>JAPDVR010000021.1:37545671-37917293 GCA_026230005.1 Gila orcuttii | reverse complement strand
TTTCTGTCCTCCGCCTTTTTTGACGTCAGACCAGGACAAACTTAATTTGCTGTGCCCCGTTTGGGCTTTAGATGCGTATGTCCACAGAGCTGCCCTGTGGAGGAAATCGGAACAATAGTTTGTCTGTTTCGGTTCACCTAACAAGGGGTGTCCTGCATCTAAGCAAAGGAAGAGCAAGTGGGTGGTCGAGGCCATCTCACTTGCTTACGTTTCGGCCGGTCAGCCTTCGCCGTTGGCTGTACGGGCCCATTCTACCAGGAGCATGGCTGCCTCTAGAGCTCTTCTTTCAGGGGCTTCTCTTCAAGATGTTTGTGATGCGGCAGGCTGGTCCTCACCGCACACTTTTGTCAGATTTTATTCTCTTGATTTTAGCTCCACTCCTGGGGCTCAGGTTCTCTTGTCGGCTTGTGTCTCCTAATCACACACGACGGGGACTTGTTCGTATGGGGACGTGGGTATTGCGTTCCCACTGCGATTACACGCAGCGGTAGTCCCTGAAGGGGAACGTCCCGGGTTACGTATGTAACCCTAGTTCCCCGAAGGGACGGACGCTGCGTGTCCTGCCATTCTCCGGCATTCCCTTGGATCGCTTGCTTCAGTAACATCAGAAGCTGGTGTGCTTATGATTCTGGGGTGCTTTATAGCTTCCTGGTCGATGACGTCACTCGCTGTGACGCTCATTCTCTCCATTGACTGATTTCATTCATGCTTCAGACGCACTACACTGGAGGCGTTCCCACTGCGATTACACGCACCGTCCGTCCCTTCGGGGAACTAGGGTTACATACGTAACTCGGGACGTTTCTGTTTGGCAGCCGCTGACAGTCATTGACCGTTTTTGAAAGATTTTATTTTTCACTGGTAGTCAACAAGCTTCAACCTAATTTTTGTAATTACCATGTGTACCATTTTCTATTGACTTAAATTTGCCGAGATTTGATATCAATAACATCGCCGCTTTATAAACTGTTGTATAACAAACCGTGACTGGCGCCATCTTGCGTCCACTTAACATCTGTATTGAAAATGAATACTTCTCTTGTTGCCCGGCCCCGGACGATTGTTTTGCAAATTCCAATGGATTATAAACAGGGTTCCCACGGGTTCTTGAAATCCTTGAAAGTTTGTGGATCTGGAAAAAAAATGTCAAGGCCCTGGAAAGATTTTGAAAATAAACATACATAGATACAGGTCCTTGAAAGTTCTTGAATTTATTTTGTGCAAGAAATCCGGTCCACTAATGTTATTTCACCAACACTTTGTGGCCTATGCATACTAACCCAAATATGTTCAGTCAATGAGGTATACACTCACCTAAAGGATTATTAGGAACACCTATTCAATTTATCATTAATGCAATTATCTAATCAACCAATCACATGGCAGTTGCTTCAATGCATTTAGGGGTGTGGTCCTGGTCAAGACAATCTCCTGAACTCCAAACTGAATGTCAGTATGGGAAAGAAAGGTGATTTAAGCAATTTTGAGCGTGGCATGGTTGTTGGTGCCAGACGGGCCGGTCTGAGTATTTCACAATCTGCTCAGTTACTGGGATTTTCACGCACAACCATTTCTAGGGTTTACAAAGAATGGTGTGAAAAGGGAAAAACATCCAGTATGCGGCAGTCCTGTGGGCGAAAATGCCTTGTTGATGCTAGAGGTCAGAGGAGAATGGGCCGGCTAATTCAAGAAGATAGAAGAGCAACTTTGACTGAAATAACCAGTCGTTACAACTGAGGTATGCAGCAAAGCATTTGTGAAGCCACAACACGTACAACCTTTAGGCGGATAGGCTACAACAGCAGAAGACCCCACCGGGTACCACTCATCTCCACTACAAATAGGAAAAAGAGGCTACAATTTGCAAGAGCTCACCAAAATTGGACAGTTGAAGACTGGAAAAATGTTGCCTGGTCTGATGAGTCTCGATTTCTGTAGAGACAATCAGATGGTAGAGTCAGAATTTGGCGTAAACAGAATGAGAACATGGATCCATCATGCCTTGTTACCACTATGCAGGCTGGTGGTGATGGTGTAATGGTGTGGGGGATGTTTTCTTGGCACACTTTAGGCCCCTTAGTGCCAATTGGGCATTGTTTAAATGCCACGGCCTACCTGAGCATTGTTTCTGACCATGTCCATCCCTTTATGGCCACCATGTACCCATCCTCTGATGGCTACTTCCAGCAGGATAATGCACCATGTCACAAAGCTCGAATCATTTCAAATTGGTTTCTTGAACATGACAATGAGTTCACTGTACTAAAATGGCCCCCACAGTCACCAGATCTCAACCCAATAGAGCATCTTTGGGATGTGGTGGAATGGGAGCTTCGTGCCCTGGATGTGTATCCCACAAATCTCCATCAACTGCAAGATGCTATCCTATCAAATGGGCCAACATTTCTAAAGAATGCTTTCAGCACCTTGTTGAATCAATGCCACGTAGAATTAAGGCAGTTCTGAAGGCGAAAGGGGGTCGAACACAGTATTAGTACGGTGTTCCTAATAATCCTTTAGGTGAGTGTATATGACTTTCTTCTTTCAGATGAATACAATTGGAGTTATATAAAAAAAATGTCCTGGCTCTTCCAAGCTTTATAATGGCAGTGAATGGCCATCGAAAAGTCCATCAAAGTGCATCTATCCATGATAAAAGTTCATCTATCCATCATAAAAGTGCATCTATCCATGATAAAAGTGCATCTATCCATCATAAAAGTGCTCCACATGGCTCTGGGGGGTTTTATAAAGGCCTTATGAAGCGAAGTGATGTGTTCGTGTAAGAAAAATATTCATATTTAACACTTTATTAAGTAAAAAACTAGCTTCCGGCTGACGGTAAGTTATGTGACAGTAATGTGTAGTAATGCAACATACTGCTGATATTTAAGCTACGCCATGACGCACTACGCTACTTCCGATGTCACAAGTTGCGTAAGTTGCACTTTGCGTAAGTAGACTGCGTATGTTCGTTTGGCCGTAAGCTAGAATTTTACTTTGTAGCGTGTTAAATTTGAATATTTTTCTTACAAAAACTCATCCCTTTGCTTCAGAAGACCTTTATTAACCCTCCGGAGCCGTGTGGAGCACTATTATGATGGATAGATGCACTTTTTTGAGCTTCAATCTGATGGTTGCAATCCACTGCCATTATAAAGCTCGGAAGCATCAGGGTGTTAATTAATATAACTCAGATTCTATTCGTCTGAAAGAAGAAAGTCATATACACCTTGGATGGTTTGAGGGTGAGTAAATCATGGGCTGATTTTCATTTTAAAGTGAACTAATCCTTTAAAAGCATATTCAAATATATTAAAACTTCTGGTTACATGAGCCTAAGCTCTTTTCAATAAAAAAGTGCAAAAGTTAATATCAGATCATTTTAGAATACAGTATAGGATGTACCAAGTATTCTTCAGTTTTATGCAAAGCAGAAATACTAATATCAGATCTCTGTAATATGGCCAAAAATAAATGCAAAAAAATGCTTTTTTGCATAGTTGTGTTTGACACATCAAAACTGCAACAATGTATCTTACAAGGTAACACGATGTAACCTTGCTCTCACTTGAAATGTGGATGTACATTATCCCTTACATCTTAGGACCTTTATTACAAACAAACCAGATAATAGAAAGAACACAATTTTTGTCTATATAATACAACTACGATAAATATAGGATTTTTTGAGTATGAGGCATGAAATGACTTGAGACTTAACTTGGACTTGTGACAAAAGACTCCAGACTCACACACGATCAAAGACTTGACATAGCCATGGGCTCTTACTACTAGTCCATCTCTTTCTAGTGTTTAATGCTGAGGAAGACTCTAGTCAACAAACCTCCGAAGAACTGGACTAAATTTGGTGTAAGCACCAAATGTCACGCAGCCAAAATAGTGATGACATCTGAACCAATTCCTTCGCAAAATTATTCACTGTTTAAGCGTTAGAAATGCCACATGCTGATGACCCCTGCTGGTCAGAAAAGTGGAAATGCAACAAAAAAACACAGGCCACACATGCATAAAGCTACTATTATTCCTTTTAATTATGCTTATGTTTCAGTAAAACATGTACAAATGTATACAACTGATCAGAGATTAGGTAAAACCCATAGACACTTTTTCAATGGCTCACGGCTGGGAGGTGATCTCAGTAAAGTTCCTTGCACACAAAACACCTCTCAAAATGCTTGCTATGGATGCGAAACATGCAGAAAATCAAACCCGATCCAAACATTTTTTTGACGGACGAAAGTTTCGGAGGCAGTGTGTAAACGTGATTGACACAACGTCAGGTCGTATTTATTCTTTAACATGCAAGATTTCGGACGAGAATTTCGTGCAAGGACCTTAAATCTGCATAATTCATGGGTTTCCAACAACGTTGAACAATTGAAATTTCAAAACGTTTCAAAACAGTTAAGATGTAACAAGCCTCCTTTACTGAAATCTTGTGACTTTGGCAGTTTGACACTCACTTCAAAAACAAAAGAAAAAAAAAGACTCGTAAAGGTTTCGAAGCTTCATGAAGCCCATCACTATGCCAAAATGTCAGAAATTGTCAGTAGTGGTATTCAGCTGTTCAAACCAGAGTCAGACACAGATGGAGAGACTCAGGAAGAAGGTAAACGTTTCTGAATGGTTAGTTGACTAATTTATGTAGTTGTTGTGGAGTTAACTTTATTCAACATTAGCATGTTCCGTCATGATCATCTATATATTGTCGTACAGGTGTTCATGTGGGAACTGTGGTATGATATTTCTTGGTTTCTTTCAGAATCAACTTTTGTGAAAATCCAGCATAATATCATTTGCTCAAACATATAAGAATTTACCTAATTTCTTAGGCACATTTCCTAAGAAATAAATAAAATTCATCCTCAATGGCTCAGATGCCGGGAGTCTATAGGGACTATATAGACTCCCTACTAAAGATAAGTAGGGTAAAGAAATATTAGAAAAAAACATTACATACCATACAAGACAAGACTATACAAGAGCATTACAATATAATATAATATTGTATTTGTGGTTCCCATTATATAATTATAATTCTCCATTACGATTGTTCCTTGTTAGACTGTACAAACATTATCCCCGATGTAATCCATGTCACACTGTAAGATCTCAGTTGTCTTTACTGTCAGACTTTACGACAGTTAAAAATGGAAGTTTTAAATCATCCATCAATGATGCGTTCAGTGACAGTGAGCTGCATTACACACCGAATTTGAAATGGTGGCTACTAAGGCTGCATTTACACTGACACAAAAAATCAGATATTTTACTCACATTTTTTATTGTTTGCACACATGTTAACACAAAAATTTGCACGAGATCCGATTTTTTTCACATCCAATCTGAGGAACTTCCAAATGTGGTTTTAAATCAGATACATATCCGATATCTGGACATCCGACTTGCGTCTAAACATGCATATCCGATTCCCCTTTGAATTCCAAGCCACCACAAGGCGAGGACGTCATGTTTATTCACAAAGATAGCTTTTTAATGTTGCATTATGAGGCAGATGTGTCTGTATGCGCTCGTTCACAGCTTTTATATTGAGGTCTGTGGTGACACAACCTCATGCATGCAGGCAGGTCCCCTACCCTCTTGATGGAGGCCAATGCAACCAGGAGTCTTAAAAAGTAAGAAGATTCAGTAGCCTGTTTAAACTGGTGAGAGTCGTCACCTGGGATTGTCTAGCTGCCAAGCAGTGGCTGAAGAGGAAGTGCCAAGCCCCTAAACAGTCAAAGTGGGAGGTAAGATCACCCAAGCAAGCTGTGCTGACTGTCAAAGAACATGACGATGCACTCAAAGACCTCTTGCTCGCAGCTCAAGAAGGTACAGTTTTTTCAGACACAACTCTGAGCAGACTGTCAGTATACAAAGATGTGAACTCTGGACTGCTAGTTTGTGGAGGCAGAATTCAGTCTTTCAATGAAGATAAGACAGCAGTGCCAGTTTTACCATTTGAAGCATGGGCGTCCACACTGCTGGCACAAGAATCCCACAAAGCAAACCAAGAGGGAGTGGCAGGAACCCTTCTCCGGATGAGGAAGAAAGCCTGGGTAATAAAAGGCCGTAGACTTGCCAAGAAAATAGTCGATAGCTGTGTGGTCTGCAGGAAAAACAAGGCAAAACAGTGTCAACAAATCATTGCCTGGATCCTGGGAAATGTAGTTTAAAATACTGCACAGACTGCATATCACTCCGGTTCGCAGACACAAAATGAACCCCAATTTATCCAGCATATGCAATAAATGCAAGATCGCAGAGGGAACCCTTATGCACTGCTTCTGGGGATGTTTTAAGGTTCAGCAATTCTGGGAAGGGGGTTTGTCTAGAAGTGGGTAAAATCTTTTCCTGTTCTTTACAATTAAGGCCTAAGATCTGTTTACTGGGACTTACAGAGGAACTCCCTCATGGTTTTAAGGGTGTTCATCTCTTGCAAATACTATTACATTGTGCCCGCAAAAGCATCTTGTTACAATGGATAACTGACATAACCCCATCAGTGGCTCAGTGGATAAATATTGTTAAGGGCTTTAATGAAGCCTTTTCCACTGCACTAAGAGACAAACCCTTTAAATTCTACAGGATCTGGGGTCCCTTTCTAAGATACCTAGGTGTAGATGAGGAACATATGCTATCTTTGGGAATTCAAAATTTAGCTTGGAAGGGGTAGAGGTAATTTTGGGCTGGCTGTTATTATTAGTTTAAAAATTTTTTTGTTTTTTTTTTTGTTTATTTATTTAATTTATTTGTATGTATGTATGTGTATATTTTTTTTTATTATTTTTATATACTTTACAAGTATACCCCTTAAAAACTTTGACGATTGTGATGTATTCTGTAATAGACTTCAAAGTCAAGGATAACAAATAAGGGATTCAGATGGAGGTTTCATGTTTTGCTTGCATGTTTGACTAGTGATGTGTTCCTCCCTTTGTTTTTGTTTTTTTCCCCTCCTATTTATGTGTTTTGAAAAATCCCTGTAATGCTTAAAATCGCAATAAAAAAACAAAAAAACAAAAAAACAAAAAAATCATTGCCGACCTGCCTCTAGAGCGAACAGGCCCAGCGGCACCTTTTGAGTACACCACTATGGACCTGTTCAGCCCTTATGAAGTGAAAGATGAGGTCAAGAAGAGAACTAGACCTAAAGTATGGGGAATAGTCTTCTGCTGCATGGCTTCCCGAGCCATACACAATGAAGTGGTGAGTGACATGTCATCGGAAGGATGCCTGCTAGCCTATCAAAGGTTCACTTCACTGAGAGGACACCCCAGGAAACTCTGGTCAGACCCTGGCACTAACTTTGTGGGAGCCAGACCTGCACTGGAGAAGCTTCACAAATTCCTAAACCAACTAAACAAATCTGAACTTGAAGACACAGCTGCCATGCATGGTACAGAATGGTCGTGGAAGATCCATCCTGCAGACTCTCCCCATAGGAATGGTGCAGCAGAGGGAGCTGTCAAAGTAGTGAAGCGGGCACTGAGCAACCTTGGTGGAGATGGTGTTTTCACATGGGGAGAATTCCAAACTTTTCTCTTCATGGCAGCCAACCTTGCAAATGAGAGACCCATCGATGCAAGAACTCAAAGTAGAGAAGACTGTATAGAGTACAATATAGAGCCAATCCAAAGGGAGACCCTGGAGATATCCAGTTTGATGGCTACCCTTACAAAAGGCTTTAACATATTCAAGCAGAGGTAAGCAATTTCTGGAAGAAGTGGAGCCAACTGGCTGGACCTAATCTGTTCATAAGAAGCAAATGGCACACCAAAGAGCCTAACCCTAACCCTAACCCTAACCTAACCCTAACCCTAACAATTCAAATGGTCCTACCTTCTTTCCTCCAACGCTGGCCCTGACTCCACCCATTCGAAGAACATGGACGCGCAATCATGCACGAGCGAGCACGAGCACAGATCCGTGAGAGATTGTAATGACGATTTACTACTAATCATGAAACCGGCTTTACTGACGAGATGCGCATGCGTCATGAGCTTTGAGTATGTGCACGCAGGGGGTCGCGCGCGCTGGGGGGAGGGGGTGTGTTACGGCCGTTTGATTGACGAACTTACTGTCCAATGATTCTAGTGGTCTTGGAAATGATTGGCTGGAGTTTTTCGAGTCCTGCCCGTTCCACAGATGATTAAATTGCTTAATTTTCATTTCAATGCTTCTAACTCAGTGGCTGTAAGTGGGTTAGGAATAGGATTTCAAGTTATTTTGAAAAAATGGACAAAAAGAGAATCACATACCCCACCTTTAATTTCCACTGCCAGGAGAGAGATAGTGAATGAGAGGTGACCACACTTTTTCAAAGTGTGGGAGTTTATCTATAAGAATATATTTAATTCTCTCTAAGTAGAGAGTGTTAGTAAGATCACTGACCCATAACTTTGTGGTGGGTGTTTCTTTATTTTTCCAATGCATGAGAAGTAGCTTCTTTGCGTTGATGAGACTATAGGACTGGAGGCATTGTTGGTAGTTGTTTAACCTTTTAATATCATCTGAAATTCCTAAAAAAATAATGTGAGGATTAGGCTCCAATTGTATTTTAAGTATCCTAGAAATTAAACTGAAGATATTAAACCAAAAGATCTTAACCTTGGGACACAGGAATAAGCTGTGAAGCAACGCGTCTTCTGCAACAAGGCATCTGTCACATAGAGGGGATATGTCAGGGTATACTATATTTTGTGTAATCTCTCCTTAGAAAAGTGAAGACGATGTAGAATCTTAAAGTGAATTAGTCAGTGCCTAGCATTATTGGAACATCGATGAGTATGTTCCAAACACTTTTCCCATAGAGGGTCTGGGATCACAATGCCCATTTATTCCTCCCATTTTGTTTTTATTGAAGTGGAGATCACTGGACTGATAGACTGCAAAGTGTCATAAATATAAGATATCGATTTTTCTAAGCATGACATGGGTCGGAGGCATCGATCAAGACAAGAGCCTGAGAAGATCTCAAAATTTTGCAAATATTTTCTTACATAGTTTCTAATTTGCAAGTATCTAAAGAAACTACGACCCGGTATATTATATTTAATCTGTAATTGTGCAAAGGATGCAAAAATGCCATTAATGTATAGCTCTCCTATTGTATGAATGCCTCTGTTCATCCAGAGATTAAAAGTATTATCAAGAATGGATGGAGGAAACGTAGGGTTTCCAGTGATAGGTAATGCACAAAATATGGGTTTCAACTTAAAGTGTGATTTGATCTGTTTCCAAATACGCACTGTACTATGGATCATCACATTGCTATTGTACAAAGACTTCTCAATAGTGTAAGGTGCCAGAAGGATGGCACCTATAGAGTTAGGCTGGCATGCCTCTTGTTCTAATTCGAGCCAGTTTGGTGAGGTAGCAGTGTTATCCAGCCAGTACATCATAATCTTGATATGTGAGGCCCAGTAATATGATAAAAAATTCGGGAGTGCCAAGCCTACCTCTATTTTAGATTTGCAGAGGTGTTTCTTGCCTATTCTGTGGGTTTTGTAGTCCCATAAGAAAGGGAGCACAATCTTTCATTTTTTTTAAAGAAAGATTTGGGGAGAAACACTGGAATGTTCTGAAATAAATATAGTAATTGGGGCAAGAAAATCATTTTGATAGCATTCACTCTGCCAAGTAAAGATATTGGCAAAGTCTTCCAGAACTGTATTTGATTGTAATTTAGACAGCAGTGGTGGGAAATTCTCCTTAAATAGATTAGAGTGGCTTTTTGTAATCTGAATTCCTAAGTACGTGAATTTTTCTGGAGATACACTAAAAGGGAGGTTCTGTTATCAGGCAATATTCCGCACCTGTATGGGCATTAGCTCGCTTTTATTACAATTTATCCTGTAACCAGAAAAGGTCCCAAATGAATTTATTTTATCGAGTATCTGTGAGATTGTGACTTGGGGTTGAGAGATAAATAATAAAACATCATCGGCATATAATGAGATTTTATTTATAGATCTTTGTGCATTATAACCATGAATTAAAGGGACTGAATGGATACTCTTGGCAAGGGGTTCGATTGCTAAAGCAAAAATTAAGGGGGAAAGAGGGCACCCTTGTCTCGTTCCTCTATGTAGTCTGAAACGGGGGGACAATATTTGATTAGTCAGTATCTGTGCACAGGGGTTGTTGAAAAGAAGCTTTACCATTGATATGAATTTTTCTCCAAAATTAAATCTCTTTAAAATTTCACATAGATACGGCCACTCGACTTGGTCGAATGCCTTCTCAGCATCGAGTGAAAGGATGGCTAGCTCTTCTTGTGGTCTGTTAGTAGCATACATGATATTAAATAAACGTCTAAGATTGAAAAAAGAATTTCTACCTGGTATAAAACCAGTTTGGTCTGGATGTATTAATTTATCTAAAAATGGGCTCAATCTATTGGCCAAAATTTTAGAAAATAATTTCCCATCTTGGTTTAATAAAGAAATAGGTCGAAAAGAGCCAACCTCTTCTGGGTCCTTACCCTTTTTATGTATCACTGTAATAACCGCTTCTGTTAAAGTAGGAGGTAGGACACCATCCGTGTGGGCTTGAGTGAACACCCTATGTAGATATGGACACAGGGTAACATTACATTTTTTATACAGCTCACCTGGGAGGCCATCCGGGCCTGGAGCTTTATTACTTTTGAGTGAAGTAATAGCCTTTTTAACTTCTTCAACAGAAATTATGCGCGATGTTGCAAGACATGCGCGCATGTGGATCTGTGCATTTGTGGAAGGTTTGAAACTGTTTTTACTCCACAATTATACTAGTGAACTAATCAGACACACTGGGAAACTCGGTCATGGGGAGGATTTGTGGATTGATTTGCGTACATGTGTGGATCTCTCGCGTGCATTTGTGGATTGGTGCACGCGCATGTGGATCTCTCGCATGCATTTGTGGAAGGTTTTGAGACTGTTTTCACTCCATAATTATACTAGTGATCTAATCAAAAACAATAGGAAACTCGGTCATGGGGGGAAAAACACAATGAAACAGGAACCCTGACAATCACACAGATTCTAGGCTGAGAAAACTATTATATTCATGTTACATTTTATATATAAATTGGGTCAGTGTGAAACATGGCCTCCTTTTGGTGATATCCTCATTTGTAATTTTTTTTAAAAAATAAAAAAAACTATTTATTACTAGCTGTATATAAAAACAATAGGCAAGGCAAGTTTATTCATATAGCACATTTCAGACACAATGGTGATTCAAAATCCTTTACAGAGAAAAGGAATTGAAATTGACATAAAATAATCACAACAGATGCATAAGATTAAAATATCATGTATAAGAGATAAAAATAACAATAAAAGCAGAGAGTCCTGAAGCACAAAATTCGATGCGCCTCTGTCTGAATGGAAGAGTCAGAGAGCTTCAGTTTGCGAGACACACTAGTAACAACTCCAGACTTCCTAGTGACTGTCGCCTCTGACGGCTTCCAGTACTCACCGTCTCACTTTCCAATCCTCTCAACTCTTTCAACCAGATAGCCCTAACCAAAAATCAAAACAGGATAAGTAAAACAGTTATAAAAACAATAAAATGATTATACATAAATAAGATAAAAAATAAAAATCAATTCTAAATACAACTGGAAGCCAGTGCAAGGACCCGAGGACTGGTGTGATATGTTCATATTTTCTGGCAGCGGCGTTCTGTATGAGGTGCAACAGTCTTGTGCTCTTTTAGCGTGTTTATATAAAAACGATGTGTGCTGGTGTGTGTGTGTGTGTGTGTGTGTGTGTGTGTGTGTGTGTGTGTGTGTGTGTGTGTGTGTGTAAAGGAGTCATAAGCCACTATAAGCCATTTTGCTAACTTCAGCATAAGAGAAAAATAATTATGTATTTGTGATTATATTTCTTTAATTATTTTTATTGAAATAAGCCTCGTCTGGATATTTAGTTCAGACTGGTGTCTGTTCAGAGTTGAGCTCTATGTTTGTTTGTTTGTTTAGTCTGAGTTCAGAGATTCTCTCTACAGACCAGCACACACTGGAGAGGCTCTGAAATCACTGTCAAACTCAACAAGCAGTGAGACATCACGTACCAAGACTCTGGCATGTGAAAGACGAGGATTTCCACACAGTGAACCAACACACATGGTAAATAGAACACAACTAAGGTAACCATGGTAACAAGAAACAACGATGCGCCTGGTCTGTTGTCACTGACAGGTGTTCTGGCAGGAGTGGGCGGGGCTTTGTATGTGAGTATGCCTGTGACAACCAATAAACACACAGGTGCCAGAATTGAGCCGAGACCGAGATAAAAACCATGACCAGGGCCACCGAAAGCCACCAGTAATGCACACATTACAGGAAAAATAACTATAATGATGGAGATTGTGATGTAACAGGGGGTTGAGAAAATATGAGCAGAGATCAGTGGATATTTCAGTGTCAGAATCCCCTCCAGAGACACCAGCTGTTGCAGGTGAACGCCACAGACTTTCAGACAAAAATATCCAAGCTTTATAATGAATGAGTCAAAGCCATGGACAAGACTGAAAGTAAGAAATCTTAACACTATATCTATATACAGGAGCAGTTGCAACAGGTCACAGAGGAGGAGGAGGATGATGAAGGCTGAGATCCGGCCTCTGGTCTGTGTCTGAAGATGCACAAAATAAAAAGCCCAAATCAGACACGGCACCCCCACACACACAGCAGCGATGAAGAAGATGGACAGTCTGATGTAATAATCTCTGTAGTTGTCCTCCATGGCCTAAGTTTACTGCTGCACTTTCAGTTGCTGAAAAAAAAAAAAACTTTTAAGAAGAACACCCTAAACTGGTTTTAGAGGGTTTGGGTTGAGAGACCAGCTAAACCAGTTCACTATAGCAACTTACTATAGCAAACCACTATGAGTTGGTTTTATATGGTTTCCTTTCATCAGAAAAAATGACAAAGATATTTATAAGGAGTGAAGTTCCCTTTCACTTTAGGTAAGTTAAGGAAATTAAAAATGGCATTTGCCTTTGAAAGAATTCTACAGAAGAATCATAACAATATTGAAACTTGCAACATCACAATAAAAATTAAAATGCAGTTTTTGTTAACTTTTTGTTAACTGTTTTGTTAATGTGTGTTTATATGCCATGTCATGATCCATATAAATTGTACACATGTACACAGGTTTGTTGAGTACCTCCTAGAAATCTCTGACCAGAGTGTTTTTAACTCACAGAGGTGAGACACCCGGTGTTTGTGTGGGTCTAATGCCCAGTCGGGCAAAGTTGGGGCCACAACGATCTCAAATCGTAAAATATCCAACGTGTTGTGTGGGGTGAACCCTGAGGACACACACACACACGCACACGCACACACACACACACACACACACACACACACACACACGCACACGCACACACACACGCACACGCACACGACCTTCCACCCCAATTAAGACAATACTGAAAGAATACAGATTCATTCATTTAGCCTCATTAAATTAAACATGTTACAATAATTTTCTATTTTCTGTAAATTGTTTAAAAGTACTTTGAATAAATTAACATATTTATTTATTTTCATTCACATCTGAATGTTTGTCTACTGCAGTTCAGTCCAGCAGCTGCGATTGAGCTCCAACTACAGTTTATAGTCTAATTAAATACAATTAAATGATAGCCAATTTAAATTATCACAAAATATTGAAACAATAATAATCTGAAAGCAACACTAGCTTGATTGACTTCTGTTAATCAGCTAAACCAGCACAGTTATAGATCACCAATCTCAAAATACTAAATGTGTGCAGATGATCTAATTTAAGCAGTGCTCGAAGTGGGGCGGTACTCACCGGTATGCAATACCGGCACTTCGACATTTTACTCTTCAGCGTACCTGTACTTTTTCTTGCGTACCGTTACTTCTCGCATGTAGCCGGTACTCTACCACTGACAGGAAACCCGTCAGTGTCAAGCCCGTTTCACACATACTCGTTTGCAGTGCGTATGTGATGCGTATTTTCTTCCGCACACGTTAACAGGTTAGAGCTAGCAGACTGCACGCGGATGCGGTCCGGCAATGCGCTCCAGGTGCGGTGTGTATTGCACCTATTGTTCCGAGTCTATTTTTGCTGTGCTGCACGCACTGAATTAAAGTTACAGCACATGGATCGTGGTCAAAACACAGATTAACATGAAAATAATAGTCTCACCATAAATGCATTCAATTAAATAAAATAGTGATCTCACCATAAGTGTATTTTTGGACTTGCAGACTTCCGTTTTCACACGCACGCACACACACACACACACACACACACACACACACACACACACACACACGACTTAATACATTTATGTTGTTAATAAATACTTGTTGTACCAGCAATATTTCCAAGTTTTCTTTTCCACTGTAGAAATCTCAAATGTCATTATTTGCCAATGCAAGAGAGTACCGGCACCTTTCTTTTCCCACTTCAAGCACTGAGTTTAAGTGGATATACTGGTCTATCATTACTGAAAAAAAGAAAAAAGCTGTTACTGGCTAAAGATAGTTGTGGTGTGGGAAATTAAACCTGACATACTTTCAGTTTCTCTTTTTCTTTTTTTTCCGATTGCTCACATGCATCGTTCAAAACTGAAGTCACAAACTCTTCACACATTCAGTGAAACAGAAGTCAATATACAGACCAAACTGAGAATCATTTTTCATTGCTTTCACACAAAATGCAATCAATGACCACATTTTCTCAAATTCATGACACTTTTGTCATTCATATTTCACCATCTGCAAAACACTATATATTTGCAGCACATTACATTTACATTCTTTAACACACTGATAAAAGCAAATTTAAATCAGAATGATGGCAAACTCTGCACATTTCTGCAGTATTATATTAAAATATAAAATATTAGAAGCATATTTACAATGAAATAAAATAATAATTATTGTAAACAAAATGTTTGTTTCAAAAGCATGAACATGGATCAAGGAAAACACACGAGGAAAGAAGAGAGAGGGAGAACTAGAAGCTATAACACACATCCATCTATTCCATACATCATGTATCTCTGCCTGTTTTTAGGGGTTTCAGGTCGGTTATGAATGATAAAGTGAGTTTGCTGGTCACAACTTTTGCCAGTGTTATGGAAGAATGACTTGATTTTTAGGCATTTTTGATTTATTTTGTCAGTTTTAGAGCATTTTGAATGTGAGATTAACCGCTGTGTGAAGCTTAAAGTTGGCTCGGGGAACCGTTCGGATAGTGACCTGAGTATTGAGAAATGTGTAGCGATTGTAAAAACAACTGTAATTGAAGACTTCAGATGCAAAAGCCTCAAAGTCTGTCTAAAGTTTTGTTTAATATTAACATTTTTATGTAGGTTTCTACAGAAGTAACGGCATTTCTGAATGGGCTGAGGGAGAGATTTAGTGATTTTGAAGTGAAAGTATTTGATGAACGCATTTATTTTTATGTTTAACAATATAATTACCACATTATTTTCCTGTTATCTCTGTAAAGCTGTTTTGAAACAATCTCTATTGTAAAAAGCGTTATATAAATAAAGGTGACATGACTTGAAATGCGGAGAATATTATTAACATTATTGTTTTTATTTTTCAATTAAATGAGCATTTTCAATGTAATAACAATTTTTCACATAATATAATAGGTTATTGTATGAGAAATGTAGTACATTATGAACACACTGTGGAAACTAATAATGTAAAACAGTGTTTACAATATAGTAATTATCTTTCAATATAATAAATGTAAGCTTAGAACATAATAATATGACTCACACACTGACCCTGACTTTAGTCTGGAGCCACAGACTAGCCCTGGCCCTCATCCTGGCCCTAGTCTTGTCTCCAACACTAACTGTGGCTCTATTCCTGACTCAAACATGGACCATGGCTTTTCATTCCTGATTCAGATATGGACCCTGGTCATAATCCTAGCAATGACACTAATAGTTATTCTTGTGTCAGTGCTAATCTTAGTCTCGACTCTCTGCCTGTTAGTCCATATTTGCCTCTGAACACACTTTCATCGATTATGAAGATTTGTCTGTCCATGGACATGTCTATGCTTCACACTTGTAATAGTCTCTGCCATTTTCACAGAGCTTACCCAGCCATTTTTGCCAAGTATATATATATCAGAGAAGCTTTAGTAGATCTTTTGCAACTTGAGATGGACGAGGACGGTTGCATAAGCATGATGAAGGAGCTGGACGCACTAGTGGCCTTGCTCAAAAACTGAAGAAGCATGGATTGTAATGAGACGTGTAAAGGACATCTACTAGAAGAACATCAAACTATTCAATGTTGCATTTCAACATACATGTTTAACATTATTTTACTTTGAATATAAGGTTGGACTGTTATAGTGTTTGTCTGAAGTTCTTGCTTTTCATCAGGACTCCCAGAAGTGTTTGTAGCGTTAAACCATAGATGTGGCCGCTTAAACTGTTTCAGTGTTATTTATTTAGTGATTTTGTAAGCATTATTTTTTTAAGTTTTGAACTGTTTTTTTTTTTAAGTTTTTTTTCTTTTGCTATATTGATACTGAGTTATTATTACAACATTGGCTGTACTTTGTATACAGTGTTGTTATTGTACACTGTTTGTCATTTAATAGTATTTTTTTTTTGTCGGATTAAAAAAAAATTATATTCTCTTTTAACTAAAGCCTAAGTGTCTTTGGCTTATGTATTTATAAGAAATAAAGTACCATGATAATAATAATATCAACATCAATAATAATAATAATAGTAATAGCAAGTAATAATAATAATAATAATTGCATGAATATTAAAATTTGGTGCATTTTGAAGGTAGTTCAAGACTTTAAAAATTTTAAAAATAAACTGTAAGGGAAAACCAATGTTTTATGTTTAAAAAGCCTATTACAATTATGACAGTATGACAATATTTCAGAGAGTTTATAATGTAATACATTTCTCATAATGTAATAATTGTTATTACATTATGTGCTCAAGATTTTATTACGTTTTGAGAAAATTATTACATTATGAGCATTTTATTACAATAATAACGTAATACTTATTACATTATGTGCAGTTTTTACATTATGAGTTGCTACACACATTAATGTTGTGATTAGTAATTAATTAGTAATTCTTTATAATTTGTCATAACTCATAATTACCTATTAGTTCTTAATGAGGCTAATCTCATTCAGTAATTATTGATTACCTAATAAAGAACTATCTCCTAAATTTGATATTACTTACTGGTTAGTTAAGCTTGTTTCTATATTAGTTAATAGTAACTGAAGTGTTAATGTAGTTCTTCTCGTAAGTCCTGTATTACTTTCTGCACAGTTACTTATTAATGACGGACCATTGTTTTAAAGTGTTACCAAAATGTATTGGTATGTACCAAATTTACCAAATGTGTTAAACAAGAATGCATTCTCTAATTATTAGACCTTTTCTGGTTAGGGTTCACTAAACCCCCTCCAGAGCATTTAGTCACTTTGAAACAAAGTACCTGACCTGCCAAACACAACTTCATTTGTGCTGGGTTATTAGATATGATTAAGAAAATGTAATAAGTTATTTGACCCAGACAGAAGAACTGACCTGAGATCAGGCAGAGAGTGATGATGATGATGAAGATGATGATGATGATAATGATGAAGATGATGATGATGATGATGATGATGATGAATCTAATTCCAGATTGACTTCAGTCTCAAGGATATTCAAAGAAACAGTCGTGTCAGATAACTGTCATAAAATGCATATGCATATCTTCTATCTGTCTCTCTCATTTCTGCTTCCTTATTCTCTATAAGGATCCACCCATCTGCATCGCTGACAGAGTAGATAAGTGTTGAGATATGAGTGAAATACATGCAGAGCAGTGGCGATTTTTTTTAAGACTGCAAGGGAAGCTCGGCTTCCCCTATAATGTCAAAAAATTAATGGTCAAATGTGTAGCCTACTATTGTGTTAACATTATTGACTAAAAATGCGTTAGAACACGTTCATCTCAAAGACGAGTTGGTTTAAAATCAGCTACATATAGCAGGTCGGCTGACTCGATTTCCTTCTCATTCATTCCCGGAGCGTCACAGTGCATTTCCCTGTTGAAGCCGAGCGTCCATTGACTTCAATGGGGCTGCTTTGAACAGTTTTTTTCAGTGCTTCGAAATTTGACAGTCATTGGATAAATCTGCGATTATGTCCCGCCCACGGACGCTCAGCTTCTCTGGGGAGAATAGAGGAGTGGGCGGGACATAATCGCAGATTTATCCAATGACTGTCAAATTTCGAAGCACTGAAAAAAACTGTTCAAAGCAGCCCCATTGAAGTCAATGGAAGCTGGGCTTCTGCGTGATGATTGGAGGGTCTGTCGAAAGACTGCATCTCCTTTTGATTGACAGCGATTTTGTACAATAAAAAGTGAGCTCAGTCCCATCGCGGATTTTGTGTACTCGAAAGACAAACTGCTGTAATCTATTTCTTGGTATTTGCTTGGCGAAATTGCTAGCCAAATTTCATCATACATTTCACAGTTTAACCTAATTCCCACATTTCCTCCGTCGATGTCAGGTGCCTTTGTTACATGTGCGGAGCGTTGGTGTTTGGATCACGGCACATCTGTCTAGTTTGGTTTCAGTTTATGTTGGGATTCGGACATTCATGCTCCGCGTGTTTGTTTTCTGTTGTGAGCACACAGGATGAGTTTACGCTCGTTCTCGTGCATAACGTTCTGTCTTCTTGTCGTGTGAACGTGCGGTTTCGTGTTCGCTCTGTTCACGTGTGTTTTGTGTAGCACGCGGTTCGTGTTTACATCGGTCGCGTGCTTTCATGTCATGTTTTGTCTTGTGCTGTGTAGCACACAGCTTGTGTTTTACACTAGCTGTGTGCTTTCATGTCATGTTCTGTGTGAACACGTGGCTTATGAGTGTTCTCATTGTTCTTCATGTTTCATTTTGTTTGAGCACTTTGCTTGTGATTTGTTTTACTGGCCATGTGCTTGTGTTTTTTGTCATGTTTGGTGTGAGCACATGGCTTGTCATGTGTTTCCTTGTGCCATGTGCTCTCCTGTCGATTGTGTCGACTCCCATCTTGTGACCTGATTATTGGTTCATTTGCCCCACCTGTCCTCCCTCGTTACCTGGCTTGTTTGCTCTTTATTTATTCTCCTTGCGTTTGCAGTCTTGTGCTGGGGGCGGTAATGCACATTAAAAAGTTGTTTGCCAACCACCATTAAAAAAAAAAATAATCAGAAGATGAATTTTGTAGAATGTTTGTATTTTGTTTTATTTTATTATTAAAATAAAGCCCATCAACTCTGCACCTAAGTCCTCGCTCCTTTCTCCATCCCCACACCTGACAGTCGAGTTTAACAGTGAACACATAAAGTGTTGTTTTTACACTAAGCAAGTGTAAAAAAAAGTAACACTATTTAAAGTGTTAGTTTAACTCTATTTAGTGTGGACCTATATAAACCCCGAAAAAGTGTTAATTTTCTCACTGTGAGTGTTAATTTAAAACTTTCAAATTTGCTGTGTAGTTGTTTTTCGCTGAGGAGCCGAACGTAACTCAGAGTCAGGAAAGCGTGCCCTATCAAGGAAGGAAGGGACACTGCGGAAGCCACATCCTGCCCGAAGGGAGGTAACGTGGAAATACACATATGAACTAGGCGGAAGACCGGGCAGTACAACATATGGAATGTCACTGGAGTGGCTCCAGCCTATGACAGGGGAGACTCAACCGGACAGTGGCGGCAGAGGGAAGACACGTTCCGCCACGTCCGTTGCCGAAGGGTATGGAGGAACTCAACAGGGTTCGGCTAATAAGGGGAACTCAACTGGAGCAAGAATTGCGCACGCATCCAGTCCATAGGAAGGGAATGGCACAGCAAGCCTACACTTCGGACTGGGCTTACAGTGAAACTGGCTTCATGTAAAGGGAGTCCACGGGAAGCAGCGGTTCGACACATAGGCTAGTTCTCAAGCGAATGTTATAGGTGTCGCCAAGCCCCCAACTCTATTTAACATCTGTTCAGCGAGGCACTCTTTGTCAACGCCTAGGAGGGAGCAATACTCTCACTTAGGAGGAGCTCACCACCCAGGTGGACACGTGCATCTTGGGAAACTTGCTCACCAAGATGAAGGCAACCACTATTACAGTGGGTCAACCTCTGCTTGGAAACAGCCTTCCCTTCTGCTGGTCTCCGTAACAGACAAGAGCTGGTCTGAGGTTTAGGTTTTGCATTCTGAGCACTGCTGATTCTGCTTGTTAACAGCAGGTGTTCATCACTAATGCTAAATCATCACTTAATGAATCACTTAAGGCCAGATATGGCAGGCAAAAACACAGTTTTTTTTTCACTGGTCAATTTTGAGATTTTGGGCTATTTTCTCAATAACATGTCTTCTTTCAGACCTGTGCTGAAAAAAAGTCTGAAATACACATTTAGGTCTTTATTTTACTACACTTTGTCTGTTTGCGTGTGTAGATTTCGCCTAAATTAATCAAAAGTTGGCGTTCTAAATCATCCTGCTGATCCGCGATCGCGATCTGCACACTGTCATCACACACACCGTTAGAAAGCTCTCTCTCTCCTTTGCAATGCTGTCAGATCCAAATATGGTCATTTCCTGTTTATCAGCAACCAATCATGAAAGTAAACTGGGCAATTTAACTCGAAATGCGCAATCTCACTGGCTGATGCCAATTTCTGACAATGTGATTCGTTCAGAGTCGTCACGTGACGCGCTCTGACATTATATACATACATCACATACTATACTTTACACACTATATATACAAAACATTTACATTACACAACACATTTCAGTTTTTGTACAATAGAATTACTGTATTTTACTAAACAAATCTGTAATTGTGGGATCCTAAAGTGGTTGTGAGTACGTCAGGCAGAGACATATTCACCTGTGTGATGGACTGTTGATGTGTTGTTTTGAAGTGTTGTTTTGGATGTTATGATCAGTGATGGATGAAGCAATAATGAGTTTAGGATGTTAAACAGTGTGATACAAGGATTTTACTTGGACCTAAAGCATATTTTGTCTGTAATTCATGGCTTTCAATAGAAATTAGTGGAATTTTGCCATAAAAATCTTTAAAGGCCGTTTTCTCAAAATTAGTTTTTTCTCACACTTCTAGTGACGATTTTCCACTTCAGTAGCACCTACATACACCAAACTTTACAGTCTTATTCCTAACTATATTGTGAAGGTTTGTTCAGAGGGATTTGTTGATATATCATTCTTTGCCTGATTTGTATGACATTTTATGCCTAAAAATAGGGCGGAAATCAATTTTTTAAGGCTATTGGCAGTATTTTCTGATTTACTGGGTAACAAAAGGAGATATTCATAATCCCCTCTGGTAATGTTTTTTCATTTAATATATCAACAAAATGCAAAAGTAATTTTGAACCTTGTTTTTTTTCAATGGTCAGATTCGTCACTTCAAAATAAATGCAAATTAGCGCATATTTGATTAGATATAGCCTGATTAGCATATTTAAACATAAAATTACAGAAAACTTGCAATACATTTTTTTCTCCTATTCATGTGAGTAATCAACTGGTAAAGTTTCATGGTGATATCTGTAAGTAAAAATGTTTACCCTATTCACCTGTAGTATCCAATTATTATCCAATTATCATGCTGGGAACTAAACATGTTCTATAACTCATTCAGTTTGAATTCTGTTTCAATCATTGTGTCCCCATAACTTTCAGTATTTTTATTTTGTACATATAACTGTTAGGTTTTACAGTGTGTACCTGTGGTTGTGTGGAGTATTTTACAAAGGTTTACAGAAAATTAAAAGTTAATATTACTCATAAATAAAAACAATTAATATTACAATTAATATTATAATATATATATTTGTTTTATGTTTTCCTTAATTAATTCTACTCTGATCTTCTTCGTTTTTTGTTTTTTTTACTTACATTTACTTCATATGGTATATGTAATTGATTCCATTGATTCAAATTTAATCAATATTTTTAAGTGTAAAAATGTTTCACCCAAAAAATTTTGTAAATCATAGTAAAGGTTTTTAAAGTTTGTTTGACTGAATGTCTCTATGTTGTTAAGGAGCTGTTGTAGTCCCTCTTTTGTTTTTGACAGAATGACTAAATCATCTGCAAAGAGGAGACATTTAATTTCTGATTCAGTCAGGGTTGGGCCGGAGGCATTCGAATTATTTAGTGCTTTGGCTAATTTGTTTATATAAATGTTATAGAGTGGGGCTCAATGGGCAACCTTGTCTGACTCCTCGTAGTTGGGAGAAAATTTCTGTTCGTTTGTTCAGTATTTTTACAGCACATGTATTGCTTTTATACATGTACATGGTGCTGCTCAAATCAAAATTTTCCCTCCAATACCATTTTCCAGTAGTTTCAAGTCCTTTTGTGTCAGATCGAATCAAAAGCATTCTCAAAGTCAGCAAAGCAAGCAAAGATTTTGTTTTTGTTTTGGTGAACATGTTTATCAATGATCGTGTGAAGGGTGTAAATGTGGTCAGGTGTTCTGTGTTTGGGCAGATATCCAATTAGACTTTCATCCAGAATTGGTGAGTTTTGAGAAAGTTCTGAAATCTTATATTAATAATTGAACATAATATTTTTCCTACGTTGCTATTGTTCTGGTTTTTCTCTCTCTGTGCGCATGTACAGGCATTTGTTGAGTGAGCGGACTGAGTTTGTGGTCTTTTGTGCCCGCCGTGGCTTGAAAAGATTCCCTTTCCTCCTTTGTTTTAGTTTTTTGTTGTTGTGTAAAAGTTTTACTTTATTGTGAATATTAACAGAGAAGCCTATTTATTGACTGAGCACCTAAACCAGTCTTCGTACTGGGAAGCATGGCAACTCAGGGAGCTAATGCTTTAGATCACTGATTCTCAAAGTGTGCTGGCTCCCTCTAGTGGTACGCAGAGGAATCACTGAATTAAATGTAAGTTAATGTTACAGTTTTTCTGAATTTGCTAAAACACATTTCTTGAAACCATCACTCACTTTCTCAAAACCTTAAACACAAAACCACATTTTCAAACCACATTCAGATAACCTCTGACTCTTCTGTCAAAATCCAACAATTGCCTCAAAACCTTTTTATCTGTGCTCAAAATCAAACAATGCTTTCAGATCATACACACAGCGAGTCAATATTATAAACACTACAGATCATTCATTAAACACTACATCAAAAAATGGAGAACACAGAATCCAAAGCATGCAGTTAGAGGGAAAAAGTTTATTGTAACAAAGTAAACAAATTTTACAATTACGTAAAAAAGTATAGTAATGACAACTTACCTTAGTATGGTGAATAAATTGTATACTGTATGCACTGCAAGTATAGTACTGTACTCAATATTGCATAGTATTGAATGTCTGTATATTCAGGACTTGCAAACTTGTGAAAATACAGTGACCAAACAGCAAAAGCCAAAAAGGTAACAGTAAAATACTCTAAATGAAAAGCATGTTACGGTCACTCAGAAGAGTTTTGCAACTGCATAATCAAGGTCAGTGAAAGACTGATTCTGCTTCAAAATCATGTCTTCATGCTGACGGCCCAGATCCGGCCCACATCTGGCACACGTGGGAAGATGATCTGGCCCATGTGCAGCGTGGAATGACAGCCCTTGGCTTGCTCACTCCTGTTTGCCAGATCTGGGCCACAAGCAGGCCATAGCAATGCAACATGTCAGCCAAGAGCAAAGAAATAAACCAGAACTGGACCTTCTCCGAGCCACAAAATCTGTGTATATTAAAGGCCATGGTGCAGGTTAAACACCACTGTCGATTAATGGGTAGATAAAGCAGTCAAGATATGTATATAAAGTTAGAAATGTCTCCAAAATGGTGTTAAAGTCTAGTTTTTGTAGTTTTTGGTAAGTAACGGTTATTTTTTACGCAATTCGGCGATGACGTCACATGAGGTAGACGCGGTGGAATGTAGCCTCAGCCGTTCTCAGCTACTTGAACTAATTCTAGCAGACTGGCACTGACTACTATGGCGTCTAACTGGGATGAGGAAGAGGTGGCAAGACCCACAGTTAACATTTATGATGGCCCACAGCCATACAATTTTGAACCGTTTAGACGTGAGAGGACGAATGAGGAAATACAGAGAGCCGATGGCCGTCAAAGACAAATAAATGCATGGTCAGAGGAGAATGAATGGAGAGTTGGTGGAGTGTCCTGGTGAGTTGCTACCATTTAGAAACGCAGCAATGACCGCTGGAGCTAGTAGTCAATGAACAGCAGTGCATACAATAACATTTTTTTTCTTTACTGTCAGTGAATAGCATCGAGTGAAAGTCAACATTTTCTTTTTATCCAGTGACAGTGATTATGTCGTTGGCTCAGAAAAGTAACGTGGTAACACTTTACAATAAGGTTCATTAGTTAACATTAGTTAACTACCTTAGTTAACATGAACTAAGAATGAACAATACTTCTTCAGCATTTAATAATCTTAGTTAATATTAATTTCAACATTTACTAATACGTTATTACAATCAAAGGTTGTATTTGTTAACATTAGTTAATGCACTGTGAACTAACATGAACAAACAATGAACAGCTTTATTTTTATTAACTAAAATTAATAAAGATTAATAAATACTGTAACAAATGTATTGCTCATTGTTAGTTCATGTTAGTTAATACATTAACTTATGTTAACTAATGAACCTTATTGTAAAGTGTTACCAGTAACGTTACCCTAAACTTAGTCAGAAGATCTATAAATAGAGGCATATAATGCAAGCTTGACAGTCCCACCTGTGAGTGTTTATTTCTAAACTTTTACCTCTTTCTCCGGTGAAAATGTTGTTTCACCGTAGCTGACGCCGAGTAGGCTGGTCATGTCTTCAGTGTGATTATTGTTGATAGTGCCAACTCGTTTTCCTCGCGATTGATTGTCATTGACACCGTCAGGCTTACCGGGAGAGGGAGTGAGTAGTAAGCGTCTGTGTCGCTGTGTTTGGCAGGTGTCTGTGTGGGCGGTGTCGTCCCATGGAAACTGTGGTGGAGAGCTTGTGTTGTAGGGAGGTGAGCGTGTTTTGGTCGCTGGTCGAGGATCTCACCCCGCGGCCAGCCTATGTAACGTGCCTAACGCAGCATCCTGGATTTGAGGCATGCTGCCTGAATCCGTTTGTGCTACAAATATCATATTCACACTTCAGGCAGAATCAGTGCCCCCTTCAAGCCAGCACGCACGAGTATGTTCATGGTTTATGTTTACTTTACCAATCTTTTTACAGGGAGTCCTTTAAACAACAGCTATAGGTGACAAGAGATGTGTTGCATGCACAAACATGCATAAGAGACAGGCTTCAAATGACGTTTCCAACCTACTTACAGAGTTTAAAACTTACGAATCTTTCCTACTTATCCCTAGGCAATACCGGTACACTGCGTACAGGCAGGCTATACGCTGGGCTTATGGAGTTTTAGGGAGGAGTATAAGGAAGCCTCTACCCTCTTGTGTGGTTTCAACCATAAGGCAAAACTTCCAAAGTGGTGACCAGACCTATCAGGGCTTTCAATGGCCTCGTTTGAATGAGAATGAATAAAAATAATTCTGTAAATAAATATTAATAAATAAATATTCTGTTGTGATCGCCCAATTGCCCTTAAAATGTTATAAAGTACACAGAACACATGAATTTTAATAAGTAAAAACAGTTTATTGGCATTGCTTGTAAGGGTTACTAAACATTTATTGAACAAGGACAAAGATTACTGAACAAAGACACAGGTTGCAAGTAAACAAATCTATATAAAAAAGCCCACTAATGAAGGGCTAGACCTGATACCTTTCATAAATAATAATAATAATAAACATTTATTTATATAGCACTTTTCATACATGGAATGCAACGCTTTAATTTCATTAGTACTCTGGCAGAAGCATTATGTATCAATTGTAGCTTCGCTAAAGAACTCTTCGAAAGGCCAGTGTACACATAGCATTGCAGTTATCAAGATGAGAGAAAATAAAAATATGTATGAGTTGCTTAGCATCATCCAAGGATAAAAATGGTCGAATCTTGGCTATATTTCTCAGATGCCTGCAAAAGTGTGGTCTTACCTGAGGGTCAACTGATGGTTCTCGTACTCACTCACACTCACTTACACACACGCATGCACACACAGTCACACACACACACACTCTTTGTGCTACATGATGCACAGACCTGGATATGTCAAAAAAAACCAGTATATCAGGATTCAATATAGATTAAGTACTGTACATTACTGGTCAATGATTTCATGTTTTCAATGAAACACACATGACCAATACAGTATAACACTCAAATATGATACCATCACAAACCAATAGACTAAAGCCAGCCTGGTACATACATTGTAAATTAACTGGCAAGACAGTCAGAGCTATCAGATTGTAATTAGATATTCTGATTTTCTAATCAGATGGCCTGCTGCGTAAACAAAACCGTACCTGCTTGATCTTTAGAAAAGTCCCTTCCTGCTGCACGATGCTCCTATCTGACCTCTCACAACAGACCGCACAGATGTCAAAAAGGCACATCAGCTCCTCTTGGCAAACAATGAATGTGTCAATGCCACTACAACAACAAAAACAATTGTTTGGGGGGGGGGGGGGGGGGGGGGGGTTGGGGGGTCATTCAAACTACCAAAGCTACAGTACACAAAAATGAGCATTCAAAATAGTCTATGTTGGTTATAAATGATCTCACTTGTGGTGGGGGTCACACGTGTAAGGTGGCTCATCAAACAAGTCCTCCTCATGCATCGGCTCTTCGGGCACCCATGATAAGTCACTGATGACAGAGGCATTATCAGCATCTTCATCTGTCTGTTCAGGACTAGCGAGGGGAGTGGGCAGAATGATGTCTGTGTGCCCACACTGACCATCTTGGGCTTCAGGTTAACCTGCACAGCTGTGGAGAGGCAGTAAACACCCAAACATATGACAATCATGGCAAATCTAAACGGCTATGTTTTTTGGTGTAGTCTATGTATTAATTGAATCAATGTGTAATTGCACAATCTGATTGCATAGATACTGGCAATGTTTTAGACTATATGATAATATCTACCCCTTAAAATACCCAAGTTTTACCGTGAGACCATCGGGGGGGCTTCAAAGACACTGTGTCCCAGCGTCAGAAGTGGAGGAGGGCAAGGGCTGATCCCCAGTATAGACACTGTCCACAGTCTCCTGCTGTGAGGCGTCTATCAACATCTTGCAAAAACAAATATGAAAAAGGGTCAGCAAAATGCAAGGGTGTAGTGGTGAAATAAGAGGTGGGTATACTATGAATACTTAGAAGTGATTCGCAAGCACATTGGGTGCACAAGCACATTGCAGGAGCACATTAAACATTTAATCATTTATTTTCAACTTGGAAGTACTGAGAATTATTTACTTATCTTTGAAATTCTAAGACGATAAGTAAATATTCCCAGTCATTTCATAAATCCATCAATAAAATGGGACGTGTGTGCTACAACTAACGTTAGTTTCCCAGTGGAAACAATAACCTATGGCACAGCCATACCAAAATCAAAATAGTGCGAGTGGGTGAGAAAAGGTTGGGAACCACTGACTTAGATTACAGTACAGTGGACCCAGATATGCGATACTAAATGTTTTACTTGCGTTTAGCCTTCACTACAGCCCTGGCGACACGGTCACAGTCAAATATATGTGAAAGAGAACCGTAGCAGTCAAAAAACAAAACGCGAACACACCATTGCGAAAGCCGCTTGATCTGATCCAAACACTCATGATGATATGGACTTTTACCTCAGGGCAATTTTGTTATTATTCTAATTTTTATTCGTGAATCACGAAATATGCTCTTCTAATGTCAGAGTGATCGTGCTTGTAAATTAGTGGAGGCTGTGTCAAAGCGAGCACGGTATACAAAATACACACAGAGCTAGCTAACACGCAGCTTGTAAACATTAACGTTAGCATGATGCTTACGTGGCAATTTCTCGCTTGCGGCAGACGGTGTCTCTCGACCTAGGGACAGGGCAAGCAGAGAGGTTTGCGTTCACAGACGCCACGGCGGTAGGAAGTAATTTAGCACTTCTCTCACTCTTTAAACCAAGTGAGACCATCTTGGCATCCCCTGAGTTGTAATCCTCCTCTTTGAAATGTGCGCTGCATATTCTCGAGTAGGCGGTGACAGAGCTAGCTGAAAAATCTGCCCGCCTAATCTTCACAAACTGCACCCAGCTTCGGAAGATCCCTTTGTCCTTGGGGAAGGAATGGACCCTATGTCCAGTTTTGCTGGAGTTCTTGCACCCGCCACAAACACAGTAATAAACCATTTTGACCAACGTTATTTATGATCTACTCTTTATCGATCTCTAAGCTATCTGTTATGCTATGCTATCTCTCACTATATATGCAATGCTTATCTATCTATCTATCTATCTATCTATCTATCTATCTATCTATCTATCTATCTATACTTATAAATCTGTCACTGTCACTCTTTCACTAGCTAGCTACTCCTCGTATCACTCTCCCTCAATGGTAAGGCGGGCCGCAGGCTTTCGTCTGTCGTCCAACAGTCAGTGAGTACCTCATGTGACGTGATGGAATGCATTGTGGGAGAAATAAGAATCATCGCTAAGCTGTAGCTAAATGCTAACATATCACCTAATTTTCCGTATTATATTTTAATTTTTGAGTACCCTACAACATCAAATACAATGGATAACTGTTTAAATGTTTATTACCAACTAGAAAATTGCCAAAAAAAAAAAAAACCTGCACCATGGCCTTTAAATATGGAATCATCTTAGCCTTAATAAGCCTGTTAACAAGCAAAATCACTGAAGGAAAGAAAAGAATAGAAAAAGAGACGAGCAGAAACACAAGAACTACAACCCCATACAGCATTACCAGCTTCCCTTATTACTAACCAGACTGACTTTATTTCTGTCATACATCTACAGAAGTTCTTATTGAGAATTAATGAGTTTAACTCTAACAATAATAATAATAATAATAATACATTTTATTTAAAGGCACCTTTCATGACACTCAAGGACACCTTACAAAATTCATAAAAAGACAGTAAACAATCAAACCACTACAGCAACAAACATTAAATCACATAAAAGCCTGCCTAAACAGATACGTTTTAAGTCGAGATTTAAAAACTGAGAGACTAAAACTGTTGCGAACTTCTAAGAGAGTTCCATAAACGGGGAGCACCACAGCCAAAAGCTCGTGACCCCATAGAAGTTCGAGTGCGTGGCAGAACAAGAGTAAGTGCAGAAGCAGATCTTAGAGTACGGGAAGGAGTGTGAAGAAGATCTTGAAGATATGGAGGAGTCAAATTGTTAAGTGCTTTGTAAGTTAAAAGTAATATTTTAAAATTTACATGGAATTTAACTCTAATGTGTTTCATTTGAAGTCACCATAACAGTGATTAGTGTTTCCATTAGTTGGGCTCTTAACTCTTATTATGTCTTTTGTCCAGGGCCGTGCACAGACATTTTGAGGGGCAGTGGCCTAAACCAAAAAAAGGGGCACTAAGCGGGTGGTTGCTTGTTAACACAAATTATCCAGTTATTACAAAATATACAATTAAAAGAGAAGACAGCACACGCTCAAATACATTTTAGACTTTATTGTAGATGTTTTGATAGAACATCACAATTACACATTGCTGATAATAACAGAAACTAGGCTATTTGCTGTTTTACATTTTTATATTTACCTGTTCCATTTACAGCAACACTTTTTAATATTTGGTACCATGTCCTGAAAGATCTTGATAACCTATTTTTTTTTTGATTCACAATTACACATTGGTAATAATAACAGAAACTTTACCGTTTTACATTTTGGTATTTACCTTTTCCTTTTACAGCAAAACCTTTCTATTTTGGTACCATGTGAAAGATCTTAATAACCTCATCTTTTATGATTGGGATGTCTTTTTCAGTGGCCAGAAGCAGAAGATCAGAGAGTCATTCTTGTCCACACACATTACGAAGTTTAGTTTTCAACAGCTTCAACTTCAATCATATTTTAAATACAATTGTTAGGCTTAGTGCTAATTCAGTTTACGTTGTGTAATATAATTACTCTCCCATTCAAATAATTTAATGTCTATCTTTCTTGTTATCAAACTCTAGCATATTCAGAATCCTTTACTGTCAGCCAGTTTAACAACACTTACCTGTGAGCACTTAACATAAAAACATTGAATTTCATTTTCCTTTAAATCCACCCTTGTCTGGCTTATGCTACTCTGAGCAATGCCTGAACTTTGTATTTTGAGCACTTTTTTTGCGTTGTTTTTTTTTTTTTTTTTTTGTCTACAAAGTGTGCCAACAACAGAAAATGTAGTTATTTGTATTAGATCTGATCGAGAGTACAATAATTTGATTAGACAAGCAGCTAATTCTAAGAACGTGGATATGTTGTACAAGTTGTTAGCACTAGTAGAAGACCAAGAGCAAAACATTACCGACATAAATACAGTTTCTTTTTTCCAAATTAATAATTACACAGATTCAACCACTGTCTTGCATAGCTTACCTGTTAATGCGACAGATTTCGTGAACTTTCGTGTTCACTCTCAGTTTCAAGAGAGCGCCGGGGACACATACTGTGAGTGGTGCTGCGGAGCGAGCGGGAAAACCTGGAGCGGATTAGCGGAATCAGCGGAATGCTTTGAGCGGAGCGGTGGGCGTGGGGGGCACCCTTAGTCGATGAGGGCAGAGGGGCAGTGGCTCTAGCCACCGGGCCACCTTCCTGTGCACGGCCCTGCTTTTGTCTTTTTTGGCTGCTGTGACAGTGTGTTTGTCAAACACATCAGCTGCCATGGCCTGCTCTGGATGTCAGGAGATAGCATGTCTTTTTTTTTTTTTTCTGTTGGTTGTGCATAAATTCATTGCAAGTCGAACAGTTACTCACAAAGTCATTGATTTCTGCTTGTATACCCTTCTCTGGGTCGTGCTTCAAGCCAGCAGATGAAAGGATATGGCAATAGATCTTCACTTTGGTGACCTTGAATTGTAATATTTTTTAAGATAAGTCGTAGCTTGAGATCATGTTCATTTTCTGCTTGCTGGTCTGTGTCACCGCAGCCAACGACAAGAATATAATCTGCGATGGGCTTAAATCCCGTTTAGACCTGCTAACAGTTCATGCTGTTTCCGTTAATACACCTCAGGATACTATCTCAAATTACAGATGTTATCTCTCTCCTTTGACCAAACAGTCTGTCTCAAAAGTCCAGTGACTCACCTGAGTACAGCCGTAGTTTGATGTTACTGGGGCGGAGTGGTGTGTGTGGTGCCTTATTTACTTTATCTTTGTAGCTCATCAAATTACATGTTGCCACAAACCATTTTTTCCCTGTCATGTGCACAGTGCTAATGGACTCGACTGTGTAAGTATCATCATCACTGTGCCCAACCGGCACCTTGGGATCTTCAATGCAATGAAGCTTCCCCTCTGTAGATCTGCTTTTACTTTTAAGGCACATTTTAGCAAAGTGATTGTCATTTCCACAGAGTCTGCATGTTTTACCATATGCTGGACAATGATCCCTGCACATTACCACAGCATCGGCATGTCTTGCTTGTGTCTAAGAGTCTTGGTGAATTACTCTGCTTCCGCTGGTTAGGCTTGAATGGTTTCCTAGCAACAGCATGAACCGTTTCAGCTGGAAGCATGCATGCCGCATCCATCGCTCTCTTATGCAGAGCGGTCTGTTCAGCTGTGCGATACATATTAGTGGCTGTGAGCAGTGTTACATTTTCTTTTCACTTAACAACCTGCGTCTGGTGCCTTCATTTGTAATGACCAGTATCATTTTGTCATGAATCGTTTATCCTTCAATCCACCATAATCACAAGCTGCTGCTTTTTCTCTCAATCTGAGCATAACATTTTCTATGAATTCCCCTCCCTCCTGGGAGTAGTAATGGCAGAGCAGAATGAGAACTGAGAATACTAGCAATAGCCAGACAGGAACTTCAAGTACAACAGCAAGGCACTCAGGGATCTCAGGCTCAGCACCAGGCTTGCTCCAAAGCAAAGAGTGTAAGCAGCCAGGGACGTTCTGCTAACAGGACACAGGAGAAAAGACAGACAGGACCGATGGCAGAACTAAAGCACTAAAACACTTCTACACATACAACACTAGTGATGTTACATCTGACACCGACGCTCCGAAGCTTGCTTCAAACTCGAACGGTCCTTGCAATGAACCACTGCTTCGGAGCTTGAATCATTACGTCACTAGTCACGTGAAAATGACGTCTGAAGCAAACACACTGGTTCACTCCTGTAGTGAACCACCTGATTGCTTTGACAGGCCAATCCAGTGTCGACAGGTTTGAAACCTGGCTGCTGTATTTCTTATAAAAGTGAAGCTGTTTTTGTGTACTCCTGCATCATCTGTTCCATGCGAGAGGATATTCTCTAAAGCTGGTGAAATTGTTAAAAAAAAAAGAAATCGCCTTTCACCAAAGACTGTGGAGAAAATAATATTTCTGAATAAAAACCATACCATTTAATGAACACTTATAAGCCTTCTGTATGATGTAGCCTACCTAAAGCACACCCTCTGACACATTTTATTATTATTATTAATTTGAGAACATATGAACATTGTTACATAAAAATATGCATCAAAGACAGAAACTTCAAAAACTCTCTGCTATACAACTACAACCAGTTACACAAGCACATCCTTTTCAACATACAAAAATATCAGTCCCACAAGTTATAGAGTTCTGCTTCCCACAGCTAAACAAGATAAAGCTTTCACACATGATACTGCCCTGCTAAAAAAAAAACTATAGACACCATTACAGAAATTCTATTGGATTTAATGGTTTTCATGGGAATTTTATTGGTTATAATGAAAATTATAGTGGTGTCTGTGGGTCTCTACTGATTATGTGTTGGGTTCTATTGGTGGGGGCATTAAATCCTAATGGAATATGTCCTAAACACACTACAAAAAATAATTCTGTAGTGGTTTAAATGGTAAAAGTCAGTTTAATAGAAACCATTAGAATTTCTGTGATGGTTTCCAACTTTTTTTAAGCTGGTCTGATCTTCTGTCCTTGTTTAAAGAAATAATTACACACACACACACACACACACACATCATGCTAAATGTTTTATTATCAATGTGAACACATGAAATTCATCAGTATCTGTAAAATTCACCTGCATAAATGAGTTTCACAGCACTAACACTGTTTCAGCTTTGATCGCTTAGGTAAACACGTCATAAACGGGGCGTTAACATAAGCCTACTTGCATTTTATGGTTGTCAGCTTTGTTTGCATTACATTTACTTCACCAGGAGATGGTGCTGCAATTTCTATCTGAATGAAGCTTCGAGTAATGAACCATTTTCGACACAATTGTATCAATAATAAAAGCAATAATGCTTCGAAACGCTTAATTTGGCCATCACTAGACAACACTAGACTTTAGTAATAAAAAACAAACTATGTAAAACAGAAGTACACAGTAGCACAACATTTAACGAACTGGCAACACATGAGGGAAAGAGCACACATATAAAGGGAGCTAAGAACAAGAAGAACAGGTGACAACACTCGGGCAAGAAACAGGTGGACAAACGTGGACTCAACTAGACAAGAGGGCGTGGTACTGGGAAACAAGGAGGCAGGAACAAAGGAGCACATGGCCAACACAAACAAAACAATGGGCCCTATCTTGCACCCGGCGCAAATGACTTTGTACACTGACGCATGTATCATTCCTATTTTGCACCCGCGCAAAGTGGAATTTTCCCTCCACAGACACACGTCGGTTAACTAAGAAATACACTTGCGCTCCCCGGGGCGGTTCAGCGCAAAGAGGAGGCGTGTTCCGGCGCAAACTTTCGCTCATGCTATTTTGCTGTTCTATAAAACAATTGCGCCACTGACCAGAAAAAACCTAGTCTAAAGTCAGTGGCGCGTTGCGCGTTGTTCATTATGCTATTTTAAGGGCGCCTGCTTGACCATAATGTATAGCGTGCACATCTCGCATACACTTTGATTCTCTCATCAACACAGATGCAGCAGTTTTTATTTTTGCAAATCATACATTATAACAAGGAAAAATATTACCACACGAGGGAAATCATTGTGGTGTCCATGAAGATGTGAAAAAATAGGCATAAATCTAGCTTATACATTTACCAAAATTTTTCAGGCAAATTGTAGTAATGACGGATCAGACCTGTTTGCCCAATACTGGCAAGACACATATGTATATAAGGACATCTGACAAATTAGTTTGTCCGTCAAGAACCAGGAAAAAAAAAAAATCTGAAGATTGCGAAATCACCTTTACCATAATGTAAGTACATTAAAAACCTTACTCTTTAACTTACCAGTTAAGTTAAGCTTTCTCATATTTTTTTTCTATTGATTTGGGTGGGTTTGTCCCATCCCCAATGTCACTTCTCTTTCTTTTACGGCCCTGACGAGAACATTGATCTCCTCGGCTGTGAACCGATTCTGAAGCGCGCCTGGTAAATGCGCCATAATAATAACAATCCGCCATGCAACATGCGCACCTGCTCTTAAAGGGTATGTTGGATGACCCTCTGATTGGGTTATTTCACGTAACGCCCAAACCACACCTATGAATAATGAAGCTATTTCAGACCAACCCCTTTTAAACTTGCGTCGGGCGCAAGAGTCATTTATACCGCCTGGAAAATAGCAACAGCGCCGGGATCCGCCCACAAAGTTACTTGCTCTTTGCGATTTACACTTGCGTTTCAGATCGTTAAAATAGGGCCCCATATGTTGAAGCACAACACAAACATAGAGACACAAAACAAAGACAATATATATATATAACCCCAAATCAGAAAAAGTTGGGACATTTTGTAAAATGCAATAAAATCAAGAATCTGTGATTTGTTCATTCTATTTAACCTTTTATTAGCTGACAAAAGTACAAAGAAACGTTTTCCAATGTTTTCACTGACCAACATAATTGTATTTTGTAAATATGAACAAATTTTGATTTTGATGGCTGCAACACACACCAAAAAAAGTTGGGACAGAGACAAAATAAAAGTGAAAAGATTATCCAAATTAGATTATCCAACTATTTTGAAACAGTCCACAATGAGCAGGTGAATTGGTAATAGTTGAGGGTATTGTGTTTGGGTGTAAAAGTGCTTCTCAGTCTTTTTAAGCAAAGATGGGTCATGGCTCATCACTTTGTGCCAAATATCTTGAGAGAATTGTCAAACAATTAAAAAATCACATTTCTCAATGCAAGATTGCAAAGCATTTATGCCTTTCATCATCTTCCATACATAATATTGTCACAAGATTCAGGGAATCCAGAGAAATCTCAGTCTGTGTTGGGTAAGGCAGGAGACCAAACGGTATGGGTAACTTGTAGGGATGGCCCGATACCGATACTGGCATCGGGGATCGGGTCGATACTGTCCTCATATACTCGTACTCGTACTCATAAAAATTCGCCGATACCACGCCCCGATACCACGTACATTTTGCGAAACGAAACTGGCCGCCGCGAGTGCTTTGTCGAGGTGAACTGAGGCATAGGGACGTGCACTCCCAACGCAATAGAGTGCGGAGCGGCACTAGATTTGATGGCCGAGTGCGAGCGTGGGCGGTAATGCACTCACTCTGTGTGCGGGTTGCGGGAGAATAAAACGATTTGCGGGACTCCCGCAAACTAGAAACATATTAAAACTAATAGATTTTTATTCATCTGTTGCAGAAAAGCAAGAATAACAACTAAAACAAAACAGAAACAATTTACAGGCCAGAGTTTCTATTCATAACATGTTTGCAGCGTTGAACGATGTAGCCAATCACAGACATATGTGTTGATTTCTTGAACGCAATGGCCAATCAGAAGCATTTAAGATAGACTCCCCTCACCGCTCAAAACGTCTCGGTTACGTATGTAACCCTCGTTCCCTGAGTAGGGAACGGAGACATTACGTCGGATGACGACGAATGGGGTTTCGCTTAGAAAGCCTATCAGCTTCGAGTATTACAAAACGAGCCTATGGCAAAGAAATGCCATGGGTCTGCGGAATTTGCATGACGTAACTCCGCCCCACATCGTGGGTATAAAAGGAGGAAGTCCGCAACAGCAGTTTATGTTTCTTCGCTGAGGAGCCAAGACTGCGCTCAGGCGATCCCCGCGGTACAGCGGAAAGTGGCAGGCAGACGTAACGTCTCCGTTCCCTACTCAGGGAACGAGGGTTACATACGTAACCGAGACGTTCCCTTTCGTTGTCACTCCGAGTTACGTCGGATGACGACGAATGGGGTTACCAGTCTAATCACGCCACCTTCTCAGCTGTCTTCCAGTGCCCTGCGTAAATCGAGGTCCCTGACATAGAAGGACGAAGGACTCAATTTAACACAGGAATACCAAGGTACACTGGGAAGCATATCCCAAGCTAGGGGAAGTATGCAATTAATGCCAACCCAGAGGGGGGGGGGACTTAGAGAATACACATATGACCCGAGGGAAACATATGGAGAACACTGGGGTGTCCAGCCGCAGGTGGAATATTTCAACCCCAGTGGTGGCAAGGTGGCTTGCCAAGGGAAAGACACATGCTCAGAGAGGCTTACAGTGGAAATACACATGTGGGGGTCGCTCAGGGGAGGGACCATGCACACGGGAGGCACCTAGCCGACGCGCAGGCAAGAGACACTGGCGCCGACGTCAGGAGTGCTGGAGGAACTCAGGGCTTTCGGGGAAGCTCACCTGAGGAGAATATCGCACGTATCCAGTCCGTGGAGTGGAATGGCGAGCAAGCGAAGACACCTGAGCGGGTCCGGTACTAGCTAGTTGAAGCGAGTACATGGAAGGACACTGGCTCCACTCGGAGATTATAGAATCTGGCGAATGTGTTAGGTGTCGCCCAGCCTGCAGCTCTGCAGATGTCTGTTAGCGAGGCGCCATGCGCTAGGGCCCAAGAGGATGCCACACTCCGGGTGGAGTGGGCCGTCACACCAAGGGGGCACGGTCGACCTTGCTGCTGGTAATCCAAGGCAATGGCGTCCACTATCCAGTGAGACAACCTTTGCTTGGAGAGAGCCTTTCCCTTCAGCTTCCCACCATAACAGACAAAGAGCTGGTCTGAGGTCCTGAACACCGCGTCCTGTCTACATAGGCGCGAAGAGCGCGTACTGGACAGAGCAGTGCCAAGGCTGGGTCTGCCTCCTCCGGGGGCAGCGCTTGCAGGTTCACCACCTGGTCCCGAAAGGGAGTGGTAGGCACCTTGGGCACATATCCGGGCCGGGGTCTCAGGATCACGTGAGAGAAAGCCGGTCCGAATTCCAGGCACGCTTCGTCGACGGAGAATGCGTGCAGGTCCCCTACCCTCTTGATGGAGGCCAGTGCAACCAGGAGCGCTGTCTTCATTGACAGGAACTTAAGCTCGACTGACTGCAGGGGCTCAAAGGGAGCACTCTTCAGGGCAGTTAGAACCACTGAGAGGTCCCAAGAGGGAACGAGAGGAGGGCGAGGAGGATTTAGTCTCCTTGCTCCTCTCAGGAACCTGATGACCAGGTCGTGCTTCCCTACCGACTTACCTTCGACTAGGTCATGGTGTGCGGCAATGGCGGCAGCATAGACCTTAAGGGTGGAGGGAGACAGCCTTCGCTCCAACCCTTGCTGAAGGAAGGAAAGCACAACGCTGATCGAGCAACTCCGGGGGTCTTCTCGGTGAGAAGAGCACCAGTCGACGAAGAGGTTCCACTTCAACGCATAGACGTGTCTCGTGGAGGACGCTCTAGCAGAAGTGATGGTAGCCGCCACCGCTGGTGGAAGGGTACTCAGACCTACCTCGAGCCGTCCAGGAGCCACACGTGGAGGCTCCAGAGATCGGGGCGAGGGTGCCACAGGGTGCCCCGTCCCTGAGAAAGAAGGTCCTTCCTCAGAGGAATGGGCCAAGGAGGTGCTGTCGCGAGGAGTGCAAGTTCGGGGAACCAGGTCCGGCCGGGCCAATACGGCGCGACCAAAATGACCTGCTCCTCGTCCTCCCTGACCTTGCGCAAGGTCTGCGCAAGAAGGCTCACTGGGGGGAACGCATATTTGCGGCCCGGCGGCCAGCTGTGCGCCAGTGCATCCGTGCCGAGCGTGCCCTCGGTCAGGGAAAAATACAGGGCGCAATGGGTCGAGTCGTGAGAGGCAAACAGATCTATCTGTGCGTCCCCGAACTGGTCCCAAATCAGTTGAACCGACTGGGGATGGAGTCGCCATTCTCCAGGGAGGGGCTGAAGCCGTGAGAGCTCGTCGGCTGCACAGTTCAGGGCTCCGGGAATGAAAATGGCTCGAAGCGACCTCAGATGCTTCTGACTCCATAGAAGGAGGTGGCGGGCGAGTTGTGACATACGGCGGGAGCGTAGACCACCTTGATGGTTGATGTACGCTACAGTAGCGGTATTGTCTGAGCGGACTAGTACGTGTTGACCCCTGAGCAAGAGCTGTTGGGCCAGCCCTCAACCGCACCGCCGAAGAGGCCGACCTGGGATGTGGGAATGTCGGACAGACGGGTCCGCGCGACATCCAGCACATCAAACAGGTACGGCCACCGAATGGTGAGCATCACCCGACCCAGGGAGCGTACGACCACTTTCGTCGCTCGGAGAGCAAGGTTAGTGGCGGCGCGCAGCTCAGTGAAGAGCCCTGGGTCAGTCCCGCCCTCGTGCAGGTCCATGAGCATCTGGGTCAGGTAGACCAGCAGAATGACCATGGCACGCAGTGAGGCGGCCGCCAGTCCCGTGGCGCTATAGGATCTCGCCACAAGCGTAGACGAAAAACTACAGGCCACGGACGGGTGCTTAGGATTGCGCCGAGAAGAAGCACTCTGAGGACACATAGCATCGCAACAGAGTGTTCAGCCGGGGGAACCCCAGTGTACCCACGGGCAGCGGCCCCATCGAGGGGAGGAAAGGCGGATGAGATCAGCGAATGGCCCCTGATCTCATCATGCACGTCCGGGAAGAACGGTATTGGGGTTTGCCGTGGACGAGGGTCGGCGGCCTCACCCAAAAACCAATCGTCCCGGGAAAGCATGGCCGTCATCTCCGGATCAGACTCGACGAGTCGTCACTTCCAGGAAAATCAAACCCACCTAGTGAAGCTGCTACAAACATAATATCATCCTCTGTAGCTTCAAATGAAACTCACGGGCCACCAGAGGGTAGACCCGTGGGAATCACCTGTTCACTAGCGGGCACCGTCATTGAAGAGGGGGGCTGGGGTCGCGGACACATAGTAGGCGCCTTGTTCCAGACCGAAACCCTCAGGTCACCCTGGCCACCAGCCGAAGATCGGGGGTTGGATGAGGGGACTCTCACTCATGTGAGTTCACCGAGTCTCGACCTTAATGACGCGATGATCATGTTTCCATGGAGAAAACATGAGTCATCCACGAGCGCTGCTCTAGCATGATCAAGCCCAAACATACTAGACAACGCTCGTGCCCATCAGAGTCCGATACCAAGCTGCCGCACCATTCATTTTTTTTTTTTTTTTGAAATGCACGGGCGAGCCGTCTTTAAAAAGACGTGCCGCGTGCAAGCTCTTTTAGTGAGAGAAAACTCAAGTGTTGAAGCACCCGGGGAGACACGCACCGACTGGCAGACCACTGCAACAGATCAGCAGGAAGCACGCGCTCGCCGTAGATCGCCGTCACACCAACACTCGAGGTACTCGTTTGTAAAGCTGACAATTCAGAGATGGCTTGTGGAGAGAAGAATACACTTGGCTCCGAAGCGAAAACATAAACTGCTGTTGCGGACTTCCTCCTTTTATACCCACGATGTGGGGCGGAGTTACGTCATGCAAATTCCGCAGACCCATGGCATTTCTTTGCCATAGGCTCGTTTTGTAATACTCGAAGCTGATAGGCTTTCTAAGCGAAACCCCATTCGTCGTCATCCGACGTAACTCGGAGTGACAACGAAAGGGAACTTTTTTGTTCAGTGCTGAATTCTGTATGCTGGCAAATCCTCTAATTATAACAGTGTGTGGATATTATGAAAGATTCATTGTGCAGTCAGCTTCATTGATAATAACAGAGATGTGTGAGATCGCTATGAACTGTCTGCTTTTTAGGAATTAGGCTATTAAGGGAGCGCACTTTGCGCGCATTCAGTCATGTCAGACCATGCACGCAGTAACTGCTTGCTTTTATGTTAAATTAACAGTAGTTTGTGTGTTTATACATTTATTATTTTACTCATTATTATTTATTTTTAGACTTGTTAAAACAAGCAGAGAAGAAAATAAAAACAGTCTTCTAACCTGTGTTCTAAAATAGTCTTCTGTCTTTTCTGGGAGCCTATAGTTACTTTTGCGGTAAAAATATCGGTATCGGTACTCGGTATCGGGAAGTACACAAATGTAAATACTCGTACTCGTATCGGTTTGAAAAAAAATGGTATCGGGCCATCCCTAGTAACTTGCATTATTGTGAAGGTACCATTGACATGGAGGCATATATTTGGATTGTACAGAGACATAAACTGCCATCAAGATGACATCTTTCCTGGGAAGCAAGACAATGCCAGGCCTCATTTTACTGTAAACTACTGGCAACTGGGTTAGGGTTATTGCAAACTGTCATTTGTAGTCATATTATTTTAATGTCATTATCATTATCATAATCATAAACACACTGTTTTGTAGCACAAATAATTTTACAGTTTACTGCATTTTGTTATTCTTCTAGTTATTGAACTATTGAACTATCGGAAGGCTTGTACATTCACAGAAAATAGGTTCATTCCGCACTGCAAAATAAGGTGGAATAGACTTCCACGATTGACCAATGAAAGTGTTTCACGAGGTAGCATTTTCACGCTGATTATAGTCAGCCAGTTCTCTGGTTATTTATTTTATCATTTAATAGATTTAAGGGCTTATTTTAAACTGTTTAATTTCGCCTTCGGCACCAAATAAACCAGAACCGCTACTACACAATGACATTCTTCCTCCATGCTTCACTGTGGTAAATGCATTTATTATTATATTTCTCAGCAGATTCCCGAAGACACCGCCCTGGAACATCACCAAGCAACTCATGTTCCATTGTGATCTATCACTCAACACACAACCTCCCATTTTCTGCCAAAAACTTCATTCTGTCTGTGATGTTTTTCTGCAACTGCAATGGCTTTTTAAGTAGTGCATTTGTGTGGACCGGTTTTGTGAGGAAAAGGGAGCCCCTACCTAGCATTAGCATAGAGTTCCACGTATAGTGCTGAGTGAGTGTATATACAGCAGAGATTGAAAAAAAAAAAACTAAAATATAACTTATTTAAAGTAAAGTGATGAATCACAGGGGAGTGGTCAGCCAAGTATAAAGATTAGTGGTAGTAACGAGAATGGTAGGTATGTTTGTTTCTGGCCAGCGGAAATAGATCGACACTTGTTTGTGTGTGTGTGTGTGTGTGTGTGTGTGTGTGTGTGTGTGTGTGTGTGTGTGTGTGTGTGTGTGTGTGTGTGTGTGTGTGTGTGTGTGTGCGTGCTTATGCCTGTTTAAGGCCGGGTTATGTAACACTTGTAAAATAAACTTCTTCTGTTTACTACCATCAATGTTGCCACTGAATAGGCAATGTTGCCACTGATATATAGCATACAGTCCTATGGTTTTGTGAAAGACATTCAAAACACTACAAATCCATTTTCACAGAATTTTTTGACTAAGGTGAGATTATTTACTGGGTGTATAAAAAATTTGGCACATAAATAGTGAGATCGCAATGGGAAAGCTTCCAGCAAGCAAACTCGCTAATCCTTATCGCTTAATGCACACACTAAACGTGAAACTGAATGATTCGTCATGCACTGCTGTTGACCCAGATCTGAAAAATATAAAAAGTCAATTTTTTTTTTCTTTAAAGCTGTTTATTTAAGCTGTAAATGTGTTTATGTGTGAATTATTTCTTGTAAGTGATGTATTTATTAGCAATGTTGACCCATAGGTATTTATCTACAGTACAGTAGTAAAGGGCTAAAAAAATTAATAACTAAAACATGTAGAATATTTTTAACATTAACCAAATATATTGATAATCAGGGTATCTTGTACCACTGGTCATAATTTAGTTTGACTATCTATTTAAGATTTTGATAGTGCTCTCATCCACTCTGCATGGTTGTAGGAAAATATTATCGTTCTTTCATAGGAGACTTAATGGAGTTCTCATTTCTGTTTCTTTAGTGTTTCAAAAAATGTCTCCTAAATTTTTGATATACAGAGCTATGCAATAAATAGCAATGAATATCATCTCAGATCTGATTTAATTTTGGAAGAATTTGATGAGATAGTGATAGTAAATGTTATATCTTGAGCACAATATTAATAAAGCAGGAGGCGTTAACAAAGTATCCATTTGCCCATTGCTGTCTAGGAGAAACAATTGTGAATATGAATCTTTTGTCATCTGAGATGTGTAGGCCAGACTTAGATGTGAGAGGTTGGAGGTGCTCATGTGAGACGGACACGCTGTGTAACTGTGCCATTGATCAAAGCTGCTAAAAGACAGAATGAGAAATATACAGAGAGATGGAGAGAGGCAAAAGGAGGACTAGGGTGAATGAGTGACTTAGGCTGCAACTTCACAGCCTTGTATGAAGCCATATAACATACTAAATGAATATATACAAAATATATATAGGTAACATTTTATAATAATGTTCCATCATTAATGAATAATTACAGAGGAACAAACATTCTACTATTAATTACAAAGAAACTCTGATTAACAAATTAAGTAATAGCGCTCAGTTGAAAATGAGTTCACTATAGCTATCAGTAAATACTACTTTTTTCATTCCTCCCTGAGGACTAATAAGAACTACTATATACAGGTTCAAAATTAATGTGTATATTAAAATCTAAAACGAAGATCATCTCACTGGTAATGAATACTGCCCTACAAAGGCAAAGTGCAGTAACTACGCCAACACTGAAACTGAGAAAAATGGCTTCAAAGTTTTCATACAGGCCAGCCAAACATGTTGTAGGTACATTAGTGTTGATAATTTTATGCAATACCTTTACAGGAAGGAAAATGTTATACATAAAAAAAAAAAATCATTGATATGACCTTTGACCCTAAAAATGTAGATACTGCACTCTGCCTTTGTCTAACCTTAAGCAACTAAAACACTATTACAAAAGCAGAGTGCAGTATCTACAATTGAAATGTGTTAATCCAACTTTCTTTTTTTATTCCTTATACCTTTTCATTTGTTTTAATTGGTTTTATGTTTTGTTTATGGATGTTTATAGGTTGAGTGTTGAAAATGCTTGGTTGTAACCTTCATCCAGTGTATTCAAGAATAGTATTTTGTCGTTATGTCCCTCCCAGCTAGCAGGGAACGTTCTCAGAACTTTGGCTAACATTCCCTACAAGTTTGGTTAATGTTTTAAAGAAAACATTTGAATGTAATGTTCAAAGAATGTTTTAAGGATGTTTTCTAATTTCAAATAATGTTCCTATAAGGTTAAATGTAAACTAAGATATAACGTTTTAACTGTAACATTTTGAGGATGTTTTGTGAATGTTGTTGAGATAACAGAAAATACAATGTTCTCAATAAAACATTGGCACAATGTCCCATAATAACAGAGGAGGAACATTATCAAATCAATGTTCTTAAAATGTTTTGAGGATATCATTGAGGCCTGAGATGACGGAGTGTTTTTTAAAAAACGTTCTTGTAATGTGATGTGTTAACAAAGCAAGAACATTTTAAATGTAACATTTTCAGGATGTTGTTTAGGTAAAAGTCTGTAGAATGATCTTTTATAAAACATTGACACAATGTCCCATAATAACAGAGGAGGAACATTATCAATTCAATGTTCGTAAAATGTTTTGAGGATATCATTGAGGCCTGAGATGACGGAGAGTTTTTTAAAAAACGTTCTAGTAATGTGACGTGTTAACAAAATTAGAACATTATAACTGTAAAATGTTGAGGATGTTTTGTGAATGTTGTTGAGATAACAGATTATACAATGTTCTCAATAAAACACTGGTACAATGTTCCATAATAACAGAGGAGGAACATTATCATATCAACGTTCGCAAAATGTTTTGAGGATATCATTGAGGCCTGAGATGACTGTAACGAGGAGTCAGAGGCGTTCAGATCCATTTGCAGCACTTTATTTGAACACACCAGAAGACAAAGATGAGCAGACATAAATCACAGGCAGACAATGAATAGAGTCCAGAGAACGGGCTGGTAATGTGACGTGTTAACAAAGCAAGAACATTATAACTGTAACATTTTGAGGAACATTTTTTGAGTATATTATTTAGTCCTGAAATGATAAAATGTTTTTAATAAAACAATCCTTTCAACTGACTTTTTAACAAAAGTAGAACATTTTGCTTGAAACATTTTGAGGATTTTTTTAGGGATGTTGTTATCTTTTATAAATCATTGGCACAATAACAAAGGAGGACATGTTTTGAGGACATTATTGGCCTGAGATGACACAATCTCATAATATGATGTGTTAACAAAAGCTCATAACATATATTTTAGGGAAGCTGTTTAGGTAACAGATTGTATAATTATTTTAACCTATAAAATATTGGCATAATGTTCCATAGTAATAGAGGAACATTATCAAAACAGCAATGCATTCGTAAAGTGTTTTGAGGATTAGCCTACTCTGAATTGTGTGAACTGTTGCGCGAAATGTGTTTACAAGAGACGAGAAGCTGATTGGGGGCCACTGTGGATCGACGTTTAAAACCACCAATCACAGCGTGATTTTCCCATGACGTAAGAACATTTGAAATCGACAAACAGCGCAAAGAAAGTAACGTTTTTGTTGAAGAAATCGGCGCAAAATGTCAGTTGTCTAAATTGGCTATTTGACACATTGGCCCAAACAACGGAACAGAGCTCTTTCACAACTGAAAAAAGTTTAAAAACTGTAAAAGTTTTTTGTGTGTGTATTTTTCAGTTTACATATAGCTTTCTCTTATCCTTGATATATCAATGTCTTTCAGTGTTAGATTTTATTTTCTTAGAATAGTATGACAGTCGCATTAAATCTGAGTATATGTTACTTTTGAATAACAGCTAGATTTGTTTTAATCCAGACTCCAAACTGCCTGTTTGAAGATGAATATAAAACCGATGACGCAAAGTCTCCATTTACATCAAAGGTAGTCTATAATATTGTGTTCTATGCATAGGAATATTCTATTTTTGCTACTTAAAAGTGTTAATCTTAATGTCTTTTGAAAGTAAAGGTTAATACTATTTCAGTAATTCATAAAGAGGTAATGGGAAAATTGGAAAGAGCATTCAGTCTAAAACATTTTCAGTCTTTTGTGTTTCTAGCAAATATTGTATGTGCTTGTAATATCTTTGTATGTTGACAGACCATGTTTTAAAATATTTCAGGTAATTACTCTGGTGCTGATGGTCAATGTAAAGGACACAATCTGGCAAACATAAACCTGCAGAGGTGAATGGATATGGGAGCCAAAGAGCCTTGTAACTGGTAAGTGTTTTTGTAACTTTTGTTGTAAATCTTCATAGAATTACCTTTATATTATAGTATAGATTATAGTAATCTTGTTCAAATGTTAGGAAATAATTATGTTGGTTTAAGAAAGCCAACATATTGTTAACCTATTTAAACTAAATATTATTATTATTATTCTGATTTCTGAGACAAAAATGTTCAACTCTTAACTCCAAGAGCTTTAGTGCTAAAAGCGCCTAACACAGACCATAAAGGATCTCATCCAAAAGACATCCAAAAATGAGAATTAGCCCATGATTTACTCCCCTCAAGTCATCCTTGGTGTATATGACATTCTTCTTTCAGACGAATACAATCGGAGTTATATTCAAAAATGTCCTGGCTCTTCCAAGCTTTATAATGCCAGTGAATGGCCGTTTCTGTTTTAAGTCTACAAAAGCGCATCCATCCATGATAAAAGTAATCCACACGGCTCTGGCGGGGTTATAAAGGCCTTTTGAAGCAAAGCGATGCGTTTGTGTTAGAAAAATAACTAGCTTAGCATATATTTCTTTCTGCTTTTGAAGTAACTAAAACTTACAGATTCACTAATAGCAAAGAGACGCTGCACTTACAGGTATGATTAATTCATTCTAGAAATTGTTCTATCGCCAATGCATTCCAATGCAGTGCTACTTTATCTGTATCTGATTTAAAACAAGCAGAAATCTGTAAGAAATGTAACGATCCATAGACAATATAACCGCTGTTAAATCAGAGCAATAGCCTTGTGGGCAGCGCTGTGACATGCTAGGGCTGTGCTCATGGCGACCTGAGTTCCAGTCCTGGTTCGAGGTTCAGGCTTCTCAAGCCAACATCAAAGTTTGTTCACATAATTTAGTCTCTAGTTGTGTTATTTATGTATATAATGTATATAATGGATTAATTATATGTTTTAAATTACAGAAACAAAAAAGATACTCATAAGGAATCCGTGTATCATTCGTTCAGTCGTTTTTTTTATTTTATACTGAAAGTAGAAAATTAGAAAACAGTTCCTTTTTTGTTTTTTCCCTTCTTTTTTTCCAAAAAAACCCCCAGAAAATCAAGAATTCCGCTTGATTTTTCGTTCTGAGGTAGAAAAATTAATAAACAGCTTGAATATTCAATTTCTACACGTGGGCGGGAATGAAACACCCCTTTCCTCTGATTTGTCACAGCCGAAGATCAAACTGTTCCGTCATCAGTTCTTCCTCAGCTCCTCACAGCAGAATAAGAGTCCTCCGCTGCTGCAGCTGATGTGCGGATTATTAACTCGTTTATTGCAACTACATTTCATCTTTTTTTCATTAAACAACCAGACTAACGAATGGCTCGACAAAACCCGTACCGGGCAAGAGGCTAGACAGGGCTTTCTTCTGTATAGACCAGATTTTGGTTCATTTTTGGTGTGCGCCAGAAAGATGTTCAAGGAGACCGAGACGCGCATCATGTGGTTTTCTTTATTTTTCAAAGGCATATGACATTATGTAGTCATTTTGAATGTACAGAAATAAAAATATATATTTTACTGTTTCGAATGACAGAGTATTAAATGACAGAGTATTAAGTTATTTCCCCTGCTGAAGAACAAGTCCACTTAATGGCGCCGTATCGCGTGCTTACACAACATACTATCCGTTCACTTCTGGCATTGCTAGCTTGACATCGTAGCCTGTTCATTATTAAAATAAAACACAGTCAACCAATCATATAAAAAGTTATTCTGCTTAATTTAATTGTTTGTTGTATACAATATTAAAGGTTGTGCCGTCAGTCACCACCTACTTGCTGTTATTCCAAACAAATTTCCCTTATTGTGAAGATGCTGATTTAAAAGGGACTTGACTAAAGCAGGAAACCTTCTTTACATTAATAACGCCGCTAGAAATTTTAACATCCAAATTCCAAACGTTACATTGCAAATATGGAAACGTTGGACCGAAAGAGAGATGCTCGAACCCAACGTCACTACAGTTTCAGTTTTGATTAAAATAAATTTGTTTAGGCTTGGCGTTTATAATAGGCTAAATGTTGTTTGTAATAAAGGGGACATAGGCTATTTTTATAGGCTATGTATATTTTTATTATACCTGGCTAACGTTACTTATTTTTCATTCTTGTTGTTTTCTGAATAGCATTAATTTAAGGATTTTAAATAGGCTAGTAAAGGGAAGTAAAATACGCATAGCCTATATGTTATAAATAGTGTTTATAATGTTAATGTTGTATTTTATTTACCAGTCTTTTACACCATTTCTGAATAGGCTAATAATAAAATGCGGTTTTTACAACGATGTGACGCGTGCGCGCGCCTGTTTCCCTCTCACGGTGCTGATCCACTTGTCCGACACGACTGTCGCGTGGTGTCGCGACGCCTCCCCCACATTTGTACGTTGATGGGCGTTCATCTGTTTACCGCTATGGGTGTGGTTTTGACCGAGCGGGAAATGTTGCGTATCAGAACAGAGGACCTGCGAGAGACTTCCCCCCCGTCTCCATATGCTCTACTTCTATTGGGTAGACGTGTCGCGTTCAACGGACTTCATTTGCATAAAGATGGGCATCGGCCAGCTTTTTGACGCGCAACAATTTTCAAAATGAAGCGCCGCCTTCCCGGAATGCTTTGCGCGTGACGTCACCCATAGGAATAAAGCGGAGCACGGCGCGACAGAAGTGTCGCACGGATAAGTGGATCAGCACCGTCGACATGACCCAGTGCACCGCGCGCATCCTTGAGATATAAATTATAGGCTATTCTTTTATTTGAATAAAACAGGCCTTACAGCCCTGTCTAGGCTCTTCCCCGGTACGAGTTGTGTCGAGCCATTCCTTAGTCTGGTTGTTTGATGAGAAAAATATGAAGCCGCACGGACTCTTATTCTGCTGTGCGGAACTGAGGAAGAACTGATGACGGAACAGTTTGATCTTCGGCTGTGACAAATCAGAGGAAAGGGGCGTTTCATTCCCGCCCACGTGTAGAAATGGAATATTCAAGCTGTTTATTAATTTTTCTACCTCAGAACGAAAAACGAAAAATCAAGCTGAATTCTTGATTTTCTGGGGGGTTTTTTGGAAAAAAAGAAGGGAAAAAACTAAAAAGGTACTTTCAGTATTAAATAAAAAAATGACTTAACGAATGATACACGGATTATAAGGTATCATATTTATACTTTCAATAAATTAGTCTTTACATAATTTCTGATTGTAATTAAGCTGGCTAATTTTGAAAGTTTTCAATGTCAATATTGCTTGTGATCTTAATATGTATGTATTTGTATTCTTTCTGTTTACACTGTTGCATGATCTTCTTTTATAGGCTATGAGGAAAAACTCTACCATGCACACAGAGAATAGAGTTCAATGCTGCGAACTGGGAGAGCAGCTGGACAACTAGAAGAGAGAACAGTATAGAACACATATTAATACAGATGACTATATTATTCTTCTGCAAGAACCTAGACAAGCAAAGACTGATGATGAGCGCTCTGAGCAAACACAGCAGTCAAGACGCATGATTGCACATTGGACTTTACTGAGTTCTTCATGTAATGTTGGGCATGTACTGTACGCAGAACTTCTAATAATTTATGTGTATGCCATTTATAAACCTGTTAGATTTTGATGTTTTAGTTTTGAGATTAGAGCCCGACCGATATGGATTTTTGGGGGCCGATACCGATATTAGGGAGTAAAAAAAGCCCGATACCGATATATCGGCCGATATTATTTATGTGTATATTATAATACAGTAGCAATATTATTTATGTGTATTATAGTATAGTATACCAGTCAAACGTTTGGACACTTTCCTATTGGTGTGTACAAACTTTTGATGGGTACTTTACACAGTAGCTATAAACAGAATAAATATATTTTATAAACACGTTTTGCAATGATCACTCAAATGTGGTGATCAAACACTTGTGTGACACAGATATGTAATGGAGGCAGGGGGAATGATAGAATGAGAATTATACAGTTGAGCTGTAACCAAACTAGTTTGCATTGCATGTTATATTATATTATATTCTAAATACTGTTGCATAATCTTCACTAACAACTTTGTCTTTTAATTTAGTCATAACTTGTATCAATAAATATATAAAAAGTGTCACTGACAAAACCTTATTATCTTCTATTTTTACTCTTAATTCCTCTAATCTCTACCAGTGGAGGAAGAACTCAGATCTTTTTACTAAAGTAAAATTAATAATATCATAATGAAAATGTTTTTAATTACATATGTACAGTACTTTTATACTATTTTAAATAATTAGTAAGCAAAATGTACTAAACGTGAAACTAGGCTACTCTTAATGCAAAATGGCCCTATATAAAGTGTTATAATTATATACATTTTTGGAATATTGCTTGATGTTGTAACGTAGCGTTATCAGGCAGAATGAGCTTTAACACTGTGTCTACACCGGACGCGGCCGTTACCCGAGACAAAGCAGAATCAGTTTACTGTCGGAGATCGCTCACGCCACGCATTTTAATCAATGTTTCATCAACCAATTGCCTTAATAAATAAGAAGTAAATATAGCAGACAATATAATAAGGACTTCTCAGCTGTGCGCTTGCAATAGTCACAAGCTCACACAATAGGCTACGTGACAGAGGCTTGTAGCAGAGAAATCAATTCTGTGAATTACACTGCGCAAATCACAAGTAGGCTACTACCCACTGGATGAAGAAGGGTTGGCTCTCAGTCTCCACAGGCTACATAAAATATTCATTTTATTTTATTTTATTTTTCGTGTTCGCATTTATGAGGAAAAAACAATGTTACAGACTCGACAGTTCAGCACTACGGACGTGAGCGCTCTGAAAACGGCACTAAAATATGCTTTGAAACTTTCACATAGACATCAAACAGAAAGCACAAAACCTTTCGTTTCAAAGTGAATTTCGTTTTGTATTAATTGTATCTTAATTTTAATCAATGTTTCATCAACCAATTGCCTGGATTTAATATATAAGAAGTAGATAGCAGACGATAGATAATCTCGACACGGAGGCGCCTGCGGGTGAACTGGAGCTTGTCTCATGAACCGAAACTCAGCGTATAGACCTGAGAATTTAAATATATCTATATTGAAATGTCTACTTTTAAACAGAACAATTCAAAGCGAAAGACAGTCAGACTCATGTAATCGTATGAAATGTGCATTTCTCTCTGGCACGCGTTCACTGAAGATCGCGAGTCAGCATCGTCAACTTCATCTTTGGCTGACACTGACTGAAAACACTTGTTTGTTAATAAACAATTAAAATGTCTCCTTGCTATATTTGTTGTATTCATAATCATTACTTTTGCCAGTTCTTGTGACAGCTTTTAGGTGCTTTATTGGCAGCGCCACCCTTACATGAATCACCGCACCCGCATTTTTTTAAATATTCATTTATCGGCCATTATAAATGCCGATACCGATAGTTAGGAAAATGCCTAAAATCGGCCCATAATATCGGCCCGCCGATATATCGGTCGGGCTCTATTTGAGATTAATAAAATTGTATGTTTTAACAATGTTATAGCTAAGCATTTTTTTGTTTAAGAGAACATTTTGGGAACAAAAAGAAAACTTCCCGCTAAAAACTTTATAAGAATGTTAGGGGATGTAATGTTCTAAAAATTTTATGATTAAACCTTTATAGAAGGTCATCACAAAACATTTTTAGAGTGTTCTTAGAGAATGTTATGCCATCTTTTAAGAGAACATTCTGGGAACAAAAATAAAACTACCCGCTGAAAATGTTATAAGAACATTAGGGAATAATGTTCTAACAATGTTAACATTAAACATTTTTAGAATGTTTTTAGAGAATGTTATCCGATCTTTTAAGAACATTCTGGGAACAAAAAGAAAACTACCCGCTGAAAATGTTATAGGAACATTTGGGAATAATGTTCTAACAATGTTAGCATCAAACATATTTAGAATGTTTTTAAAGAATGTTATTAGAACTTTTAAGAGAACATTCTGGGAACAAAAATAAAACTACCCGCTGAAAATGTTATAGGAACATTAGGGAATAATGTTCTAACAATATTAGCATTAAACATATTTAGAATGTTTTTAGAGAATGTTATCCTAGCTTTTAGGAGAACATTCTATAAAACTACCCGCTGAAAACATTATTAGAACACTGCATGGTAATGTTCTCAGAACATTTTATGTTCTCAGAACATCTCATGAGAACATGAGATGTTCTCAGAACATCTCATACCGACCTACAGGCAGAAACTGAAATCAGCTAAACCTGTAATAAGGACTGTAAAAAGATGGACTAATGAAGCAGAGCAGAATCTACTGGCCTGCTTTGATTGCACTGATTGGACTGTTTTTGAAGCTGCTACCAACGATCTGGATGAGCTCACAGATACTGTAACATCATATATAAGTTTCTGTGAGGATACATGCATTCCTACCAGGACATTCTTATCATTCACTAATGATAAACCATGGTTTACTGGGAAACTCAAACACCTTCGTCATGCCAAAGAGGATGCTTACAGAAGTGGGGATAAAATCTTGTATAACCAGGCCAGAAACAGATTGACAAAGGAGATCAGAGTTGCTAAAAGGAACTACTCTGATAAACTGAAAAAACAGTTTTCATCCAACGACCCATCATCAGTCTGGAATGGCCTGAGGAACATCACCAACTACAAGTCACCATCCCCTCGATCTGTGGACAATCAACACCTGGCTGACGATTTAAATTCATTTTACTGCCGGTTTGAAAAGCCCTCATTCACACCACACACCCGGTCTGATCTGCACTTCACACATTCACCATCACCTCCTGCACTCCCACTCCCCCCCCTCCTGCCATCCAACCTGAGCTTAAGTTCTGTGCGGAGGACGTGAGTAGAGTCTTCAAAAAACAGAAGACTAGGAAAGCCTCAGGCCCAGACGGCATCTCATCTGCTTGTTTAGAAGCCTGCGCTGACCAATTGGCCACGGTCTTCACGCAGATCTTCAATAGATCATTGGAGCAGTGTGAAGTTCCCTGCTGCTTCAAACGCTCCACTATCATTCCTGTCCCCAAAAAACCCAAAATCACTGGACTTAATGACTACAGACCTGTCGCTCTCACGTCTGTGGTCATGAAGTCGTTTGAAAGACTGGTGCTGGCCCACCTGAAGGACATCACCGGACCCCTGCTGGATCCCTTTCAGTTTGCTTACAGAGCAAACAGGTCTGTGGATGATGCAGTCAACATGGGACTGCATTATATCCTGCAACATCTCGACAGACCAGGGACTTATGCAAGGATCCTCTTTGTGGACTTCAGTTCGGCCTTCAATACCATCATGCCTGGTCTTCTCACAGCCAAACTGACCCAGCTCTCCATGCCATCCTCGATCTGTCAGTGGATCACCAGCTTCCTGACGGACCGGCAGCAGCGAGTGAGACTGGGGAAACACACATCCAAGACACTCACAATCAGCACTGGCGCCCCCCAAGGGTGCGTTCTCTCCCCACTGCTCTTCTCCCTGTACACAAATGACTGCACTTCTAAAGACCCCACTGTCAAGCTCCTGAAATTTGCAGACGACACCACTGTCATCGGTCTCATCCAAAACGGTGACGAGTCTGCTTACAGACTGGAGGTTGAACAGATGGCTGTCTGGTGCAGTTATAACAACCTTGAGCTGAACACGCTCACAACAGTGGAGATGATCGTGGACTTCAGGAGGAACAGCCCAGCACTCCCCCCACTCACCATCATGAACAGCACTGTGGAAGCAGTGGAGTCATTCAGGTTCCTGGGCACTATCATCTCTCAGGACCTGAAGTGGGACAATCACATTGACTCCACTGTGAAAAAGGCCCAGCAGAGACTGTACTTCCTTCGCCAGCTGAGGAACTTCAACTTGCCTCAAGAGCTGCTGATTCAGTTCTACTCAGCCGTTATTGAGTCTGTTTTATGCACTTCCATCACTGTCTGGTTTGGTTCAGCTACCAAATCAGACATCAGGAGACTACAACGGACAGTCCGGACTGCGGAGAGGATCATTGGTGCCCCCCTGCCAACCCTCCAGGACCTGTACTCTTCCAGAGTGAGGAAGAGAGCAGGTAAAATCATCACAGACTCCACTCACCCTGGACACCTCCTGTTTGATCTGTTACCGTCAAGACGGCGACTCAGATCACTGGCCACAAGAACATCTCGGCACAGGAACAGTTTCTTCCCACAGGCCATCTCCCTTCTGAACAGTTAACATATCTCCCAAGGCATATGCCTGAAGTGCAATACTCCCACTGTTTAGTGCAATTTCTTTAAAATTCAGGTGATATTTATATTTATATTTATTCATACTATACAAAATACTGTAAATATGTTCATTATCTGTAAATGTTTATTCTGACAAAACCCAACTGTGACCATATATTTTTATAGTACTTTCATATTTTTTTATAATTTTATTCGTAGAATTTGTATTACTATTTGTATTACTATTACTTGTTGTATCTGTATTTGTATATGTGCACTGGAAGCCTCAGTACCAAAACAAATTCCTTGTGTGTGCAAGCACACTTGGCAATAAAGCTCTTTCTGATTCTGATTCTGATTTAGAACAAAAAATTTCTAGCTGGGCTGTCACATCAGTCTTAAATGATTAAATTGTCATTCTCATTATTTTCCCCAAAACATCCTTATAATTTTACACACAATCAAAATGCTGGTATTTTGGTTTGTGGATTTTTATTTTAATTGAAAATGAATTCATTAAATACCAACTTTTAAAACAGCACTTAAAAATTCATATACATTTAACAACATAACTCAAACAAAATAACAAGGAGATTGTGTGTGTGTGTGTGTGTGTGTGTGGCTAGACAACATTATAAAGCAGATACGTTAGGCACAGTCACAGTATGTATAAAGCTGCCTTACTTAATATGAATACTTTATATGAACTATGTAAACAAATGTTTTTGTGAGAGTAGGGGTGTGCACTTGTGTAAGTGCATATTTATTTTCCTCCTCAATCCTCCTCAGCCAGATTCTCCCAAAAATTACGGCGGTTGGGGGGCATCATTGGGCAGAGCTTTGAGATGATGTCTATCTTCTTCTCCCTCTCTACCCCCTTGTCTCCAGGCCTCAACTGTCCAGGGTACTCCAAGGTTGCCTATCAACCAAAATGTGTATATAATTGCAAGTGTATATAATTGCCACCTCTGCTGCTGTTCTCCCCGCAACGCCTTCATGCCATATCACAGACACAGTGTTCTTTTAAAAGGGTGACTTCTTGCCAACACTGGCAAAAGTCTCATGAAAGGCAGTGATTCTTCGAGTGAAGACTGCAGACTTCACTCCTGGCATACGGGGCAGCATAATGACCTTTTGGAGGTCAACACTACGGATTACCTGGTCATCCACCTCTTCTCTTTCTGCATCCAATCTGTAGTGTTGCCTCCCTATCTCTGCTCTCCTCTTATGTTCCTCCCACTGTAGACAGGAATGGCATTGAGAATTCCCATCAGCCTGATGCTCTGTATTCAGGTGGATCTCATGCTGCAAGCAGTGCTCACACTCCTCTCCCAGTTTAGTGAAGCTGATATTCAGTTCCTTCACAGCCTTCCTGTAAGTCTCGTAAGAGCATTTTAGAAACCTCTGCCTGTAGTCATTAAACATTGACCGGATGTTGATGTCACTGGGCAGATACCTCCTGTTTGAAGCATGCTCCCTCCTATAGTGACTTATTGAGGGATAAAATGATTCAATATGTTCAAACATTGGAGTCATGTCCACCTTGTTGCTGGGGGTATGTCTTCCCCTTCGGTCTGGAGGTGGTGCTAGAGTCGAGGAGGTGGCACTACCAAAAACAGTCACAATCAAGCGGTCATTTTTTGGGTGGTATTTTAAGGTGGACAAAAACATAGTCTTACACACCTCCTGTTGCTGGCCCAGGTTATCATTAAGATGATACTGGTATGACCGCTTTCGTTGAGTTGGACCACCTGTGGTGTATTGTTGTGTCTGCTGCTGTGAGATCATACGAAATATGAAGTGTTTCTTTTCAAGGCATGTCAGCTTTCCATATGCATCAAATATTTCCATCCTCTGGCCCTCTGTTATTTTCCTTATGCATTTTGTTCTGCACTGTGGGCCACAAGGCTTCCCAATCCGAGGAGTATTTGGGTTGTCAGCTGCAGGCCGCTCTTGACAAGGAATGCTGGTGCTCACCTCATCAGCACCATCCTCATCACTTTCATCCTCTGGCACATAGGTAACATCCATACCATCACATTCATCCCCTTCATCCTCTTTCCTATCATCATCCTCCTCCTCCTCACTATAACCACCTATCATCGCACTGCACTCATCCTGTTCCTCACTGTCAGCTACTGTATTCACTAGCAAATCCTCAGTGAAACAGCTGTCCTCAATATCTGCGTCCAGCGAGGCAAACAACGGCTCAAGGTATTTTTTCCTCATTCTTTCATCTTCATTATCTGATATAGGCCTATCACTAATTTTGGGGGCTCTCTCATGACATTGGACTGCAAAATCATAAAAGAATATGAGTTTCTCATAATCAGCCTTGTATCCTAAAGATTTATCTGTTTTTCTCATTGCAGCCCGTTGTACGAGGCTTGTGGACTAGGTCTGTACATATAGCCTAAAAATTCACGGACACCATCTGAACTCTTATCAAATAGTCATAATAGAAATATAGAATAGAAAAATTAAGCTATTATGTTTGCATGAGAAACATTGTGTTGTTGCGTGAGACGGTGTGCATATGTCCATTTCGTGTGTCACAGTCAATCTTGCGAGACTCGCCCATCTGGCACTTTGTGACATTAAAAAAAAAGATGTTTTACTCTGACAACTGAAAAATAGATATGTAATCTTGACATATTAAAATTATTATTGAGAACGTAGCCTATCTCCATATAAAAAAAAAATCCTCATTATAAAATTAAATTAAACTAGTGTAACCGCCCATTTCTTATTGTCTCACTGTTTGGGCTCTGAAATAAAGTTAAAATAATTTAAAAATATTTTAAAAAATAAAGACACAAAGGAAGTTGTAAACATAGAGCTTTTATTTTACGGCACTGCACTTCTCACTTAATTCAACCACTGACAACACTGACAACGGTCAGAAAATACAGCGCTTTTTCCACTTCCCTTTTCCCGTCAAAATAAAAGCTCTATGTTTACAACTTCCTAAAACTTCCTCTTAAGCTTCAACTGAGAGATTACTCAATGAAATTCATTACAATAGCGTAAGAAATGAAGACAACAAGAAACAAAACAGTTATGACAGCGTTTCCAGAGTGGATAGATGCTAACGTTACTGCATTCAAGGGGAGCAGGTAAGCTAAAATGGTTTATATGCTAGTGGCTCGCTAGCTAGTAACGGCAATTTATTGATTCAGGTGTTATTTGCCAGGTTAGGTGTTCATATTTTACCATGTTCCTTACCACTATCTGGATACTTGCGTTTTAAAGCTAGAGACACCATATGTTTTCCTCGGGATTGTGCCATGTTTCTCTGGGTTAATGATTATAACTTATATGTTGTTGGCGGTTGGCGGTCTGTGTCACAGTGTCACCTCGCGCACAGCATTCCTTTATCAGACTCTGTGATAAGGATGCTGTGCGCGAGGCGGACAGATTGGTAGATTCGAATGTGGCTACAGAAGCAGACCGCAGTATCTACCGCGTCAAAGCCGGGTAAACAAAGGCAGAACGCAGTAGCTTCACTTACTGCGGTTTGCCTTGGTACTAGGTTGAATTTTGTAGTTACTGCAAATTTGACATAGTGATTTCTCTGAAATGGGATACTGTATGGGATACTGGAACCAGGAGATTTTGTCACAAGACATAGGAGATGTTACAAAGCCCATTTCCAATCTAAACTCAAATTTCGACCAAATATGTTACTGCGTTTTGGCTTTGTACGGCAGAATACTAGTATTGCCAAATCCTTATGAAAGAATTACTATCCAAGGTGAGGACAAGGAAGTCCTGGACTCACCAATTTCCCAGGGTGGGTTGTTCGGCGACGCAGTGGAGAGCTGCACCCAACAGCTCTCTGCCGCCCAGTCACAGACGGAGGCCTTCTTCAACATATGTTCCATCCCCAGCGTCCCTTTCTTCCATGTACAGGGAACGCTTTCCCAGTGGGTCTGTAGGAACAGCAGTGACTTCAGGGCATCAGGAGGCTTTTGTCTAGGCACTGGAAGGTTGTAGCTTTCAATGGTTTTCAATGGTTGATCCCCATTCAGTCGACGTCGACTACGTCTGACGTTCTCGACTGAAAGGGAACATCCTGGTTGTGTGTGCAACCCACTGTTCCCTGAACGAGGGAACGGAGGACATAGTCCCCTTGCCACTACCGCTGGACCACCGATGACTCCGGGTTATGCTCGGCTCCTCAGCGAAAAGCAACTAGTGCGTGCATCCACTTCCGTATTTATACCCGCACCGCGGGGGCGGAGTGTGTGATGTAAATTTGCAATTTGCACTCACTTTGTTTGGGTAGATTTCGTCCCATATTTTTTCGTCCCATGTTATTTCAAACAATGAGATACTGCAATTTGATGTAATGTGTGGCGGCAATGGTTTCAACACTGGATCTGAAATAAGAGCAGAGGCTGATCTCATTTACTTCAATGGACTGACATGCCATATGGATACAAACAAACATTTCATTTTTTTGTACACTTAACACAAATTAATGTAGGTAAAAAAATAGCCATTATATATCATTTAATTTTAAGCAACATACAAACATACAAACATACTTCATATCACTCACGTGATAACACTTTACAATAAGATTTCATTAGTTAACATTAGTTAAATGGTTAGTTAACCCAAAAATGAAAATGCTGTCATCATTTAGGCTATTCCCCCTCATGTCGTTCCAAACCCGTAAGACTTACGTTCACAAATGAAGATCTTTTTGATGAAATCTGAGAGATTTCTGTCCCTCCACTTGCAGTCTACACAACAGTCTACTGTACCACTTTGAAGCTTCAAAATGTTCATAAAGAGATTTTAAAACTAATCCTTATGAATTAAGCGGTTTAGCGCAAATGTTCTGAAAAAAGACAATCACTTTATATGATGAACAGATTAAATTTAGGCTTTAATTCACATATAAACATTCATCAACTCACACATCAGTTATGGTAAACGGAAGCTCAAACATTTTCCCTTGATGTGCAAGAACCAGTGAGGTTCATTCTCGTGTTACACAGCATGTTTGAGCTTCAGCAAGAACCAATGAGCTTCTGTTTGTTCGCTGATCAATGTTTATGTGAATAAAAGCCTAAATTTATTTTTTTTCATATAAAGTGATCGTCTCTCTTCAGAAAATTTGAACTAAACCACTTAATTCATATGGATTAGTTTTACAATCTTTTTGAAGAGTCAATGGGGTAGTTGACTGTCAATAGAGGGAGAGAAATCTCTCAGATTTCATTGAAAATATCTTTATTTGTGTTCTGAAGATAAAAGAAGGTCTTACAGGTTTGAAACGACATGAAGGTGAGTAATTAATTACATAACTTTCATTTTTGGGTGAGCTATCACTTTAACTACTTTAGTTAACATGAACGAAGAATGAACAACACTTCAACGGCATTTATTAATCTTAGTTCATGTTAATTTCAGCATTTACCAATAAATTATTATAATAAAAAGTTGTATTTGTTAACATTAGTTAATGCACTGTGAACTAATATGAACAATGACTGACTGTTACTGTATTGCTTAGTAATAGTCCATCTTAATTCATGCATTAACTGATGTTATCAAATGAAACCTTATTGTAAATTTTTACCACTTACGTTATAAAACTTCTTCAACACTTCCCATTCAAAATAAACGCCTTCATGGGATGAAACAGTCTGTGGCTGAACTTATAATATTCTTCTTGCACGGTCTTCAAATGTTTTCATAAAGATATTTCCGTGGGAGAAAAGTAAGAAAGAAATGTTTTAATTATAAATTTAATCAAGACATAAATGAACTGCATTTAGGCTTAAATCACTATAAGCTGCATCTTGCTTAAAAAACAACAACACTGCTATTGCATGATGCATAATCAAAAGAGGAGAGCAGTTAAAGCTAGGTGATATGCTAGCATAATATATCAACAATTTTTGTACGTTAAATATTTGTAAAGGAGGATATGGATAACGAATTAAGCACATCGCAGACCCATGCATACAAAAACATGCACAAATTGCTCAAATATATTAACATAGCCTATAAACTATATTAAGTAATTTGTAAAATAATGCCTATTATTAACACCTAACCGTTTTTGACATAGGCCTACATTAAATGAAAGAAACCAACAGAAAGGCACACAATAATTATCATATATCTCCGTAAATAATAACAATAATAAAAGTACTTTATGATTTGATCCCTTCAGAGATAATCCTATAAATGCAAGGGAACCTTCAAATTAATTATCCAGTAAACCACATTGACAGTTTTACTGCTATTATTTTCTCTGCGTTGATCTCCTAACGTTATCCTGTCCTCAGGATGCCAACAGTCTCTCTCTGTCAAACACACAGACACAACGCTCTCTGTTCACTAATTTCAGCCATACATAACACTAATGGCATATGGCAGCTAATATTTTACTCATGAATGTAGATTTTTACTCGCATTTTGCAGGTGTATAAGACCCTGTAACTGTAACGAAAATCGACCAACCTCAGCCTGTATCAGCTAGGGTGTGGTGCCGACAAGAAAACAGAAGTGAGCAAATTACAAATCTTTTGGTGAATCTTACCATTAAATACGTTAACATTTGCGTTATATTATATCAACACGATAAACAAAAACAACAACAACAACAAACAAACAAACAAGAAAACGTACCTGGAGCTCAACACTTCGTGATCCCGCTGGAAGACGTTGAATTTGTATTCCGTGATTCCCGCCTGGACGTTGAAGTTGGCGCATGAGCAATTTGCGACCACTGAACTAATATATTGGGGTATGTTTTACTCATTCTTTTGATATTGCAGATATAACTGTTAATAAATAGGTAGTGTAGTTAGAATGTACCCATTTTTATATATTTTACTTGCTAACTAATAGGCCTATTTAAGTAAAATATAACTGATTTGCACAGGTTGTATTTAACACCCTCCTGCATATTTTTTGTTTACAGTGTGAGCACTATTACTTACTAATTAATTTAAGTTCTTGTTAGTTAATAGTAGTTACTAAAATGTTAATATTTTGTTGCTTATTTGTTCCTGTGTAGTTATTTATTAATAAAGGAACAGTATTCTAAAGGGTTTTTTTTTCTAAAGAATTTTTATATACATTTCAAATCCAACAACCCATAAATGAAAATACAAAGAATTCACAGAGCACGTTGACAAAATGTTCTAATAGTAATTTGTCATGCTGTATGGATGTGGCAAGTAGAGGTTTGCATTGTTATTCAGTTGGTTATACTGTGCTACTGTCAAATGTTGTGCAGTAAAAATGTACATAACCTTGTTTCGTGTTGTTTTTGATAATTTATTTTACCAAGTGTTTATGCTTTCAGTCTTGTTATCACTAGTCTATGTAATATATGGATTAAATGTAGTCAATTGATTTTATTTTAACCTTGTATTTAATGTGTTTTATCTCTCACCATGAGAACAAGGATGCATTTTTTTTTTTTTTTTTGCAGATTTCCCAGCTAAGTACAGAGACCACAAGGTTATACCAACGAAAAACTTCAATGTCTTATGCAAATTACACATAACAAGCGGTGCCATGTATCGCTGCAGTGGAAGCAGAGAAGAGGGGGGCATTAGGGCACGTTGCACCTGAATTTCAAGATTTACACTTGAGAGAGAGAGAGAGAGAGAGAGAGAGAGAGAAAGTGAGAGAGAGAGGATTGCTGAAATGAATGAAAATATTAAGTGATTAAAATGTTACTGGGTTGATAGAATTAAGTGGAATGTATATTGCTTGAGGAATTTTCGAGGAAATGTGCAACTCAAATCCGCACATGCCGCTAAAATAAAGTGTGTTCTTGATTTCATTACTCTGGTTGCAATTATCAGAGACAGCAGTATTTCAAAGCTTCAATAATGCAAGTGCACTTCATGGTCAATTATAAAAGTCTTTCATCTTAAAGAGTGAAGGAGAGATGCTGTTGGAAAGATTTAGAAAGAGAAAAGTTTAAAACATAAGGTGACTTGCATTAGCCAACCTTAGATATTTCTTCACCTTAACATACAGTGATGCCAAAATCAACAACAATAACAACAAAAATTTGAATATACAAAATATATAAGATGACATTTATTTGAAATAAAGTAAATAAAAACAGAAAAAAAGCACAGATAATTAATTGCAGCTGCATAGTGTACCAGTAAATCATACTGGTATCATAACATTAAAATAGGCACGAGTTAAAAGCTGGGTGCAGTTTTGCGGCAACCAATGCTAACTACTAAGCTCAATAGTTATCTTGATCTCCAAACTGAAATCTCAGTTGGCCAGACAGTTATTCATAATTTCTGAATCATTAAAATTACGTTTCCACTCCCAACTCGTCGTATATTGACATTTTTAACACACAGGCAACCCCTTTACCGTTGTTTTATTAGGCTGCATAAATTAGGTCAGCCAGAACCGGGAACACTTCCTACAACACCTGACTAATCAGCCGGACCCGGGCCGTATCCAGATCAGATGGAGGACCTGCGCCTGGACACGACCACAACGCATCCCTGAAGTGTCAGCAGAGATTTTGTCCACTAGACTCTCCCCTGTGAAGGCCTCATCGACACGAGAGCCATCAGCACTGATCCTCAACAAACTCGTCTCCATACGCGTGTGACTCCGGTCTTCAAACAGATGAACTGCATAATATAATGTTCTGATCCAATCTGACCTCTGACTCTAATGCTGCCTGAATCATAATCATACACTGTTTATTCGTTGGCCAGAGGAGAACTGCCCCCCCCCCCCCCCGACTGAGCCTGGGTTCTCCCAAGGGTTTTTCTCCATTCTGCACTGATGGAGTTTTGGTTCCTTGCCACTGTCGCCTTTCTTCGCCTTTGTCGCCATTGGCTTTGGCTTGCATAGTTGGGGACATTTCATTTTATATTTAACAATATTATTACAACATTATTTTCTCCTGTTATCTCTGTAAAGCTGTTTTGAAACAATCTGTATTGTAAAAAGCGCTATATAAATAAAGGTGACTTGACTTGACTTGTTTTCCGACATGCAGGGTACTCCATTAATTTCAGTTGTTTGCCTTATGCGTCAGATCAATATGCACTTCATTCTTTGCATTTGATATTCTTTCTTTGCATACATATTTATACTTTTATATTGGAGCAACTAACCCCACTCCTCCCCCAAACCTATCCACTGTTCAACAATATAAAACATGAAATAGACAAATAAAAGTACAGTCACAGTGTCATAAAACAGGAGGTGAGACACAAAGAGGAACTTAACAGGTCTTTATTCACAGATAGTTTAGATCGTTTAGGATCATCAAGCAGGTAAGTGACGAACATAAGGGGCCCTATTTTAATGATCTCTAAGCGCATGGTCTAAAGCGCATGGTGCAAGTGCAATTAGTGTTTAACAATGGCAAAAATGGTCGGCGCTCCTGGCGCATGGTCTAAAAGCTTTGTCTCTATTCTCTTAATGAGTAATGGGTGTTTTGGGTGTAATATGCAATAAACTAATCAGAGTCTTATCTCCTATTCCCTTTAAAAGCCAGTTGCGCTCGCGCCATGGCGGATTCGCTATTTACATTTTACAATTTGCAAGCGAAAAGACTTCTCTAGCGAGGGAACGGATCTACTCATGCAACCAAACAAAAACATACATTCTTTCCATGAGTGTTGTGGCGAGTCTCTGTCTTGCTGATATACCTGATGGTTATGGAGTGAGCGCAAGCTTTTGTGTCAGGTTGTTATGTCATAATGCTAAATATAACGTTTCGTATTTATGACCCTCCGGGACCCAATGTGAGATCCACTCAATTGATTTTGTTATTGGTTTAAATGAATGGAGAATATCTAGTGTTTTTCTGTGAGTCGTCAAGCACCCACGGGATTACCGCCTATGATGTCAGACTTAAAGGTGCTGAAGGCCATTTCTGAGAAAGGTAGTTGATATTTGAAATCACCAAAACAAACACACACCTACCCAAAATGATCACGCTATCTGGAAAGCTCTGCTATCAAAATTCACAAACACTTTATTCAACACAGGCACCTTTGAAAGTTTGATCAACTCTAAAGCTATTTGTTCAACTATAGCTTCATGCAACAGTCCACCGGATACCGCTAACAGAGAAGACCATGGTCATGTAGATGAACACACGTGGTGTAAAAGGTACTTTGTAATTTCACTGTACAGTCAATTGAAAATGTGTTGAAATGTTTGAAATACTGCAATTTTGAGGATCTTTTGGGAGTACTACAATATCTCATGAAAACTCGTAGCTAAAGCATATAATTTACATGCATATGATGCGCACTGTAAACCCCTTGGGAAAGATTAGTAGTGTGGAGTATGTGCGTATTACACGCCATAAACTGCATATCACATGCACGTAAAAAAAAACATTTGCGTACAAGGAGATCTGTAAATTAACGGTAAAGAGCTGTAAATTAATAGTACATTGCTGCCAACCACAGCTGCCAGTAGATTACCGTTATTTTACAGCGCAATTTTTTACATTCAGAGCAGAGCCATTACAGAAAGCGAGGCTTTGAGGGATAGACTTACCGTGTTTTCAATGGTGTCTGCTGTTAAAAGCTATATAAAGCTTCTATGTAACTTATAATTTTCCACAGCTCTAGACAGAAATTTATTGGAAAGATATTTTTGCTGTGTTTCATCATCAGAACAATCCAGAAACACATTTAATAACAGTACAACCTACTGAAAAGGTGAATAAGGTATATGGGAACTAATTTAACACAGGAAATGAGAAAATGGAAACAAAGGAACAGAATATAAACTTAGTCATTGGAACGTATAACACTTAAAAGTTCATGGAAACAAAACACACAGGAAAAGGGTAAAAAGCCAGTATGGAATTTTTATATGTAAATGTCCAGACCGCATATAGGTGGTCTGTGGACTCTTCTGAGATCATGCATCAGATGGTTTTACATAATGCATATTCATCAGAATGTGAACTGTTTTTTTCCCTATACGCAGCAGGGTTTTGTCTATTCAACTCTCCACTGACCTCATCAAATGTTTGCTCATTGCCACAATTTTGACAGCCTTTCCCTTAACTTTAATTAGCAATTTTCACAGTAAATATACTAATCGTGTAACTCACAGAGTAGAGGTTCACAGAGGTTTTTTTTTGCCAATTTGGGAAGTCCAGTCCACTGGAATCTCCATAGATTTGTTTCTAATTTGCATTCATTAATGTGTGAGCCAATTACAGCTCATGGAATTTTAGCAGGATGAGCAAAATCAATAGTAGAAATAAGGAGAGGAATGTTAAAAAAAAAAATCCATTGGCCTCTGTTATTAATATCATTCTGTTATAAACTATATGAAATGGAGCAACAGAATAAGATGAATATATTTTCATTTACATATGAAGGACCGATAAAATATGTATATCTGTCTGATTTCTACCCTAGGATAAGTGGGTTGGTACTAGTTGATTTTAATTTACGTGCATGAATCATGCATGTACTGATGTGAGTGAAATATTAATAATTGGCTTTATGCCCAGCTGCACTACTTCCTGAACTTCAGCCAGCTCCTTGTTTCGTGTCTGCCATTATTGGACAAATTGATTAATTCAGGTGTGCCTGACCTCAGTAGTCATGGCAACAATAATCAGACACACTTGAATTAATCAAGTTTGCCCAATAATGGCAGACAGGAAACAAGGAGCTGGCTGAAGTTCAGGAAGTAGTGCAGCTGGGCATAAAGCCAATTGGGTGGTTGTACTGTTGGATATTCACATGCTGCGTTTCTCCTCTTCATTTTGTTTGTCCAGAAGTACTTGTCCTTGTAATATCAACATACTGTGAAGTTTCTTTTGTTTAATATTCATTGTATTCTATTTTCACATCTTTTTGTTAAGGACTTTTATTTTGGTGTTTAGTCCTCAGAGAGAGGTTGATGTAATGAGAAGCGGGAGTGGTGAAAAGAAAAAGGGATAGAGAGGGTGCGAGCGAGGAGTGTGGTGTTGCTCTGCTCTCTAATTCTAACACTCTGCTCAATAAAAGTTGTTAGCCGTCAATATTCCAAGTCCATCGTCATTCTTGAGATTAATCCACGGACAGTTAAACCCCACGCCTTACATATTTGGTGGCAGCGGTGGGATTCGAACCCACGCCCCCGAAAAGACTGGATCAGTTGTACTGGTGGGTTAACTCAGACTGGAACGCGTTTTGCTTAACGTGTAACGTTTTCATTTACATGGACTGTATTCATACAGACTATATGTATAACTTTAGAGCAGCTTTATTGTTTTCACCATCGTGTGAGTTTTCTTTTAATGAACAGTTATTTGTTTATTTCGTTTATTTTGGTGGGAAAAAAGAGTAAAGAAGACGCCTGCATCTCTGCAAATGTGACTTATAAAATAGACTTGTTATAAGTGTTCATCTACTTTTTTTTTCAACATTTTTATATATACATCCTCACTACAAAAGTCACAGTATAAGTCTAACTTGCAGACAATCTTTATCAATAAAAGACTTTGCTGGACTGAACTGGTTTGTACAACTGCATTGGCATTACTCTTTTCAAACATGGCAGAAGACAATGTAACAACCCCACAAGTGCACTTCAGAGCTGTTTTACCTCCAGACTTCACTGGGGATGGCAACGAAAGCTTTTCTCAATGGGCTCGTCGGTTTCAAGTATGCTGCGAGACCTCAGGTATGGACAAACCTCAGCTTGCCAAAGTACTTCCTTCGAGATTGGCAGGTGCTGCATTCAGTTACTGGGATAGTTTGTCAGATGACATCAAAGCTGATTATGACAGTACATGTAACAAGATTGCTGCAGTTTTTGATCACAAACACTTACTGAGAACTTTTCAAACATACTTAAATGCCAGACCGCGTCGGAGCAACGAGCCATTTGAAGTGTATGCTGCTGATTTGACCCGCCTTGTTCACCAGGCTTTTCCGGATTATGGAGAATCTGCCATCAAAGGTGAAATTTTGCGACGCTTTATAGCTGGACTTGAACTTTCATTGCAAACTAAACTGTATGAGTTTGATGTAACTACACTTGAGGATGCAATTAAAGTAGCTGGTCGGTGTGAGAGGGCACGTTCCACAGTCACTGAGCCTTTTTCACTGCCGACATCCTCTGCACCTGAACCTGCCAAGGTACACAGCCTCACAACTGAGTCTGCCAATATGCTCGCAGCGCAGCTCAGCGACCTCCATCTGAAAGTAGACAAACTTCAGTCTGTCGTGAGTATGTTGACACAGCCTAAGCCTCATCACACCAGTGCTGTCTCACCTCCTGATCGTCACTTCACCTATCGTCAGAGATCACCTTCACTTGACAGGGTGAAAGACAATCACTATATGCCATCTTCTCGTTATCAACATTTCACTGCATCTGATGAGCCCTACTCCAGAGGAAGATCTCCTGTACGTTCCAGTAACAGTCATCGCAGACTACACAGGAGCCCCGGGCCAAGTTATCATCAGCAGCAGCAAGGCTACAGGCATCAACTGAAAGATGACAGCAGCCCAGGTGAGAACCGAGATCGATGGAGGGATGAGCAGTATCACAGACGTCGCTCTCCAAGTCCACAACGACCCCATTCACGCCATGTACACTTCGTCGAACATCAGCATTCGGGAAACGAGTGGTAACTGGAGATGAGGGCCAATCTTCAGTTCAACTGTCAGCGGCCCATAGCAACAATGAGGTCACATCTGTGGACACCACACGCTGGACACCTTACATAAAAGGCCTCGTCGAGGACCAAGAAGTCAGTATTTTCCTTGACACGGGCGCTGGTTTGTCACTCATCAGTGAGGCCTTACGTCAACGCATCCCTGCACTTAAACATCGCCCCTTACTGAAAAGTTTCCAGGTGGCACACACACTGACAGGACAACAGTTAGACATTTTAGGTTCATTATCTGTTACATTACGTCTGGGGTCACACATATTCAGTATGAACATGTATGTCGTGAGAGACTCTAGACAGGATGCTCTTCTTGGGTGGGACTTTTTCAAAATGCATGGTGCCTCAATTGACACAGCCTCTGGTGCTTTTATGTTCAAAAATGACAAAATTTCTCTTCTCAGTTCCTCCCAAGCACTGCCTTTTTGCTGTAATGTGTTCCTGCTCTCACAGGTCTCAGTCCCCCCCTTTGACAGAGATTGTTGTTCCTGCCTCTGTAGCATGTACCTCAGAAACAGGAAGTCAGCTCCATGGTTTTCAAGGTATTCTGGAACCACATGTGACCTTTGACAAAGATTTAGCTGTTGCTCGTAGCCCTTCATGCAAGCCCTTCATGCCAATTACCTGATATTCACATGGGTACAGACACTCTTACTCCCAATGAGTTAGAGGTAGTTAACTCCCTCCTTCAAGAGAACTGCGATGTCTTCAGTACTTCTTCTACTGATCTAGGTAGAACTGATTTGATTAAGCATAGCATACACACATCCTCCACATCCCCTGTGCGTCAGAGAGCAAAACGTACATCTCCTATCCTACGAGAGGAAATCCACAAACAAGTAGAGAAACTCCTTGATGCTGACTTAATTGAGCCTAGCCATAGCCCATGGGCCTCCCCAGTTATACTTGTTCGTAAGAAGGATGGGTCTTACAGATTTTGTATTGATTATAGGCGGTTGAACTCGATAACCATTAAAGATGCACATCCCCTGCCACGTGTGGATGACAGTTTAGATGCCCTTTCTGGGGCCACCTTGTTTAGCACTCTAGAAGTGGCTATTGGCAGACTCAAATGGATGATGCTAGTAAAGAAAAAACTGCCTTTACTACGGGAGATTCCCTCTATCAATTTAAGGTCATGCCAATGGGCTTTACCAATGCCCCCCCAACATTTCAGAGGTTGATGGAGCTTGTTCTCCGTGGCCTCCATTGGTCTAAGACTCTGATTTATCTTGATGACATCATAGTCTTCAGTAAGACCTTTAAAGATCACATTCATGATCTCTCTGAAGTGTTTGGAAGATTGCGGCAGGCTGGTCTCAAACTCCATCCTCGAAAGTATCAGTTTTTCAAACAATCTGTACTCTTTCTAGGACATGTGGTTTCAAAGGATGGCATTCAACCTGACCCCAAAGTGACTGAGAAAGTGCTGAATTGGCCTCGTCCAACTACACCTACAGAGGTTAGAGCTTTCATAGGCCTCTGTTCATACTATCGCCGGTTTGTCAGAGACTTTGCGGAAAACGCAGCCCCTCTACACAATCTGACGAGGAAACATACCAAATTCACATGGAGTGAACAATGTGAGGACACATTTCAGTATTTTCGCCATGCTCTGTCTTCCCCTCCCATTCTCACCTACCCTGATTTCAGCAAGTCTTTTATTCTCTATACGGATGCATCTCACCATGCGATTGGTTCCGTACTTGCACAACAGCAACAGGGTGTTGAAAAGGTAGTAGCCTATGCCAGTCATGTGCTAAGCACAACAGAGCGTAACTGGTCCACCTTTGACAGAGAATGGTGGGCTATTGTTTGGTCCGTTAGACATTTCTCACACTACTTAAAAGGATGCCCCTTTGTGATTGTTACAGACCATCGTCCCTTGTTAGGGTTAAAGAAAATGCCTATTGATCGAGATCCAACAGGGCGTAGAGCACGTTGGGTATTGGAGCTTGACGTCTACAATTGGGTCATAAAACACAGGAATGGCATAAAGCACACAAATGCAGATTCACTATCTAGACGCCCGAGTCAAAGTGATACTATTCCTTCTGTTCCCTCAATGTCAGACAAACCAGAACCTTCGGTAGTCACCGCCCCTCTTACCGCTCATGCTGTCATAGACCTTTCTCAGACTTTGTCAGTCGATCTTGAACAGGGTCAAAAAGATGATGTCACACTGAGGACAGTAAGTGAATGGTTGAAGGAAGAAAAGAGACCCCCAGCTTGGGTTCTAAAGAAGGGGTCGACAGAGCTCAAAGTATACTGGCGACAGTTTGATAGACTGCATTTGCAGGATGGAAAAATCTACCGTTTTGCCTGTAACAAACCTAAAGAGTCACCCACTCTTCATGTAGTCATTCCCAGTAAAGCTGTCCCCCAGGTGTTACAGTTTTTACATGGTCATTCCACTGTAGGTCACCTTGGTCATAAAAAGACACTTGCAAGGGCCAGGGAGCATTTCTATTGGCCATACATGTCTAGAGACATAGAGAACTACTGCCAACAGTGTGTTTCATGCCAGTCTAGATCTATGCCAGTCCCACATCGAGTAGCTCCCCTACAGACTATTCATGCCAATCATCCTTTTGAAAAGGTAGCAGCTGACATTACTGAGCTTCCTGTGACAGCATCAGGCCATAGATATGTCCTTGTTCTTCAAGAATATTTCACCAAGTATGTGAATTTGTACCTTATGAAGGACCAAAGAGCTGTAACGGTGGCACACTGTATTTTTGAACAGTATGTCACAGACCATGGTGTTCCTGAATACCTTCATACAGATCAAGGTCGTCAGTTTGAGGCAGATTTAATCAAGGAGTTGTGTTCCAAGTTGGGTGTGACCAAAACTAGGACATCTCCTTATCATCCTGAGGGAGATGGTTTAATTGAAAGATTCAATCGCACCCTGAAAGACCAATTGAGTAAATGTCTGTATCAGCAAACAGAGTCATGGGATACCATGTTGAGGTCAATCCAGTTCTCTTACAATACCAGTGTGCACAGCAGTAATGGATACACCCCTTTTTTCCTTGTTCATGGACGTGAAGCCAGGCTGCCTGTTCATTTACTCTTTCCTTGTCCTACTGAAGCTTCTAGTGCCTCTGCTGGCACCCCAGCAGAGTATGCTACGTCTGTCTACAGGAAGCTGCAGTTTGCATTCAAGTTGCGTCAGGAGAATCAGGAACATGCTCACGCACAGCAAAAAGCTCAATATGACAAAAAGGCCAAATTCACCACGTACAGTGTGGGAGACTTGGTTTGGCTGAATGATCCTGCTCATTCCCGATGTAAACTGGCCCCACGCTGGAAAGGACCCTACATTGTAACACGAACTGTTCAGCCTGCCGATGGTAATTCTGTGCTGTATGCTATTCAGCCAAAAGGTTTTCCTGAAAAGACACCGCAAGTGGTACATCATAATCGTCTTAAAACCTACCTGCCTTCCACATATCAGCTGGGGCGAACAGTATCCGATGCATTGTCTCCCATTGCACAGACTGTGGAAAAGGAAGTACCCCCTTATACTTCTAATTCTTCTACACTTGCTGTCCGAGAGAACTTGCCTTCTGTTGTCTTTACTGGAGAAGTCCCCAATCAGAGTCCAACTAGGACATTGCTTTTGGGACAGTTACCGCTGAGCTTAACTCAAAACACTGGACAGTTGAATGTTCCTCAGCCTGATAAAATGGACTATGTAACCTCAGAAGTAGGCTGTTCTACTGCTGTGGTTCCATGTGCTGTTCTAGACTCTAGACCGTTAGGTCGCAGGCCTGTCAAATTGCCTGCAAAGTTCAAAGACTATGTTGTGAAGTAAAAGAAAAAAAAAAGTTATCCATCCTTTGCTTTATAACTTTTGCTGAAACCCTAGCATGTCTTGGACTACAGACCATTTTGTGTTTATTGAAACTTTTGGTTTTTGGTGCACCAATAATCTGCACATTGCTTTGCCTGGTTTATTAAGGGCATTGTTATTTTCTGTGTGTTGAAAACGTGGACGTTTCTTTTCCCACGGGGTAACTAATGTGAAGTTTCTTTTGTTTAATATTCATTGTATTCTATTTTCACATCTTTTTGTTAAGGACTTTTATTTTGGTGTTGAGTCCTCAGAGAGAGGTTGATGTAATGAGAAGCGGGAGTGGGGAAAAGAAAAAGGGATAGAGAGGGTGCGAGCGAGGAGTGTGGTGTTGCTCTGCTCTCTAATTCTAACACTCTGCTCAATAAAAGTTGTTAGCCGTCATTATTCCAAGTCCATCGTCATTCTTGAGATTAATCCACGGACAGTTAAACCCCACGCCTTACAATATCAACAGTGACTCCTCTGTTATAAGAAAACCCATGGTGCTCTTTAAAAATCTGTTGTGAATCATAAACATTCTGAAACGTTGCTGTTAACTCTGTACAAGCTAACCTTAGGAGATATCATTAGGAAGCATGGCATTAGTTTTCACTGTTATGCTGATGATACTCAGCTCTATATTTCTTCACGCCCAGACGAAACTTACCAATTTACAAAATTAACAGAATGCATAGCATATATAAAAACCTGGATGACTAGCAATTTCCTACTACTACATTCAGAAAAAAACATTCTAATTATTGGACAAAAAACGTCCTCACGTAATAACCTAGAATACTGTCTAACACTTGATGGCTGCTCTGTTAAGTCACGTGTCTAGTATCTGTAAAACCGCATTTTTTTCATTACGTCATAAATTACATCATATGCTCTCAATGAAAAATGCAGAACAATTGGTTCATGCGTTCATTAAATCAAGGCTAGATTATTGTAATGCTCTACTGGGTGGTTGCCCTGCATGCTTAATAAACAAACTACAGCTGATCCAAAATGCAGCAGCTAGAGTTCTTACCAGAACCAGGAAGTATGACCATATTAGCCCGGTTCTGTCAACACTGCATTGGCTCCCTATTAAACATCGTAATTTTAAAATATTGCTGGTTACTTACAAAGCACTAAATGGTTTAGCTCCCCAGTAATTGAGCGAGCTCTTAACGCATTATAGTCCTTCATGTCTATTGCAATCTCAAAATTCCGGCCAGTTGATAATACCTAGAATATCAAAATCGACTGCTGGCGGTAGATCCTTTTCCTTTTAGCACCAAAACTTTGGAACAATCTTACTAGCATAGTCCGGGAAGCAGACACAGTCTGTCAGTTCAAATCTAGACTAAAAACACATCTCTTTGCCTTAGCATACACATAACACATTATAGAGCTCGGGATCGTTTTGTCACATTGCAATGCATTGTGGGAATCACGGTACGGAAGTAGATGTACTGTATAGTAGGCAGTACGTAATTACGTTGGTCATTAGATAATATTAGGTTTAATTTAGGTTATTTTTAGGAAAATGGTTCAGTATTGCTGTATTGTGAACTGCTGTAATTGGTCTCACGATCGACAGGGCAAACCCCTCATAAATCATATAAGTGGTGGTCTTTTTGCTTTGCTGTGTAGTCAACTCCTTTAGCGCTAACGATAACTGATATTTTTATCACATGGTCAATAGATTTTCAGCTGCCAGAGTTAACTAGCTAGCTACATTTTACATTGAATGTATTCATTTAGCAGTTAACTAAAGTTCTGCTGTTCAGATTAACGTTAAAGCAGTAAGTACATTGCTGTGTTTTGGGGGCAAGCTGTTATACTGATGTAGCTGCTGTTAGCCAAATCAGCATATCAATTCTCGATTAGCAATGTCACCTCGTTTATTCATCTAGATTGTGGTGGATAGTCTAGGTTAGTGTAATACTGACAAGCTATGGCATAATTCGTACCTTACACTTCTAGAAAGCATCAGTCTATAGACACACAAATGTACCAAAATACAGACAGAGTCTACTTGTTACATCCAAGATGGCGCCGCAGATGGCTGCCTCGGTGTGTCGCTCTCCACCTATTGTGTTGTTTTTGTTCGTTTGTCCTGTGTTTAGTCATTATTTTCTTATCAGCTTCACCAAAGACGAACTACTGGACATTAGGAGACACACACCAGAAAACTTCTATACAGTTTTTGATTATTCAGACGTTTTGCTGGACATTCTCGTCGGTGGGGCAGCGGTGTTGTTCAAACGCGCGGTCAGACGCAAACGAGGAAAGCGAGCCGGCGAGCTGGTTAAACCGCACTGCACTCCCCAGTATTCATCTCACGAACCTCCGATCCCTTCCTAACAAAATGGTCGAACTACTTCTCCTCACAAGGATTAACAAGGATTTTTCTAATTCTGCCGCTCTATGCTTCACTGAAACCTGGCTGAGTGAAGCCATACCGGACAACGCAATACATCTGCCGGGCTTCCAGCTGTTCCGAGCGGATCGCATCGCGGAGCTAATGGGGAAAACAAGAGGTGGTGGATTGTGTTTCTACATTAACGAAAATTGGTGTTCAGATATAACAACACTGAACAAGATAAGCTCTCCTAACTTAGATACCCATTTCATTAATTGCAAACTTTTCTACTCGCCACGGGAGTTTTCCTTTTTCATTCTTGTGAATGTTTACATCCCTCCAGACGCGTGCGTGAGCGCGGCGCTACAACAGCTGGCTGAACAAATAGCTGAAATGGAACAAAGGCACCCAGACTCTCTTCTAATAATTCTTGGGGATTTTAACAAAGCAAATCTTTCCCGTGAACTACCAAAATACAGACAGCACGTTACATGTCCCACAAGAGACAGTAATATACTGGACCACTGTTACACCACAATAAGGAATGCGTATCACTCAGTCTCACGGGCAGCTTTAGGGTTCTCTGATCACTGTTTGGTTCATCTTATTCCGACCTACAGGCAGAAACTGAAATCAGCTAAACCTGTGATAAGGACTGTTAAAAATGGACTAATGAAACAGAGCAGGATCTACAGGCCTGCTTCGAGTGCACTGATTGGACTGTTTTTGAAGCTGCTACCACCGATCTGGATGAGCTCACAGATACTGTAACATCATATATAAGTTTCTGTGAGGATACATGCATTCCTACCAGGACATTCTTATCATTCACTAATGATAAACCATGGTTTACTGGGTAACTCAAACACCTTCGTCATGCCAAAGAGGATGCTTACAGAAGTGGGGATAAAATCTTGTATAACCAGGCCAGAAACAGACTGACAAAGGAGATCAGAGTTGCTAAAAGGAACTACTCTGAAAAACTGAAAAAACAGTTTTCATCCAACGACCCATCATCAGTCTGGAATGGCCTGAGGAACATCACCAACTACAAGTCACCATCCCCCCGATCTGTGGACAATCAACACCTGGCTGACGATTTAAATTCATTTTATTGCAGGTTTGAAAAGCCCTCATTCACACCATACACCCGGTCTGATCTGCACTTCACACATTCACCATCACCTCCTGCACCCCCATTACTCTCCCCTCCTGCCATCCTACCTGAGCTTAAGCTCTGTGTGGAGGACGTGAGCCGAGTCTTCAAAAAACAGAAGACTAGGAAAGCCTCAGGCCCAGACGGCATCTCATCTTCTTGTTTAAAAGCCTGCGCTGACCAACTGGCCCCGGTCTTCACGCAGATCTTCAATAGATCATTGGAGCAGTGTGAAGTTCCCTGCTGCTTCAAACGCTCCACTATCATTCCGGTCCCAAAAAAAACCAAAATCACTGGACTTAATGACTACAGACCTGTCGCTCTCACGTCTGTGGTCATGAAGTCGTTTGAAAGACTGGTGCTGGCCCACCTGAAGGACATCACTGGACCCCTGCTGGACCCCTTTCAGTTTGCTTACAGAGCAAACAAGTCTGTGGATGATGCAGTCAACATGGGACTGCATTATACCCTGCAACATCTCGACAGACCTGGGACTTATGCAAGGATCCTCTTTGTGGACTTCAGTTCGGCCTTCAATTCATCATGCCTGACCTTCTCACAGCCAAACTGACCCAGCTCTCCATACCATCCTCGATCTGTCAGTGGATCTCCAGCTTCCTGACGGACCGGCAGCAGCGAGTGAGACTGGGGAAACACACATCCAGGACTCTCACCACCAGCACTGGCGCCCCTCAAGGGTGCGTTCTCTCCCCACTGCTCTTCTCCCTGTACACTAATGACTGCACTTCTAAAGACCCCTCTGTCAAGCTCCTGAAATTTGCCGACGACACCACTGTCATCGGTCTCATCCGGAACGGTGACGAGTCTGCTTACAGACTGGAGGTTGAACAGCTGGCTGTCTGGTGCAGTTATAACAACCTTGAGCTGAACACGCTCAAAACAGTGGAGATGATCGTGGACTTCAGGGGGAACAGCCCAGCACTCCCCCCACTCACCATCATGAACACCACTGTGGAAGCAGTGGAGTCATTCAGGTTCCTGGGCACTTCCATCTCTCAGGACCTGAAGTGGGACAATCACATTGACTCCACTGTGAAAAAGGCCCAGCAGAGACTGTACTTCCTTCGCCAGCTGAGGAAGTTCAACTTGCCACAGGAGCTGCTGATTCAGTTCTACTCAGCCGTCATTGAGTCTGTCTTATGCACATCCATCACTGTCTGGTTTGGTTCAGCTACCAAATCAGACATCAGGAGACTACAACGGACAGTCCGGACTGCGGAGAGGATCATTGGTGCCCCCCTGCCAACCCTCCAGGACCTGTACTCTTCCAGAGTGAGGAAGAGAGCAGGTAAAATCATCACAGACTCCACTCACCCTGGGCACCTCCTGTTTGAACTGTTACCGTCAAGACGGCGACTCAGATCACTGGCCACTAGAACATCTCGGCACAGGAACAGTTTCTTCCCACAGGCCATTTCCCTCCTGAACAGTTAACACACCTGCCAAGGCATATGCCTTAAGTGCAATACTCCCACTGTTTAGTGAAATATCCAACAACTCAGGTGATACTTATATGTAGATTTATTTATTTATAATATTCAAAACACTTTAAATATGTTCATAATCTGTAAATCTGGAAATGTCTATTCTGACTAAACCCAACTGTGATACTTTTATTCTCATATATTTATATTTTTATATTTTTATTCTTTATTCTTATAATTTGTAGTATTATGTTTCTTGTTGTATTTGTATTTGTATATGTCCACTGGAAGCCTCAGCACCAAAACAAATTCCTTGTGTGTGCAAGCGCACTTGGCAATAAAGCTCTTTCTGATTCTCATTTTGATTCTGAAATGCAGTGGTAATTTCTAGCTATAGTCTCCTCTGTACTGGACCTTAAATGGTATTATGTTGCTGAAGCTGTAGCTCTGTAGCTTAAATGTTAAAATGCTTTATTATTACTAATAGCTTACATACTATTCTATTGCTGGAGCTCTGTAGTTTAATTGTTATTATTACATGGCTTGGTTGAATACTAATATTGAATGCGGTCTGTTATTTCTTGATAACAGACCACTGCTAAGTATAACACACCGTTACCATGAAAAACAGATCATTGCCATGGACACAGTTCTGTTCATTATGGAGCAATACAATCGTTTTTAAATCAAACTCCTTTATTTATCCAGAGATCGGCCGGTTATGCTATTACCTTATTCCAAACCGGCCTATGCGTGACCTCTAAAATGGCCGCCGTTACCCACAATGCACCGTTCCATGACGTCTACGCCCAAGCTCTATAGACTTCTATAATTCAATGTTAGGCTGCATAAATTAGATCAGCCGGAACCGGGAACACTTCCCATAAATTCTGATTTACTCGATATATCATAAGAAAAATGGCATCTACGCTAATATTAGTCTCTCTGTTTATCCCGAGGTTTACCGCAGTCTGCCGGATCCAGGCCGTATCCAGATCTGATGAAGGACCTGCGCCTGGACACGACGACAACGCAGTCCTGAAGTGTCAACTAGTCTCTCCCCTGTGAAGGCCTCCTTCCCTTTACCTCTGTACTGATAAAACGTTGTCAAAATAGTTCTGGTTCACGTGGCTACTCGGAAGCGATAATTAATTTTGTATTATAATTGTTGTTGTTTTTTAAGGCCAGACAAGTAATTTGTTTAGGTCAATTTGTAAAGAAAGACTACACGCCAAGCACGCATACCTATAGACTAAACACATAATACGCATGTGCACACCGTCAGCGTTTTCACAGATTATATATATATATATATATATATATATTCTTCAAGTCTTGCACCTTGTAACGACTTTAAACCGTGATATAAGATTTAGGCCATATTCCCCATCTCTCAGTCATCCATTCCCTGTGTGACTTGCAAAAGCACGTCCACAAATCTCTTGCATTTCATTTGCATTTCATTCAAATATACTGTACATAAATAAATGTGGAAATAATTACAAGTGGAAATAAATAAATGTATAAATGAAAAAATAAATAAATGAAGAAAAAATGCAATTATACATAAATAATGAAATAAAAGTAGAAATCATCACCATTATGTTTTGTTTGTTTTAGTTTTCATGGAGCCTCCTATACCCTGATGAAAATGAATATTAATAAAAGAAATCAAGCCACAATGTCTCACTTTTTTATAGATTTTTATTCAAAAATATTAATTTCTCTGCTGTCGAAGGACTTGGCCTACTTCTTTTTTTACAGATAATTTCTCCAGCCTTTGAAAAAAATTCTCTCACAAGGGACACTTGTTGCTGGCATGCAAAGATATTTTTTTAGCAAGGACATACAAATGAGGAAAGATTACTGCTCTCTCTTTCCAGTAAGTAAGGGGATCATGAGTTCTGGGCAAAAACGCATCGTTGAGGTATTTTTTCACTTCCACTGTGGCATCAGCTGTTACATTGTGTATCGTCTGGGTTTCACGGTTACGATTATCAAAAAGTTGCCATAAACTGTCCTGTGTTTCTACTGGTGTTGATGATGATGATGATGATGATGTTGATGATGGGCCTGATGTTGACATTTGTGGCTCTGAATGAAAATGAAAACAGCAATTAGTAACAAATCCTAAACTGACGGCATACATGAAGTATAAATTACACGAATCAGATTACATAACATAACATAGACTGAAACTGCTCACCAGGAGTTGTGTTTGAACGCATCAGTGAAGCACACTCCAGTGTGATGTGCTTTTCAGCGTCCTGGGCTTTGGCAGGATTTCCAAATGCCACATTTTCGAACCTTGGGTCCAGCAGTGTAGCCAGTGCCAAGGCTCTAAAACTCTCATACCCTCCACATCTGGAGTGCAGACCTTCTTGCAGATGTGAGCCTATGAGCCAAAACAGGAGAAAACCAAATTAATTATAATAATGACAACAATATGACAGTTATGGCCAATTACATAGTATGGTCATTGTGGCCTACCTAATTGTACAGTTGATTCATGCGTTGCATGTCTGTTTTCTGTGCAAGCTTGTGCAGCAACATCTGTACAGTGGTATAAGCTTTGAAGCAGACACTCTCTGTTCCTCTGACATCTCTGTTGTTGCTAGTTTGAATGGTTGCAGTAGTGACAATAATTGTTAAATAATGTCATACTCAAGACTTGTCAGGGGAGCAGTATCACTGTTTAAATTGGAAAGTGCAGCACCCACTGCCTCATGTTGCTCATACAAGCGTTGTACATGTCGAATGTGCTGTTCCTCGTCTCAACCTCCTGTATCAGTTTCAGAGTTGGTCTTGCCTTCAAGCCCTGCATCTCCACAAGCTTGTCCTTTGCTTTGCAGCTGGATCTGAACAACCCCACTATCCTTCTGGCTTTCTGGCGTATTTCACTGATGACTGGGGTTTGATCTAGGGCCTTTTTCACAATCAAATTTAAATTATGAGCAAAACATGAGACATGGCGAAGGTGGAGTAGCTGTTTAAAATTCATATTTAAATGTAAGCCTAAATATAACTAAACAAATCGCTCTATAAATATCACTATATCACCAAAAATCCGCTATCTCAAAATCAAACTCCTCTTACAAAAACCCACGAGGTCAAGATGCTTTGACTTCACTTTTATACAGATGTGCAGTTGTTTGGTCTGTTCCCGACCCTGTCAATCAAACGCTGATAAGGCGGACCATGCCACCTGTCAAAACACTTGTCAAACACTCCGAAGCTTCATTTAGCCGTAGTCACGTGACATGGGTGTTTTGAATCACGCTTCGGATCAGTGTTTCGAAACATCTGCGCTTTGGGATCTCGAAAAGCTTCGGAACGTCAGTTTCACGTCAGCCATCCCTAGTTGCAATTGAATTCAGTTCTTTACAGCAATAATTTGAGAGTGAAAATTTGTCTTTTGGAATCTTGTTTTTGTTATAAATACTGTGCTCACGTGTCCCTTTAAAATAATTCCAGGGCTTTCCTCCTGTTCACACATTCAACATGCTGGTGCAAAATTTAAGCTGGATCACTTGTAAGTACTAATTTGGAACCAATTCAACTTGCATGATTTCAAGTGTTTTAACTTGTTTTTATTGGATTTTCAGTGCTGCTGTCTCTGTATCAACATGGTAAGGCAATATTGACTAATGCATGTTTAGCCTGCTTAAAGACGTCCATTTCCTCTGCAGGTGCAGAAGCATAAAAATGGTCTATAAAGCCAACTATGGGCGGACTTATTGCAAAACGTGCGTTAGTGGGAAACCAGCTAGTCAGACCTCAAATGTACACTGCAACACCGCGTCCCTCTCTATAATGTCTGCTCGTTTAACTGATAGCATAGGAAAAATGTATAACTTCAGTTTATACATTAAGCACAAGATTCATATTGTCTGTCCATGAATCAGGTGTGATGGAAGTAAGAGCTGTACTGTTCCTGCCGTGAACTCTGTTATCTCTGATCCTTGTGTTGGGACTTATAAATACCTGGATCTGTCTTATGACTGTCTCCCAGCAAGTAAGTAATTTCCATCGTAAATTTTGACGCTGAATATTTTATAATTTAAAATGTAGCAAATTAGTAAAAATATTTAAATATCTTGTACTGGTAGTTACTGTATATTTCTGACCTCTGTTCGCCTTCCACCCGCTTAAAAAAAATAATTGTAGAAAGTGTAACCTGTAAAAATAGTCAAAGCATCATTAAAGGATTAGTTCACGTCAAAATGAAAATTTCCTAATAATTTACTCACCCCAATGCCATCCAAGATATCCATGTCTTTCTTTCCTCAGTGGAAGAGAAATTAAGTTTTTTGAGGATAACATTTCTGGATTTTTCTTCGAATAAGGGACTTCAATGACAACCAGCGTTTTGAAGTCCAAATCAATGCAGTTTCAAAGATCTTTGAAGTGCTTCAACAGACTGTGCACGATCACAGCTGAGGAGGAGAGTCTTATCTCGCGAAACGATAGGTCATTTAAAAAAAAAATATATATATATATATATATATATATATATATATATATATATGTAGCCATTGTTAGTAATTGCCGTTGGCATAATGACGGGGCGGGTCTATTTCGCATGATTTAGTTGGACTATAAAAGCAGCGCGGTAGCGTCTTTGAGATGTGCGTCCCATCGTCACGGGTGACGTTATCCATTTCCGGCGTGTCACAGAAGTGTTTGTCTGGTAAGGAGCTAAAGTCGTGGCTGTACTTATACGTGTTGATATTGAGTAAAGTTTTTATTTACTTATCTGGCTCCTTTCCCTATAGTGTGGACTGAGGACTCCGGTGACACAGTATAGCGACGTGCGTTGCAATAGGATGTTTTAGTGTCCTGAGTTGAATCACCGGTGTATCGCAAGTTCAAACCGGTAGGTTGTTTTTATTATTACTCGTGTTATTATGGGGTGGGTTAATTAATCTTTTCCTTATCTTTCCGTGATATGACAGAGTGCGAGACGTTGCAGTGGGCTTTCTGTTTGCTGCTCTCTTTCGCTAGTGCTGCTTTCTTTGTTGCTGTTCTCATTTTTGGGATTTGGGCGGATGAATCCTCGCATGACGACGTTTGAAGCGTGCTGAATCTCACTCAGCAGGGTGCTGTAGACCGTCAGACAGACCGTCAGCGCCTTGCCTGTGATCAGTGCTCGTGTGCTGTTGCGTGGCGTTTGCCGATATTACGTGTGAGTTCCGAAGCTGGACACTTTAAACGTCTGCTGGAGTGGCCGCCTGGTGTGTCGCAGATTCGGCAACGTAACTCGCTCTCTCTTCCTCCACAAATCCACGAAACGGTTTGACCATTCACTAGCCAATGTCAAGATGCAAAGTTCCTTGTGTTTTAATGTTTCCTTTTAATTGGCTTATTTCTTTATTTGGTTTCTTTATGATATCTGTGAATGAGACCTGGTACAATTTAAATGGTTGATGATTCATTCTTGTGAATCTATTTTCTTTATTATTTGTGCTAGCCAAGTTTCTGTGAATATGTTTATTTAACATTCTTGTTTTGTTGGCTCGGCTTTGAATGTGTATTTTCTTCTTTTTTGTATTTTCTTTTGTCAACACGTTTGTGTATTTATCTTTTTTTTATTATTATTTTTTTCGTTGGTTAGTTGAGTTCCCTTTCGAGGGAACTCGAACTGCGTCGGTTACGACACTAGGGGAACGCCCTTCAGCGTAGCGCGTCTGAATTTATGAATGAAACCGAATCCAATCCTATTGGCGTTGCGTGATGACGTAGCGTGTGACGGCATAAGCGGATGTGTACAAAAGCACGCCGGCACACAGAGATGTCAGCTTTTTGCTATTCAGCAAGCGCTCTGTGTTGTTTGAATCAGTCCGTCTTATTTGGTGTTGTTTGTCTCTGTTGCATTGTTATCATGGAGAGTGAGCAATTTAAAAAGTGTGTGTTCCCATGCCCTCGTTTTATCACGGCGGGGGACACACACGAGATGTGTGTGTCATGTCTGGGAATGCAGCACGCTCAAGCAGCTCTCGAGGGGGCTGCTTGCGGCCACTGTGAATCTCTTTCTATAAGAGTGCTGCGTTCCCGCCTGGCCTTATTTAATGAAAATGGTCAGATGCGCGCTCCCCGCGGATCAGGTCCCGCATCTGCTGAGGCAATGCGGCGGCTTAGATCGTGGGGCTCGCAGAGAGAGCTTTCAGAAGAGGTCGGGACTGCCGAGGCACTTTCCCGATGTTCATCTGAAAGCTCTGATTCCCCTATCCCCCGTTCGGGAGCCCGCCCCGCGGTTTCTTCCGTTCGGGATGTAGACCCGGTGTTGCAGCTGTCTGAATCCGAGGATTTAGACGTGCTCAGCATTGCGGAGGAGAATCTGCACGAAGCACACACACACACACACACACAATCTGCACCCAGCTGTGAGGAGCTCTTAGATGTGGTGACGCGGGCTGTGGAGAAATTAAATATTAATTGGCCAGAGGAGAGGCAGGAAGCGCGGGCTAAAAGTAAACTCGATGAGCGCTTCCTGCAGCACCGTGCACAGATTCCACGCCGGTCTCTACCGTTTTTCCCAGATTTACATGAAGAATTATGTAAATCCTGGAACAGGCCATTTTCAGCGCGCCTTTCTAACCCCCCTATATTGAATTATAGCAACATTATGGGGGGTAGAGAGAACGGTTATGGGATGATGCCTCGGGTTGAGGGGGCTTTAGCCAGTTACCTCTCACCCGATCTTGCATCATCTCTTAAAGCACCGGCGCTGCCCTCCAAGCCATGTCGCACTACATCTGCTCTGGTGGGCAGAGCTTATATGGCGGCAGGTCGGGCTGGTGCGAGCCTGCACACGATGGCCATTCTGCAGGCGTACCAGGCCGACCTCCTCAGGGACATAGACCAGGGCGAGGGCCCGACGGTGGAGGATATTGCTGAGTTACGCAAAGCCACAGACCTGTCTCTCCGGGTTACCAAGGAGACGGCCCGCGCCATCGGCCGCTCTATGTCCGCACTGGTAACCACGGAGAGACATCTGTGGCTTAATCTCTCTGGCATTAAGGAAAAGGACAGGGCCTTTCTCCTTGATGCACCTATTTCCACCTCTGGTCTGTTCGGCGAGGCAGTCAAAGCCGTAGTCGACAAATTTCAGGATACTAAAAAGCAGAGTGAGGCTTTTAGACAGTATCTTCCTCACCGGTCGAGGTCTAGGAAATCGGCTGCTAGAGAGAAACAGCCACAGCCGTCATCTAGCTCCTACCGTCAAAGCCAGAAGGGGAGTGTCGCTTCTAGAGGTCCCCCTCAAAGAGCTTGGGACTCTAGGCAGCGTTCCCACCCTCAGCCTCCTGAGAAGACGGATCTAAGAACCATCATCCAGTCCAGGAAGGCGAAAGGGAAGAGGTCCTAACTCCTGTGAGACCTCCAAGGGTCGCCCCCCCGGAGAGAGAGCGATCGAGGTCCCCTCTCTCCTCGGGCCCTCAGGATGCTGGCGTCGGTTTCCCGCCGACTCTGACGCTTCGGGTCACGCCAGCTTCCAGCGAGCACACGCTGCTCTTTCTGCCCCGAAGGCCTGCAGTCAAACAGCGTTTGGGTTCGCGCACGGTGGGTCGTTGTCGGTTTTCCCCTGCCGGTCATCCGCTTCAGGGTGCCGTCAAGGACTCGCACAAAACACTGGACACCAGCCCCGAGGGGCTGGTTCCTTTGGTGAATTTCGTGGAGGCATGGCAAAACCTCACGAATATTTCTCCATGGGTCCTGCGCACTGTAGAAATTGGGTACAGACTGCAGTTCCGGGTCTGCCCACCAAAATTCAACGGGGTGGTTCGGACGGCAGTGCACCCAGAGCAGGGTCTGGTGTTGGAACAGGAGGTCAACTCGCTGCTGGAAAAAGGGGCCATAGAGCATGTTCCCCCACCAGTCAGGGAGTCCGGGTTCTACAGCCGGTACTTCATAGTTCCAAAAAAGGATGGAGGGTTGCGTCCAATTTTAGATCTGAGGCATCTGAATCGGTCTCTGAGGAGGTTCAGGTTCAAGATGCTCACTATTCCCACCATCGTGAGTCAGATCCAATCCGAGGATTGGTTTGTCACGATAGATCTAAAAGACGCCTATTTTCACATCTCCATCCTTCCATCGCACAGGAAGTTCCTGAGGTTTGCTTTCGGGGGCGAAGCTTACCAATATCGGGTTCTTCCATTCGGCCTAGCACTCTCCCCTCGCACGTTCACCAAGTGTATGGATGCAGCTCTGGCCCCACTGAGGCTCCAGGGCATCCGCGTGCTGAATTATATCGACGACTGGCTCATACTGGCCCAGTCTCGAGAGTTGGCAGTTCGGCATCGAGATGTCGTCCTTGGCCACATTCAGCGCTTGGGGTTGAGGCTCAACACAAAGAAGAGCGTGTTGACACCCGCCCAACGAACTACGTTCCTGGGGGTGGTATGGGACTCAATGACGATGCAGGCACACATGTCTCCCGCACGCATCGAGTCCATTCTAACCACACTAACCAGGGTGAAGCTAGGCCATACCATCACAGTAAAACACTTCCAGAGGGTGTTAGGTCTCATGGCAGCAGCGTCCAGCGTCATACCTTCTGGCCTGCTACACATGAGAGCCCTGCAGTGGTGGTTGAAAGCCAAGGGGTTTTCCCCAAGGGGAAATCCGTTCCGCTTGATAAGGGTTACGCGCAGGTGCCTTCGTTCCCTTTCAATGTGGAAGAAACCTTGGTTCCTGTCCCAAGGTCCCAAGTTGGGAGCATTATGTCGCCGAGTATCCGTTTCGACAGATGCCTCCCTCACGGGCTGGGGCGCGGTCATGGACGGCCGCTTTATGAGAGGTCTCTGGCAGGACCATCATTCCTCTTGGCACATAAATTGCCTAGAAATGTTGGCGGTGTTCCGGGCTCTGAGGAGCTTTCTGCCAGACCTCCATGGTCGCCATGTCCTAGTAAGATCCGACAACATGTCGGTGGTATCTTACCTAAACCGTCAGGGGGGTCTGAGGTCGCGCCCTCTGTGCAGACTGGCACATCAGATCCTCCTGTGGTCCCAGCGGAGACTGTCGTCTCTCAGGGCGATGTATGTCCCGGGGGACCAGAACCAGGGAGCAGACATGCTGTCGAGGCAGGGGCTGAGGCCCGGGGAATGGAGACTCCACCCCGAGGTGGTGGAGTTAATATGCGAGAGGTTTGGCCCAGTGGAAGTGGACCTATTTGCGTCTCGAGAGACGACACACTGTCCACTGTGGTTTTCCCTTTCTCATCCAGCCCCGCTGGGGTTGGATGCTATCGTGCAGACGTGGCCAAGGCTGCGTCTGTACGCCTTTCCCCCAATCGCTCTGCTCCCAGCAGTTCTGGAAAGGGTCCGTCGGGACGGGGTCAGCCTACTATTAGTAGCCCCGTGTTGGCCGGCCCGAGTATGGTTTTCGGACATCATCCTGCTTCTGGCAGGCCCGCCATGGCAGATCCCTCTGAGGAGGGACCTGTTGTCTCAGGCAGAGGGCTCAGTTCTCCACCCTCGGCCCGAGCTGTGGAAACTGTGGGTCTGGCCCCTGAGGGGGCACAGTACCTAGAAGCCGGCCTGTCAGCAGAAGTGGTTGAAACTATACTCACTTCCAGAGCTCCCTCCACGAGGAAGTTATACGGCCTTAAGTGGAATGTTTTTTCCATTTGGTGCAGAGAGCGTGTTTTGGACCCAGTTCACTGCCCAGTGGCTTCAGTGCTGGAGTTTCTCCAAGACCGCTTTTCTGCCGGGCTTACCCCGCCCACACTCAAGGTTTATGTGGCTGCCATTGCGGCTTTCCACGCTCCTCTGAGTGATGGTCCCCTGGGGAGGCATCACCTGGTCGTACGTTTCCTCCGTGGAGCCTGGAGGATGAGACCTGCGACTCGCACCAGGGTTCCCTCTTGGGACCTGGCGGTGGTTCTCGAAGGGCTGGCCGAGGCCCCCTTCGAACCATTGGAGTCGGCTGAGGCCAAGAACCTTTCGTTTAAGGTGGTCTTTTTGTTGGCCATTACTTCTCTGAGGAGGGTAGGAGATCTTCAGGCGCTCTCTATTTCCAATGGGTGCTTGGAGTTTGCTCCAGGCAACATTAAGGCCATCTTACACCCCAGGCCCGGCTATTTGCCCAAGGTACCATCTAATGTGGCACGGCCTATGGTTCTGCAGGCATTTCATCCTCCGCCTCATGTGACGGCGGATGAGGAGAGACTTCACCTGCTCTGCCCTGTCAGAGCGCTGCGATGTTATATCCTGAGGTCCTCCTCATGGCGGAAGTCGGACCAGTTGCTGGTGTGTTTCGGGTCACCCAAGAAAGGGCTTCCCGCCTCTAAGCAGACCATCAGCAACTGGATCGTTCAGACTATTTCCCTGGCCTATCAGGTGCGCAATTTGCCTTCACCTATGGCCGTGAGGGCTCACTCCACCAGAGGCATAGCTTCCTCTAGAGCTCTCCTTTCAGGGGTTTCTATACATGACATATGTGAGGCGGCTGGCTGGGCCACTCCGCACACATTCATGAGGTTTTACAGTCTGGACCTTCCCTCTACACCCGGTGCACGAGTGCTTTCGTCCTAGTTTGTGCCTGAAGACAGCTTCACACTAGGATGAGCGGGGTTCGTTGTGGTATAGTGGGTATCTCGTTCCCCTAGTGTCGTAACCGACGCAGTTCGAGTTCCCTCGAAAGGGAACGTCTCGGGTTACGTATGTAACCCTTGTTCCCTGAGAAAGGGAACGAGACACTGCGTCGGTTCGCCACACCTCACCCCGCCTGGAGCACTTGCTTCATAACAAAAGCTGACATCTCTGTGTGCCGGCGTGCTTTTGTACACATCCGCTTATGCCGTCACACGCTACGTCATCACGCAACGCCAATAGGATTGGATTCGGTTTCATTCATAAATTCAGACGCGCTACGCTGAAAGGCGTTCCCCTAGTGTCGTAACCGACGCAGTGTCTCGTTCCCTTTCTCAGGGAACAAGGGTTACATACGTAACCCGAGACGTTTTTTTGTGATCTGGTTAATTGCTTACCCAGTAATTTAAATCAGTCATTAAGTTATTTCTCTTTGACCCAGTTTGTGAATTTACTCAGTTGTGAATTTATTATTTATTTTTATTTTTTGTTAAGGTTTTGTGTATGTTTATGATTGCATGTTCCTTTCTTTTGAGTACCAAGTTTTTGGAGAATACGTGTGTATGTTTAACTGGTACTTCCGCTCTCTCTCCAGGGGGTCGGGGACCCAGATCCGTGTGTGTGTAGACGAGCCTTCCTCTCTGTTTGGTGGCGGTCTCCTCTTCCGCGTGCGGTGGTTCACATTTGGGGTGCAGTGTGAGTGCACGTGTGGTTGCCGTAGTTTCTTGAGGATAGGCGAGTGGTTCCCAGCCCTGGAGCAGGTGTAGCAGTGTGTGTGTGATTTCCTTTTTTTACTTGACTATTGGTACATGCTGTTTAATGGTTGTTAATAAAATAATTGTTTGTACTACGCCTCTGTTTCTGATCCTGACTCAGCCGTAACCGAACCTGTGTGCTTTAAATCATCCTGAAAGGCGATTCCCTGGTAATGTTGCCTCTGGGGCATTTTAGGGGTGTAAATCTGTGTTTCAGTTTACACTCCCCCTGTCAACCCATAGAGCTGCCACATATATATATATATATATATATATATATACATACATTTTAACTACAATTGTTCGGATTGAGCTGATCTGCAACGCGCCGGGAACTTCGTCATCACGTTGAAAGGTCACTGTCGATGTCGCGGGCGCCGGCGGAAGTACCGCCCACTCGACCGTGCGAAGGAGGATAGTTCAAATTGTATTGGTCGCTTTGTAAACAGTAGGGCGGTACTTCCGCCGGCTATAAGACTCTCCTCCTCAGCTGCGATCGAGACCTTTGAAACTGCATTGATTTGGACTTCAAAACGCTGGTTGTCATTGAAGTCCCTTATTCGAAGAAAAATCCAGAAATGTTTTCCTCAAAACTTAATTTCTCTTCCACTGAGGATAGAAAGACATGGATATCTTGGATGGCATTGGGGTGGGTAAATTATTAGGACATTTTCATTTTGAGGTGAACTAATCCTTTAAGTTATTTCTGTATGTTCTTCTACTATGCTGAGATTGGTGTATAGCCTCATGTCCACAATACAAACAATCACTCATGATATTCTCACCAAGTGACTGTGTATCAAAAGGTAAAGGTGTTATTCATGTTCATCATGCCAATTATGGAAGACGAGATCCCGTAACCTCCCCTGATATATTTGCAACAACGCCAGACTGTTATTCTCCTCAGACCAGCAGCCTGCGTTCCAGGTACTTCATCTAGAGTCACTTTAGGTGTCACTATCTTCAGCCATCAAAATGACATTGTACATTTGAGACCATTATCTTGTTTATTAAATAACAACTAAATATGTGGACAAAGAAGCATCGTTTTTAGTTTACATTTTGAGAGGCTGTAGAATGATACAAGAGCTAATAGACAATCTCTTTCTAATTATTCCCATTGTATTTTTTTCTTTAGGTGTGATGGGAAGAAGTCCTGTCAACTAAATGCTTAAAATTCTGTCTTCTCTGATCCATGTGTGGGTGTTTATAAGTATCTGGAAGTGAAATACTGCTGTAAATAATATTGACCATCCTGCCACAAATGTACCATGTGTCCTGATCATGGCAATGATAAAATAAAAAAAAGCAAAGCAAAATAAAGTAAATATTAAAAATAAAAAGTGAAATCCAGATGCTTTACAAATGGTCTATAATGAGCATTTTCAGTGCAAAAGCAACCTGTTTCTAAATACTTATCAATGCAGAAATGTTTTCTGAAAACATCTACAATGGCTGAAAAAAAGGTTACTTTAACAAAAAGTCAAGAGCCCAACTAAGTAAACGCTGATCACCATGATGGTAACGTCAAAACAATACATCAACATCTAAACCTCTTATTTAGAAATAAAGTCAATCTGCTTAGTAATAAGTTAAGCTGGTAATGCTGTTTGTGGAGTTGTTTAATCCAACTGAAGATAAAAGCTCTCAGCAGAGGAGATTTCATCTAAGACTGTGGCTTAAAGTTGTAGTTTGTTTTTCTTTCTTTCAGTGTTTGTTCACAGCAGGTGTTTGAATGATTGAAGACATTTCCAGAACATCATACTAACCTTTAAATAACATTTATATTAACATTCAGGAAAATAGACATTTATGTTCTTGGAATGTTACAAATCAATCTTCCTAGAATGTTGAATTGTTAATCAAAATTAGGTTGAAAGAACATTTGAGGAACATCATACCTTTTTAAAACGTGTTCCTCTAACGTCAAGAACAATGGACCTTTTTATACGTTCCCAGAACTAACACTGAATATTTGGAGTACGTTCTTGTAACAAAAGCTAGGGTAGAAGTAAGGTGTATTCATCTGAAGTTGCTGATCTACCTAGTGTGTCAGGAAATGAAGTTAACAGGGAGTTCTTAATGTATGTCTTTCCTGTGTTCTAACTTGAGCACAGGCTTGTAAGTTTGAAGAGATGATCTCTCTCAAACTCATCCATGTGTTCAGACACCCCAGATGTTCAGAATAAAGATTTGGATTGTTTAGTCACAGAATTTTGAGTATTGTTAGTTCACCTTTATGCTTGCCCTTCTCTGGTTGATCTACCCATTTCTGACCTCGACCTGGATCCTATTTCCCTCTCTACCTTTGCTTGGATGATTGCATTTGATCAATGTCCAGGTATGGATCCACGGTTTAGAGCGTGTTAACAATATGAGCAGCACGTGTCACAGTTAATGTGCCAGCTCGTGCGATCAAAAGGATTTCCAGTTTCAATTAAAGGCCTATTAAAGGAATAATTCTGTCACGGGGTGACCTGAAATAAGCAGAACTAAAATTTTGCGGTTAATGTTTCCCCATCGGAACGGCCCCGGGGTAACACCAGGCCGCTTGCAAGTCATCGGAAGAGCAGCCATTGATGAGGAAATACACAACAGGTGTGTACGAGAGCCCCACGATCAATGATTGGGACACGTATGAGGAATCCGGCTGATAAAATGGGATCGCTGAGACTAAAGAGGGTGTTCAAATTCAGCTGGAGAGACAGGACGATATGGTCGGAGTTTTTGTTCATGGGCTGGCTATTGGACTTTTTATTCATCACCTCCAAGGAAGATCATTTAGGAGTGTTGTTCCAACTGGGGGGGAGAGGAATTGGATGAACTGGAAAACATCGTTGCACTTGAGAAAGATAAGTACTCATTGACTTTATTCAAGCTTTCAGTACTGCTGTTATATGGATATGGGGAATGGAAGATGTGTTAATGGAGAAAGAAATACTGCGTAAAGTCCAGTTTTGAGGATAACTGGCTCATGATCTTTTGCTCTCTTCTCCCAGTATTTATGTGTGTGCATCACCTCTATCTCAGACCGCTGTCCCATTGTGCTTGGACAAAGTGCTGAAAATTAAACCGTAATCGTGTGTCTTCCAGTTCACCCGTCTGGCACCCAGACCCCGCTCAGGATTGTGGCAGAGGAGTCAGGTTAGAGTGTGAGCGATGGCCTTATTTCACCCCGTGTGCGGAGTGCAGTGTTGAGGTTGATGTGTGTCACGGAAGCTTTGTTGAAGTGAAGAATTATTGTGTGTGGAACATAACCTTGCTGTTTCTCACAATTCTGACCCCCACGGTGCTGTCCAGTCAAAAGGGGAATGGAGAAGACCAGCCCAGTTTGAGGGAGTGTCCACTGAGGATCAATGTAAAACCCATTCTTCATTGACCTGAGTGGGTCCATTCAATCGTAAGTCTCTAGCCCGTGTTATCTTGAAGTTCGTCTGAAGAGGAACCATACCGGCCTACTCACCTCGTCTGGCTTGAGTGTGTTCATCCAGCTGTATGTCCCTGTCCTGTCGCTTGAAGTTCGTCTAAAGAGGAACCATACCGGTCTACTCACCTCGTCTGGCTCGAGTGTGTCCACACAGCTGTACGCCCCTGCCCTGTCACTTGAAGTCCGTTTGAAGAGGAACCATGCGGGCCTACTCACCTCGTCTGGCTTGAGTGTGTTCATCCAGCTGTACACCCCTGTCTGTCACTTGAAGTTCGTCTGAAGAGGAACCATATTGGCCTACTTACCTCGTCTGGCTTGAGTGTGCTCATCCAGCTATACGCCCCTATTCTGTCACTTGAAGTTCGTTTGAAGAGGAACCATACCGGCCTACCCACCTCGTCTGGCTTGAGTGTGTTCATCCAGCTGTACGCCCCTATTCTGTCACTTGAAGTTCGTCTGAAGAGGAACCATACCGGCCTACTTACCTCGTCTGGCTTGAGTGTGTTCATCCAGCTGTACGCCCCTATTCTGTCACTTGAAGTTCGTCTGAAGAGGAACCATACCGGCCTACTTACCTCGTCTGGCTTGAGTGTGTCCATCCAGCTATACGCCCCTATTCTGTCACTTGAAGTTCGTCTGAAGAGGAACCATACCGGCCTACTCACCTCATCTGGCTTGAGTGTGTCCATCCAGCTGTACGCTCCTGTCCTGTCACTTGAAGTTCATCTGAAGAGGAACTATACTGGACTACCCATCTCGTCTGGCTTGAGTGTGTTCATCCAGCTGTATGCCCCTGTCCTGTCGCTTGAAGTTCATCTAAAGAGGAACCATACCGGTCTACTCACCTCGTCTGGCTCGAGTGTGTCCACCCAGCTGTACGCCCCTGTCCTGTCACTTGAAGTTCGTCTGAAGAGGAACCATACCGGCCTACTCACCTCGTCTGGCTTGAGTGTGTCCATCCAGCTATACGCCTCTATTCTGTCACTTGAAGTTCGTCTGAAGAGGAACCATACTGGCCTACCCACCTCGTCTGGCTTGAGCGTGTTCATCCAGCTGTATGCCCCTCTCCTGTCGCTTGAAGTTCGACTAAAGAGGAACCATACCGGTCTACTCACCTCGTCTGGCTCGAGTGTGTCCACCCAGCTGTACGCCCCTGTCCTGTCACTTGAAGTTCGTCTGAAGAGGAACCATATCGGCCTACTCACCTCGTCTGGCTTGAGTGTGTCCATCCAACTATACGCCCCTGTCCTGTCCCTTGAGGTTCGTCTAAAGAGGAACCATAGCGGCCTACTTACCTGACGTGGCAGAAGGGTGTCCATCCAGCCGTAAGCCCCAGCTCCATGTCACCTGGAAGTTATTCCAACAAGGATCTTTACTTGTCTCTGTCCCTTCCTACTCGAAGTTGACCCGAAGAGTGACCGTACTGGCCTACCTACCTCGTCTGGCCGAAGTAGGTCCATCTAGTCGTAAACCCCGCCCGCCATTACTTGGAATTAATCCAACGAGGGGCTGTCCCCTTCCCTCTTATCTTGTTGGGCCGAGAAGAGCCCTGGTGCGAGCTGGAGCTCGACCCTGCTGGGCGGGTTCCCTTCCACTCTTCTTCCGCTGCTGGTCAGGAGACCTGGAAGAACCAAGAGTATTATAGCTAGGACCTTTTCCTTTTTAATAAATAAAAGATTATTTTGCATTCCACTCGGTCTGTTGCCTCGTCTGTCTGGTCCCTGTTAGCTCCTTGAGGTGGTTCTGGGTCCTAGGGGTGGGCGCAGTCACAGTCGACCACCCCGACCTGTGACAATTCACTTTAGAATTAAAATTTCCTGATAATGTACTCACCCCCAAGTCATCCAAGATGTTCATGTCTTTCTTCTGTCAAAAATAAAATTAAGTTTTTTGAGGAAAACATTCCAGGATTTTTCTCCATATAGTGGACTTCAATGGGTAACAACGGTTTGAAGGTCCAAATTGCAGTTTCAGTGCAGCTTCAAAGGATCCACACGCTCCCAGCCGAGGAATAAGAGTTTTATCTAGCGAAACAATTTATAATTTTCTAAACAAAAAAAACCTTTTTAACCCCAAATGCTCGTCTTTCACATCCAAGACTTCATGCATTACATAATCACGTTGGAAAGGTCAGGCGGTAACCTGACGCAGGCGAAATATTTAGGGTAGGGGGAAAAACGCCCTCTCATTTTCTTCTCCATCTTCAAAATCGACAGACATCATTGTTTTATCTTTATTTTATTTCTTTATTTTCTAATGGGCGTTTGACTTTGTCTTTGCATGTTCACTTTGTAAACACCAGGTCTGTACTTCCGCCTACATCACGCGTGATGTAATACGTAATGTGTGGTGCATCACAGCTAGTGCAAGTCAAGCATTTGTGGTAAAAAGTATATAAATGTTTTTGTTTTTCTTTAGAAAATTTCACTAGATAAGACCCTTATTCCTCTGCACTGAAGCTGCACTAAAACTGCAAATTGGACCTTCAACCCGTTGGTTCCCATTGAAGTCACTATATGAAGATAAATCCTGGAATGTTTTCCTCAAAAACCTTAATTTCTTTTCGACTGAAGAAAGAAAGACATGAATATCTTGGATGACGTGGGTGTGTGTAAATTATCAGGACATTTTATTTCTGAAGTGAACTAATCATTAAAATACTAGTGATGGCAATTTCAAAACATTACTTCATAAAGCTTCGAAATCTTTAAGTCAAGTCAAGTCACCTTCATTTATAAAGGGTTTTTAACAGTATGGATTGTTTCAAAGCAGCTTTACAGTGATAATAGAAATTACAGTAACAGATTGTTTAGGCTTTACCACAGCTCTTGGATAAAGTAATTGTCCAGCTAAAGTAATTGATTCACTTCTGTTGCGACGATCATTAGTTATTAACTTAGGGGGCGCTAACATGACACCGTTCTAACAGAAAAACCCTTAACGCACTCCGGCCGCCCATCCACACAAAACAGTGCCTGGTGTCACGAGAAACACACTCCCTGAAATAGGTTCTAAGGTGCAAACGATTATCCGTTATCTCTGCGCAAACCTCAAAAACGCAAACCCGCAAAAACGCAGACGGTGCGCACATGTGCATCACGTGTTCAGTCGATAGGTATGCGCGTTTGAATATATATGTGCGCAGGCGTGTCGTCCTTCTTCACAAATCAACCCTCAACAAACTACTTGTCTGGCCTTAAAAATGTATAATACAGAAATATGTGTCACGTCTGCATAGCCACGCGAACCGGAATTATCCCGGGGAAGGAGGCCTTCACAGGGGAGAGACTAGTTGACACTTCAGGACTGCGATTTCGTCATGTCCAGGCGCTGGTCCTTCATCAGATCTGGATACGGCCTGGATCCGGCGGACTGCGGTAAACCTCGGGATAAACGGAGAGACTAATATTAGCGTAGACGCCATCCTTCTTAAGATGTACTATTCTTATGAATTACATCAGGATTTATGGGAAGTGTTCCTGGTTCCGGCTGACCTAAACTATGCAGCCTAACATTGAATTATAGTATATGAATTATATAATGTGTTATGTGTATGCTAGGCCAATGAGATGTGTTTTTAGTCTAGATTTGAACTGACAGAGTGTGTCTGCTTCCCGGACAATATTAGGAAGTTTGTTCTAAAGTTTTGGTGCTAAATAGGAAAAGGATTTACCGCCAGCAGTCAAATTTAATATCCTAGGTATTATCAACTGGCCGGATTTTTGAGATTGCAATAGATGTGAAGGACTATAATTCATTAATAGCTCACTCAAGTACTGGGGAGCTAAACCATTTAGTGCTTTGTAAGTAATCAGCAATACTTAAAAATGTATACGATGTTTAATAGGGAGCCAATGCATTGTTGACAGAACCGGGCTAATATGGTCATAATTCATGGTTCTGGTAAGAACTCTAGCTGCTGCGTTTTGGACCAGCTGTAGTTTGTTTATTAAGCGTGCAGGGAAACCACCCATAATAGCATTACCATATTTTTTTTTTTTCAGAATTTAGTTATGGGAAATTGCCAGTCATCCAGTTTCTTATATCTGCTATGCATTCCTTTAATTTTGTGAATTGGTAAGTTTTGTCAGGGTGTGAAGAAATATAGAGCTGAGTATCATCAGCATAACAGTGAAAACTAATACCATGCTTCCTAATGATATCTCCTAAGGGTAGCATGTACAGAGTGAACAGCAACGGTCCTAATACTGAGCCTTGTGGTACACCATACTGAACTTTTTATCGATAAGACATCTCTTCATTTACTGCTACAAACTGATAATGGTTAGATAAGTATGATTTAAACCATGCTAGTGCAATTCCACTAATGCCAACATAATTTTTGAGTCTATTTAAAAAATGTTGTGGTCGATAGTGTCAAATGCAGCACTAAGATCGAGTAACACTAATAGAGAGATACAACCACGATCGGATGATAAGAGCACATGAGAAATACACATGTGGGGGTTGCCCCACCGGGGGAACCAATCACATGGAGGCACCTAACTGATCACGAGGGCTGACCAACCCGGCATGCACTCTGGTGATGGCATCAACAGTGCAGGAGAAACTCCGGGTCTATGGAGAGCTCATCTGAGTAAAATAGCGCACATATCCAGTCCGTGGAGTGGAATGGCGCAGCAAGCAATGACACAGAGCAGGTCCTACTTACTGGCTACTGGAAGCGAGTACATGAGAGGAGGTGTTGGCCAGCCTGCAGCTCTGCAGATGTCAGTTATTACTGGTGGAGTGTGCCTTCACCCCTACGGGGCATGGCAGGCCCTGCACTTGGTAAGCCAAGACAATGGTGTCCACTATCCAGTGAGACAACCTCTGCTTGGAAAGAGCTTTTCTCTTCAGCTTCCCACTGTAACAGACAAAGAGCTGGTCTAAGGTCCTGAAACACTGCGTTCTGTCTACGTAAGCACAAAGGGTGCGTACTGGACAGAGTAGTGCCAAGGCTGGGTCTACCTCCTCCAAGAGCAGCGCTTGTAGTTTCACCACCTGATCCCTTAAGGGAGTGGTGGGAACCTTGGGCACCTATCCAGGCCGGGGTCTCAAATGACGTGAGAGTTAGCCGGCCCGAATTCCAGGCACGCTTTGTCAACCGAAAATGCCTGCAGGTCCCCTACCCTCTTGATGGAGGCCAAAGCAACCAGGAGCGTCGTCTTCATGGAGAGGTACTTTAGCTCGACTGAGAGCAATGGCAAAGGGAGTTCTCTGCAGCGCAGATAGAACAACTGTGAGGTCCCAAGAGGGCATATGTGGGGGGCGAGGAGGATTCAACCTGATGACCAGGTCATATTGTCCTACCGTCTTAGACTCCACAAGGTCGTGTTGCGCAGAGATCGCAGCCACATAAACCTTCCGGGTGGAAGGAGACAGCCTTCGTTCCAACCCTTCTTGGAGGAAGGAGAGCACACACCCGATCGGACATTTTCTGGGATCTTCTCGGCGAGAAGAACACCAAGTGATGAAGAGGTTCCACTTCAGAGCGTAGGCATGTCTTGTGGACAGGGCTCTAGCTGAAGTGATGGTAGCCACCACCTGAGGTGGTAGGGTACTCAAACCTTCCGTGTCCCGTCCAGGACCCACAGGTGACAGGTTCAAATTCCGCAGACCCATGGCTCTCTAGTGACTGATTGAAAGGGAACAGACACTGGCAACACTGTTAGCTTTTTTGGGTCACCATTGTGCTGAAGAGTAGAGCCTGTGCTTCAAATCTATATCTGAAGATCTATAAACATTGATGAAATGCTGCATGTTGCTTTATTTAACAGGTGGTGATTGTGTAGTTGCTGGTCCAGTGGAAATCTCTTTATTTGCAATATTTTTATAGTGGTCTCAAATGAAATAAGTTCACAGTAATACTTTGCACACATTATTAGTGCATTATACATTTTAGTTAAAACATTTAAATGGCAGTTGGTCAATTTAAGGCAGTTGGTTTTTGCAAGTGAATTTTTTTAACTTTAGTTTTAATCCAGTGCATGATTAGTAGATTACAGTAAGAACTGTAAAATTAACAGTAAAAAAGCCAGCTTTTATATAGCATTTATAGCGTTTACACAGTGGTGTTTATGCAGCAGCAAGTGGTCTATTGTATGCAATTGCTGTGAGGATATGCCGTCTAAGCTACGAATATGAGAAAAGGTTAAAGTGAAATAAGAATTGGCGCTTTCAACAGGGTTACCATGTTTAGCTGCATAACTCGAATGACGGGTTTATTTAGGGTGTGTTGGCATGTTTGGGTGTATTAAAACGAACTCTGGTGTGATTGCTCTGTTAGTGTGGTTCATTTGAATAAGTGTGAACGTTGCTGTCTGAACCCTGGTGCCACCAAATAAGTGGACTGGACTGAGATGCTGGAAAGATGAGACTCGATCCGCTTACAAACAAACTCTGGTGCGGTTCGTATGTAATATGAACGCATCATGGAACAAAGACATGTAAACAAACCAAAAACAGGACATGATGTCACAAGATACGACCCTAAAAGGGCAGAATGCTCCAGCATACCTGTTTTTCACATCATAGTCGTGATGTTGCCCATCACAGTTTAGTACAGGATCAGAACCGTGTCTCATCACAGCAGATCTTCATATTTGTGTGACGGAGGGATTCCTGACACTGTTTTGACTCTTTTACACATTTTATAAGCTCTTCACGAGCTCTCAACTGGTCAAAATATCCTCATATGTAGCTACACACATACAACGAGCGCTTTTAGCCCAGAACACAGCATTGTTTTGGATGTTTGGTAAGTTCCATCATGAAATATACTAAATAAAAGACGACCAATCAGGTTGTCAATATACAGTATCCCTTTATGTCCGGTATCTTTAGGTTCACTGTTAAAATGCCAATGTGAATGCTAAGCAGGCCAGGACTATTTTTTTTTTCCGGATCAAGCGAACCAAACTACAAATGTGAACAAATGCTTAATTTTAAGGGCAATGTTTTCACTAGCTATGCTAATGTGATTGGTTTATTTCAGCTGCAGGCAGCACCAGAGCACGGTCCTTTCTTTTTATCATCTCAACAGATTTTTCACTTATCAATAAGCAAAAGAAAGATCAATAGTTTTTCCTCCAAACTCATATTATTTTTCATCACCAGTTTTGCGTCTACTTGCCCTGGCAAAGATTCATGTAATTTCAATGCAGACTGAAGAAGGCATTAGATGCAGACAATATGTTGACACTGTTATTTTCGCTGTGTATATAAATGTACACATACAAATCTATGGTTTAAACTCACAATATCACCTCGTAAGAAGTGGTACTACAAGGCACTACATTCTTTTACTGCTACTGACTAAATGAGGAAATGGTTTTGTATCAGAGCCTTGGAGAATCTGTATGGAATGAAGAGAGTTCTGTTTGATATTTTAAAACAGTGAGGAATTTGATGAATTTGTTTATTTTTATTTCATTCGATGAGGTATTTATTCTTAAGTATTATGAGGGCATTACAGACGGTGTGGGTAATGCTTTTCTCTCAATCTCTAAAGTCGAAGCAGCTGTTATAGTCAAAGGCAAATACACATGACAGCCATGAGAGGGAATTATGAGAGCCTGAATAACCCTTGAAAAATTGAAGGAAAGGAAAGCAATTGACCCTCTCCTGTATTGAGACCGAGCTGATTGAAATATGCCAGCTTTGAGAGGATCCAGAGATACATGCGGAAGCACCAGTGGATGGCACAAAAGCTCTTGTTAAAATAAGCTTCCTGACAGGAAAATAAAAACAAGCCCCCCTAAGCCAGTTGTGCATTTATATAAGGATTTGAGATTTAGAAGGATGTATTGCATCACAAAAACGCCTCCATCTTCTATCCATCACTGACTGGCTTGTTGGATGGAGTGTCATCAAGAATATGGAAATTTACCTTAAATCCCTTCAGATGCTGTAGCATAAACCAAAGAGAGCTGCAAGATCTCCCGAAATATTGATAAACTGAAAGAGATTTAAGGGAAGCAATAGATTTAATGTCTTATAAGCAACTACAGAAGATTTTTGGTAGAGATTTTGCTAAAGGAGGATCTTCAAGTTCAAGATTTGACTTACTTTCTCCACCCAACACTGTGAATCATTACTCGGTGTATTCAATAAAAATGTGGGGGTCAGTTTATGTTATTTTATGAGAAAGACATTACAGCGGGAACGGGAAATTACTGGGAAAAGAGGGATTGGAACTCAACACCAGCAAGATTCCAGCCTGTGTTTCTCTCATGATCGCCATGACTTCAAACATCTGGAGCTTTTCCACTAACAAAATCCTAACCATAAGTATTAAAATTTCGGCAAGTAACTCTGCTCGCACCTTTTAAGTAACAGATGGTTCAAATCTGGACTTGTGAACTTGAAAAACCCCATAATTACATTCATAGACTTTTACATTAAATTCTTGTGGATTGATTCTGAAATCTGAGGTCTTACACTTAATATTGTTTATTCCATCCACACTCCCAGCCTCAGGACCAGCCTTAGTTTCTTTGAAGCCAATGCAGCTTGTCATAAAGCTACCCAGGATAATCAATAAAGCTGCTATGCGTAATGTATTCACTATTAATAACACCAGAACTACAGAATATAACATTCAGACAGTAGTAGTTTATTTCAACAATTAAGAAGATAATGAAATGTGACAGCTTAGTTTTAACCAAGACAATAACCGAACAAGAACTGAAGAAACTAGGGACAATATATGCACAAGATAATGATGAACTAAACTAGACACAGGTGAGTAAAATAAGTCTACTACCACCATTTTCTTTTGGATGGTTAGAAGATGCTTTCCTTTAGGTTTAGGTTTCGTAGGCATCATGATAACCCACTTGTAATGACTCAAATGCTACTACAATCTTTTTAAAGAAATTACCAGCCATTTGGAACAATATTCTAAAGTGAAGATCACAGTAAGCCACTAGTAACGGTTTAAATGTTACCATGTGTCAGAAGAAATGACTAACCGAAACATTACAAAACTTCAAATGCTTACAATGACTTCCGTCATTACTTGGGAGTTATCATACTTTTCACTTTAGAATACTATTCCAAATAATTAAGTCAAGTCAAGTCAAGTCAAATATATTTATATAGCGCTTTTCACAATACAGATTGTATCAAAGCTGCTTCACAGTATCAATCAAAACAACTTAATGTTTGTTTATTACTGGAAAAAAGACATCCAAGTTTGGTAGAGCTGATCAATGGTATGATTGGTTAATTAATTTGAATATCCCCATTAGTATTTCTAATGTATTAGTATTTCTTTCTGAGGGATTTGGTAAAACATAAGGCAATACCAGTGGGTTACTATGATATTCACGTTAATTATGTCCCAGTTACACATTTTACATGCACTTACTATGGTAATCACTAAATTATGCATAATTACAAGCAACTAACCCTAAACCAAACCCTAATCCTAATTATGTAGTAATTTAATAGAACTCAGTACTCAAATGTATAATTACACTGACACCTTAAAATAAAATGTAACTTGTATTTGCATTAATTATAAAACTGTATATTAGTGGTTCTACTGGAGGTATTAAAATAGTAAAACAGTTAGCTAATAGTGAACTACTGCATTCAACAGAGTGCCATTGCTTACTTTATTATTAATCTTATAAATGTTTCTTGTTAGTTAATTGTATTTACTGTAATGTTAATATTGCATTACTCATTAGCTCATGTTTAGTTATTCATTTATGATGGAACATTATTCTAAAATGTGTCCCATGTAGAGTTTTATGATAAAATATCGTCTATGAAAATTCAACTTATTGGGGAGAACATCAGCAGGGAGCCTAGAGCTCTATGACATAAGACATCAACTGCATACTTCCTCGTGAAGATATAGTCTACTGGCAATACTTTGATTCTGTTGTTGCCAGTATCTTTTTGAACATTTCACATTAATTAATTATGTGCTCTGTGCAAAATGTGAATGTGTGCTGTGGATGTGAATGGGGGAGGCAGAAATCAGCAGTTAGTTATATACTGTATGCAGGGGCGTAGCCATCATTTCAAAGTGAGGGGGACAGAATGTCAAGCCTTATACCAGTGTTTTTTCAGACCTTTGTTGACAGGTTTTTCCATAATTGGCTTAATATGCTATTTATGTTTAAAGCAATAAAACAGAAAGAAAGAAAGAAAGAAAGAAAGAAAGAAAGAAAGAAAGAAAGAAAGAAAGAAATGCAGATGTTCTGTACTTTATATTCCACATGGTATTGTATATTGTACTATAATGTTTACATATTTCAAATTGTTTTGGTGTACGTTATTTGTATGTGAATGGCACACAGTAATGAATATTTGCACATTCACACTCTACTTTATTGTAGTCGACATTTCAGGAAGGTAATAAAAAGTCACTCAAACCACACAATTGCAAAGATGTATTGAACTCAATTGACAAACATAACACAGTAAGGAGACCTTAAATCAGTAGAACAATAAGATGCAATAAACAGTGTCATTTATGCTTTTCTTTTTAAGCTTGTTTGTTCAAAAGCAGCAGATTTTAGAAGCAGTAGAAGCTACTTGAAACTGCCAAAAGTGTTTCTGCGACGTTGATTCCAATCTATGAATTTCTGAGCAATCATCTCCCTATCTATACTGTCCAGTTTGTCACCGTGGATGTGACACACAGCAACAATGTTTAGACAAGGCTGTGTCATTGTGCTTCGAAGCCAGGTTTTTAATCATCAAAGACAGCTGAAGCTTCTTTCAGCCTCTGCTGAAGAAACACGGCAAACAAGGAGCAACCTTACAAGTGTTTCCACTTGCTCAAAGAGTTGGCGGACTTCTGGCAACATATCCCGAAGAGTGTTTTCAGCATCAGCATCAGTAGTTGACTGACAATTATACTTGGACTTGAACATTGCTAATTGCACCCTCAGTGAAGCCCAGTGTAATTCTGGATATTGGTTCAACAGACCACCATCAGACTCTCCTGTCAACAGTACCTTTTCAATAGAACTAGTTGTAAGCTCAAGCTCAAATCTTTCTTGAAACTACATATTGACAACATCCAAGACCTTGAAAAATTCTGTCCTGAAGTAGTCTGCTGAGGAACTAGGTACGTGTGCTGAACCCTGACCAGACAGGCGTTTCGAAGGCTTTCGAGCACGGGGCATTTCAATTGGAGACAGATTTAGGGAGTTACACATTTGTGTTGCTTTGTTGTAGACACTTTGGAATGCATCCTCTGTTCTCTTTTTTGCAATTGTGTCCTTCACACAGTTGACAGCAGCTAGCATCAGTGTATCTGAAGAGAAGCATTGAGACACTCCAGCTCTTCTGTCACTCCTAAAGCCCTATTCACACGGGATAAGTATTACCTGGTGACCTCTAGTCATTTGTAACAATTGCGGAGTTTGTCTGAGATCTTAATCCCGTGCGAATCGGCCATGTCTGTAATTTGTAAAGTAAAAATTCCCCCGCAAATTACCTACTATATTTCACCGAACACCGAGGTCCTGTGATAATATTAGTCCCGTGCGAATCGGCATCTCTGTGATTTGGCCGGATCGTATATCATTTTTTCAAGGTTTTTGTTTCATGTGCGCCTTTTTATCCATCTTTCGCGAAGAATGGAGGCTGTGTTTTGATTGTATTTTGGGTGCTGGGTCATATCGCTATACACAACTACACAATTTGCAGAAAGTGAAAGCTGAAAATCATCAGAAGAGCAAAAACAAAAAGAATAATTAGATGGAGATGAATGACATGTATAACAGCGTGCGGTAAGGAACTTTATTCTGTTTATGTCATAATATATCATACAGCTAGACCTATAACGAAAAGACATTTCCAAGCAATCGCCTATTGACGTCATATCCGGGAGATAAGTCAGTAAATTTGAGTAAACTCACAGGCTTCGGTTATCCCGTGTGAATGCGCCACATGAAATTCAGATGTGGGGGGGGGGTAATTTCTAAATCACACGAGGTCCCCAGATAGTACTAATCCCGTGCGAATAGGGCTTAAGGCAAGGAAAAAGGCCAAGCAAAACATTGCCTTTTTGAAATCAATCAAACAAACCATTTGTCCTGCAAGCTGACTCTGTATGACCACAGGCCATTTCCTCTAGAGCAAGTAACATCGGCTGATACTGGTTTAGCACAGCACCTTGTAGGACACAAAGGTCTGATGGCTTTGACAGATCCACTCTCTGACTTTGAAATATCCTGGAAAATTGACTTCATTTTCACAGATTGGCCAAACAAAACTCCCACTTCATGAACCCACTGCAAAGAGTCACGGATAACAGGAGATGCTGTACAAGCATGCTGTGTAATTACATTTACACAGTGAGGACCACATTGGACATGTAATGCAAGTGGCTGACTCTCTTTGATGATGGCCTGTGCCCCTGAATACTTTCCTGCCATGTTCGCAGCACCATCATAAGCCTGTCCTCTCAGCCCAGTGATGGATAAATTAAGACGAAGCAATACATCCTTCAGAACCTTTGCCAGGTTATCTCCTGTTGTCACAGACACCTCATACAGGCCAACAAATTCCTCATGGATTATTAGATTGTGATCAACATATCTAAGACAGACTGATTCTTGTTCCTTCCCTGATACGTCTTGGGTACCATCCATGATGACACAAAACTGCAAGTTAGGAAGTGAATTGATGTTTTGGGCAATTCCACGAATTATAGAATTACTGAATAGATTGAGGATTTCATTTTGAATTTGTGGACAAGTATAATCGGTTTTGAGAGACAACATTTGCTTAGGCTGGGGTCATCTTCCGACTGGTGTTTTAAAAGCTGATTAAAGTTTCCCTCATCATCATCATGGCCTCTAAACGATCAACTTTGTCTTGCTAGAAACTGCACAGCACTGATGATCTTTAATAGGCATTTCTGCCTCATTCACTCTCAACTCTAAATTAATTTCTGGCTCTGTCTATTGACAATAAAGAAGTGTTTGAAATATGCAGATACAGGGAATTGTGACATACAGAAGAAATTAAGTACACTGCTGAGCAATAACCAATAATTTGTATCCTAAATTATTTTTTCTATATTTTCCCAATGGTAATTTTATGATTGGTCTATACTATGTGGTACTACAAACACTACAAAAGTCGTAGATTTTATACAATGTATAAAAAAATGCAATAGCAGGTGTTTTTAAAAGCCACTCTATCACTTTTCATCTGTGAAGTTTCTTTTGTTTGTGTGTCATCCTCTTTCTGACCTGACAACCCTAGGCTGCCTGTTTCTTGATCAATCTTGACAACACAGAACAAAAACAAAAAAGGACAATTAGTGCAATAATACTAATGAACCCTATAAATTAAGACCTATATCAGAACACTAATGCATACAATTGCATACTGCATTTATATTGAATTACAGGTAACACTTTACAATAAGGTTTCATTAGTTAATATTAGTTAGCTAGTTCTATCTATCTATCTATCTATCTATCTATCTATCTATCTATCTATCTGTCTGTCTGTCTGTCTGTCTGTCTTACTAAAATAAAACTTTCAAATTGAAAACCTCCAAATTTCAAGCTTTTAAAACTACTTCAAACTTTCTATTTAGGATTTTTCAAGACAACTCAAAATTTGTCTACAAACTTTTTTATCTAATTGTAAAGTGTTACCGAATTATATGGTAAACATGTACACATGTTACAACACTGCCTGATTCAAGCAGATATAGTGGCTGTTAATGCATGAAAATCCAAATTCAGCATTAACAATCACCATCTTTATTCTAATTTGAAGGGCTTTGATAACATATCTGTGAAAATTAAAGACATTACGTATAAAAAAGACTGAAAATAAGTGCACGTTTGTGCGGGTAGTGAATATTTAAAATTTCCAACAAAACTTGTAAATTATTCAACAAGAGAAATAGGCAGAGTTATTCATCATTCTGCAAAGCAATTCGGATACCACGACAACTTACAGTGCTTGACTTTTTTGAGAAAAAGGAGTGAAGAGTTTTTTGCCGTTTTGAACTCATTGCGACCTCTTTGAAAATGATGGATACAGCGCGGGTGCGAGCATGGGCGTGTCGTGATGCACGAGTGACTGATTACCATGGAAACGTGAAAGTCACGTATGTTGATAGACTATCTTGACTCTTTAAATTTGAAATCTGGATGTATACACATTGGCCCACGAAAACCTCAACTTGTCGTGAAAACACTTGCCCTATGAAAAACTGCGGGGGACAAATTTACATTTTATAAAAAGTGGGGGTGGGGGGGGGGGCGCACGTCCCCCGCGTAATCTACGCTCATGACTGTATGCATGGAGTGGCATACTTTTATCTTATTCAGTAATTGCACTCTGTCACTCTCTATTTCTCCCCATTCATGGTCTCTGTAGATCAACTCTGCTTGATGTAACCATTAATTGTTCTAGGGAATTGGGACATACACAGTTTTCTTATCAGCTCAGGAAGGCAACATTTATGTAATCAGTGTTGTTTTTTTCTTTTTTTCCTGCTATCCAGTTTGTCTCACTTCAACACTCTAGCTTTTATTCTAACCTCTTAATACAGTGAAAATCACCTTATGATACAGGGTGCCAGCTTGTGTGTGACACGTGACAACAGATTACTGTGTTATCAGTTAAGAGTGTCGGCCCTGGTCTTGACTGCTTTGTTTCAACAGTGTAAACAAAAAGATATGACATTTCTGAATGTCACACTCCGTCTTGCCTCATCCTAAGGGGTTCATTCTTCATACCTCGCTTAATACATCTGAGATGATTTGACAGATGCCAGCTCTTCTAATTGTGATAACTGATCTCTGGCTAATTTGGTTCTTCAAATGAATTTGCGGATTTGATTAAAATATCTGTATTAAGTTGTCTGAGATTACTGCACTTTCATGTGTTCATTGGAAAGGGCAGATATATTGATACTCGAAAACATTCAGCAATGCAGCGATTGGCTGAAGTACTGACATCATATTAAAAAGAATGTCACGCACCTGACAAAAAACTTTCATTTTAATAGTTAAATGAAATGTAGTGTTTGTTGAATCCCATTATTTCACGATTTCTTGTATTTGTACAGGCTTTATATCTTTATTTCAAATTTGCAAATAGCAATTCATTTAATTTTACCTGTGAATCAGATTTGTTACATGCCAGCATTATAGTTTCTTAAGGAACAATAACATTTTTCTAGTCAAGTCAAGTCAAGTCACCTTTATTTATATAGCGCTTTTTACAATAACAATTTAACAATGTTTCAAAGCAGCTTTACAGTGATAAAAGGAAAATAATGCAACAAAGTTTGTTTCTAGAAGAAAATAGCATCATAGTCCAGCTTAAGTAAGTTCAGTTTGTTTAACACTGTTTCAAATTCAACCCAAAGCCAACAGATGAAGCTATAAAAAAGTTCTTGATACTCACTGAATAGAGCTGACTCATATGTTGTCAAAATACATATACTCCTGAAATAGAAATCCCAGTGGAAACTACAGTGGAATTTATATGTCCATACAGTATAAACAATGTGGTAGACTAGCTGTGCACATTCATCAAACTCATATGCTCTATTAAATGTGTTGTGACAGGTAACTCTGAAACAATCCTCCCGTCCATCACCCCTGTACTGGATAGCAGTGTCGTAGTAGATATTTTGTGGTCTTGTGGTTTCGACTCATGCATATGATCCAGTGCATCTCTTTGAACAGGAGGATTGTTTCCTCAAGGAACACATGAAGGATTTTCATGTCTGCCTGTGGAAGATCCTCGAGGGTGTTTTGCATAGTACGTGGAGTGGGTGCTGGTTCATTGCATCTCATCATACTGCCTCAAGGATGAGGACAACACCAGCCCCCCTCCGGACCCAGAGCACAGCGAGCCTTCAGCCATGCCCACTGCAGAGCATAAGCCAGAGCCCAGTGCAGACTAAGAGCCCAAGCCCACCACGAAGATCGAGCCAGAGCAATGGCCAGAGGCCATGTTGATCCCGGAGCCTGAGCCTGAACCGGTGTTTGAGCCGGCAACAGTGTCCGTCACGGAAGGCACGTTAGTGGAGTTCATCAGCATGGATTGGAGCCCTGCCCACACTACCATGGCTGAGGTGCAGGAAATGTGCTGGGCCCACATTTAATTAATTTTAGATGAGCTGGTCCGCTGATTCCATCAAGGCCCAAGTCATCTTTGTCTCTGCTGGTTCAGCCCAGTCCCAAGTCGTCTTCGTTGTCATTGAAACAGACCAGCTCCAAGTCTACAAACACCCTGCTTCCCTCTCCCTCCTCCTATGCCAAAGCCATCCACTTTTTTGGCCTTGCCTTCCCTGTCTCCCTTCAGTCCCTCGGCTCCTCCAGTGGTTCTGCCCTGCTGCTCGGATCTGCCTTGGACTTCCCCGTTGCCAGCTCCGCCTTGGTCCGCCCTCAGCTCCACCTTAAGCCTCCAAGCCCCGGACTCCACCTCGGCCCTCCGTCCCAGCTTCACCATGGTCTGTCATCCTTCAGGCTCTGCCAGGCTCCCTCGACCCTCTGGCTCCACCTTGGTCTGTAGTTGTTTTGGCTCCGCCTCGGACTTCCGAGTCTCCAGCTGCGCCTCGACCCTCCACCCTTCTGGCTTCACCAGTCTCCTTCTTCCCCCGTTCCACCTCTGTCCTCAGTTGCACCGACTCCACACCGCTCTGCCAAGCCCAGGTCTCCACCTCGGTCACATGAACCTTTGGCTCCGCCGTGGCCCTCCAGGCCCTCACTGTCACTCTGGGTCTTCATCTCCTCGGTTCTACCTGGGTCTTCACTTTGCACGTGTCCACCTCAGACTGGTTCCATCTTGGCTCTTCTCTCCATTGGTTCCACCACAGGCCTTCATCCTGGCTTGACTCGGGGTCATCCTCTGGCTCCTCCCACCATCATCTCTGCCTAGGGGTTCCCTTTGGTCAGCCCTTCCTCAGTCACATCTCTCTCTGCCTCCACATCGTCCTCTGGAACCCCTAGCGTATGCCTATCAAAGCAATGTCATTGCTATAGAAATCAATGCAGATATTCCGAAAAACTAAAGGGCGTCACAGGACACAAAAATCGCCTCTGAACAGTTGTGATACACAGTGTGGACATAAAAATGTTAGATCAGATTGCAATCTGATACACAAATAACCGGATTTGGACTGACAATGTGAACGTGGCCATAGTTGCACTTGATCTATACATGGTAACAGCTGGAGGAAAATGAATCTATCCTCAAACTGCTTCCCAGCGGCCAGTAGCCTTGAAGAGTTTGTGGTTCTTTCTTATTCCGTCCACTTCTCTCTCTCACTTTTGCTTCCACTCTCTACAATCTAAATAAAAATGCAATAAAAAAAAAATGTTTCCCAGTGAATTTAGTTGACATAAGGGAAATAATGTATATTTTTAATTAAACAATGTAAAAATAAAGTAAACCCTACTCTGTAATATATGTATATATATATATATATATATATATATATATATATATATATATATATATATATATATATATATATATATATATATATATATATATATATATATATATATATTTAGGGTTAGGGTTATATCATTATATCTTTCTACTTTCTACATTTAATGCATTACTTGCAGTTTCTTTGTATTTAATTTGTGAAATTTGTTGGCAGTTTCACTCTTTCTACACCAAATTTATAAACGGAAATGTATGAAAACAGAGAAAACACATAGACTTCTGAAAGGATGTGAGTTCATTTGGAGTTTGGAGTCAAAATTATTACAAACCAGCCAGAAAATAATCAAGTGCCGCCCAGAGGCTGATAGAAACTAAGCGAGGGCTTAGATAATGGAAAGATGCACACTTTCATTTTCTCAGCTACATTATCTCAGCTGTGTGGATTTTCTATCCACTCACACACTCTTGACTTGACAGAAATGGCAAAGCCACTAAAGCTGCATGGCATATTGTGATTCATTTAGAAATGAGTAAACACTGACCCACCAACTAGTCAACTACTTTTCTGTACGACTAGTCAAGTATTAAAAATTATTAGCCATGCAAGCCTTAGTGACACACAGAGAAAATGCGAATGAGAGGCATTAGACGGGGTCACATGTGACAATCACAGACAGTCACACACAAAGAGCAGGGTTAGTTACAAGAAGAGGAGGAGGAGAAGAGAGGAGAAAGGAATGGATAGAAACAGAAAGAGGGTGGGGGTGAGCTGAGGAGAGTGAGGCAGACAGTAAAAGGGAGAGACTGAATCTTTCATAGTAGGCGTCTCAGATCGCCACCGCTGTGATTTGTGTCTCTCAGTGTGTTTCCCGCTGCTGCAGTGTAAGCGTTAGCTCCCGCACAATGACTTCTCAACCTCCTCCTGTCACCACATTCTCCCCTTTTTTCCTTCCATTCAAAACAAAATCGTTCATTCAAGGCTGATGGCTCACAGACTTCCGATTTTTCCATAAACTTGCATCGGACATAAGGACCACCACTGAAGTCTCTTTGTAAGGTAGGAATAGCAGTTTACATGTTTATAACTGTTCCACGTGCTGAGGTACATCAGTCTGTTAAATGTGGGTTTTTGCTTTATATGATATATAATTTATTTTACTGTTTTTTTTTTTTTTTCATATGATGGTTGAATTTATTATATGAATAATGAATTGTATTATTATTATTAAAACAAAAAGGAGTATACAGGAGTCCCTTTAAAACCTTTTTAAGGTTTTTATCAATATGACAGACTCGCAGGGTTTTTTTTTCCTGATCCCATAAACCAGCACTGGTTTATTTGTGATATTTTAGTAGATATTTTTGGAGAGCACTATTATCGTGGAATGTGTTCTGTGTTACTTCATTTATTGTATATGTTAAGAAACAGATCAGTTGATTTATGTAACAAACATGTGGCTGTGTTTCCCAACCCTGTTCCTGGAGGCACATCAACAGTTGGATGTCTCCATTATCTGAGTATAGGAATACCATCCATTTCAGGTCTCTACTTGCGGATGAGTTGAATCAGGTGTGATTAGGAAGGTGTGATTTTGATTAGGAAGAGTTTAAACAGGGTTGGGAAACCATGAGTTACACTGTGTGCTGTCACATGTTTTGATGGTCCACCCATTCTAGTGACCAGAGTATGTAAAGTCTGGCTATAAATACCCTCACGGGCCCCTCTACATGTCCTGTGTGCGCATGCAGTGCTTTTACATGACTGCTAGTGATAAATAGTGGATTTTAAGACAAGTGGCTTGGATGCGTTTGTGAAATAAAAAGTCAAGTTAAGGACTGTGACACAATATATTGAAACTAAGCTGAAAGCGGACACACATTCATAAAGACACAAGTGACCCTTTTTCTCAGGCTCTCGGAAGACATCACTACTGTAATGCTTTTCGTCTTAATTACATTGATCTCAGATTTATGTAATACACTTTATTAAATTTCAAGCTTGGCATTACCATCATAAACCATTACATGACAATATGTGATCTGTCTAAGGGTTCAATATTTGTTACCATAATAAAAGTCAGTTTTAAATGGCTTATAACATTTAAATTGGTATTGAATTAGTTTAGCCATTTAGTGCAAAATATTATCTCGTTCTTTACCCCCTAAAATGTTGTTCCAAACTTGTTTGACTTCCTTCATGCAACACATAACAACTGTAAACACATTTACAGTGGATAAATCAATCCATACAGCTTATGTCTTCTGAAGTCACACAAATAAAACAACAGGCGCAAATCATAATTCAGGCCCTTTGCCGTAGCTCTTAAATCTCATTCATAGTTGCACATATTTAAATATCCTGGTTTTCCTGCATTCAAATATCTAGTTTTGAGAGATTTGACATCAGTGATACTCTATGATGGATTTCCCTCCATTATACAATATCACTGATGTCAAATCTCACAAAACTAGATGTTTGAATATATGCAACCATGAATTTGTAATGATTTGTAATGATTTACTTTGCACACAGCTATTGTACAAAAGCTGTACAATATAAATATTGTGTATTTATTATCACTATTTGTTGTTGTTGTTAAGTGATGCGCTTGAAAGCCTAAATCCCCTTCCACTCTCTTGCTAAAGAACAGTAGGACCAGTTTGGACATTTATTTATAGTTGAGTAAGGGCAGAAACTGATGTGAACTGCATGGGGAACGACTCACAAAAGCTGGAACAAGGCAGACTCAAAAGTGCATTTCCTACGTGAGCACCATGATAACAGTATGATGCATGTTCACTTTTTGAATGTTGTCATTTATCCAGTCAGAGGAGAAAGGATTGATTTGTGTTAAATTGCCATGTTCAAAAGCCAGTTCTCTGTCTCCCTGCAGAGCTCTCTTCAAGCCTTTACAGAAAGTCCTTGAATCATGTCAAACTTCACCTTATTGATTCCCTTTTGACTGTGTAGTGTGGCTATCCACAGAAAGACTGTCATCATTCTGTTTACTTCCTGCACATCTATATTTACTTTTAGATTAGCCAAATCATTAGTGGTGTTGGTTATACTTTATTTTAGGGTTGCTTTGTTACTGTGTAATTACACAAATAAGTACTGAGCAAACGATAATGATAACGGCACAGAGAAACGATATTAAAACATTAAAAACATTGACAGCCAACAAGAATCAATTCTGCTTTAAAGAGCTCCAGCATTGAAAGTGACAGATGGCAAACTTGCAGCGCACTTGAACGATTTTCTCTGCTGGAGTGGATGCTAATATAGTTATAATTATGGATCTCTTTATAGTTATCGTTCTTGGTGTGAACGGGCTTAAATATTAATTAACATGTACTTACTCTAGGGTTAGGGTTTGGTTTCAGGTTAGTTGTGATTGTGCATAATTATTACGATGGGAAGTACATTTAACATGTGTAACAAGGGCACTGTAAAATAGCGTGTTACCAGTGTGATAGCATCACAATTGTTATTGCAATTTGTACAATCCTATAACCAACACTGTTTGTGTTACAAACGAGAACAATACCTCAAATCATGTGGTTTGTCGAGGAGAGGTGTTCTTTAATTTTTCTAAGCAAGCATATTTACTATTTGAATCTGGTGCATGATAGTAAAAAACAAAAAATAAACCATAGAATTGCATTTAAAGTACTTGAGCTAGGGACCAGAATACTACTATTGCTCCTTTTGCAGCATATATTATTTCTATTGTGCACTAATAAATGCAAAGTATACACCCAGATAACCTATCCAGTCCATTTTCTATGTGACAAACGAACTGTTTATCTATCATCTATTGTTATTTTTAACAGTCATATTTCCAATAAAAAGTAATCATAATCGTGTGTATTTCCAAGATAATAACTGGACGCAACTGCCAATGAAATGTAATGAGGTCATGTGTCACAACAAATGCAGTTCATACAATTGTATTGACATTGATTACTGCATAAATGACTCACTTACATTACCACACAACTAAAACTTAAGCCAACAAAACAATTTTTAATGGTTGTGTCCGGTAGAAGTAACTCTTTAAGGTAACAATTGCAGGTTACCACTTTTTAAAATGTAAAAAACAAAGCACTTTGTACCACAATGTTATTCTTAACGCAGACCAAATCACTCATCATGCGTGAGCCTTGATCAATCAAAGATAAAGTTGCATAAGTAATGGCCTCTGGAGATGCTGAATGGCTGATGGTTTGGGGTTAGCATTAACAAGGAAAGGGAATGTAATATTCAGCATGTTCTGAATGTGTGCCTCTTGCTGACGTACGGATGAATCTGAGAGAGATGGACAGAGCAGGGCGCGAAATGAGATTTGTGTGTCAGATTTTACCCGGGGCGTTCGCTGCTTTGCGCAAACGTACCTGTCACTTTGCTTTGATGTCAGTTTTATACAGCTAGAACAAGTCGTTTCCAAACTCTCTCTTTTATGCCAAATAGATCCGTTTCTCTGCTTCAGTTCTCCCTCTGTTTTTCTGTCTGGATTTAATGTAGGCTAGTGTAAGTTTGAGATACTGAGAAAGGATCCACTGTGGAACAATATGCCCACTATCCTGTACACTGTGGCCCCTGGACCATTTTGTTCAAGCCACACACACACACATGCACATACACAAACATGTGAGCTCTGAGGTATTTATATCTTTGGATATAGACAGTGATTTATTCCAGACAGCTCAGAATTTTAGGGCTATTTGTGTGTGCAGGAATTTTAATAACCACATGGATGCATATATATGTAAATATGTTGCTTAGATCATCTGTAATCCACAAGTCGTGTGTGTGGTTGACTGATGACACACAAACACACATGTGATGTCACTCCCAGCTGTCAGCTAATGTCTTTGCCACTTTGGTATTTTGTCAGTAGAAGTGGACCAGTGTGTATGACAAAGTCCATGTGGCCTGCAAAACAGCATGACAACAAGGTTTAAAGGAGCAGACAAGCTTTATGAAAGGATTATGTCAGCATTCTATTAGTCGAGTTAATTTAAGTAATTAATGCTGGAAAATATGGTAACAGTTTATTTTGATGGTGTCTTTTGAACATTCTGTTTTTTTTAACTGTCATTAGAGTATTAGTAGACTGTCTGCTTAATATCTGCTAACTCTTTATTATGATGCTCCTCCAACAGACACTCTACTGACTATAAGTAACTGTTCAACTATGTCAATTTATTGTAAACCAAACCCTACCAGTCTACTAATACTCTACTAATACTCTAATGAGAGTTAGTAGACATGTAGTTGCAACGATACTTATAGTCAACAGAATATGTTAAAGGGACCATCAAAATAAAGTGAAACCGATAATATTTACAATATGTAAGTCATAGATTTTGCAGGACTTGATGTGTCTAACACACTTTTAGTGCTTCCAATTACGTTTTTTTACCAATTATCCAACCCCCCTTCGCTTCCAGCAAATACAGGACAAAACTATTAGCTAAGTCCCCATAAAACCTTTTTTTCTTTTCCTTTTTTTTACAAAGATTGTCTATGGAGCACCTGTCACTCAGCTTTTTGAATTAGTGTTAGATGTTTAGTGTGTTTTGCACATTGTTGTCTATTTATTTGTTTTAGCAGAAGCTGTATCATCCACCTCTGTTTCACTTTGTGCTAAGTTTCTTTTGTTTTACATGATGAATTAGAAATAATCTTTACAGTTGAGCAAGAATGTTACTTAAAGTGTAATTTCTTTGGCAAAATAATAATAATAATTCTGTCAATCATAAAAACAAATAACTATAGAACAATGTGTGTGTGTGTGTGTGTGTGTGTGTGTGTGTGTGTGTGTGTGTGTGTGTGTGTGTGTGTGTGTGTACATAGACACACACACACACACACACACACACATGAGTGTGAAAGCTTTCTCTAGCGCTGCTTGCTGAGGACGGGCACTGATGTGATTTGGTTCATCACTCACTGATAAACACCCAATGGGATTTGGTTGATCGCTGAAAGCGTAGCTTAAAATAACAGCATGAGTTTTTCTCATGCCACGCTTACCAACAGCTGAAGTTAGTCTTGCAGCTAGTGAGGGTCCATCACAATCCTTTGGCAAATGTGTAGAAGAGACCAAATTTTAATGTAATGTAATCTTTTATCGCAAAATTAAACCACATTTAGTGAAACTTTGATAATTGCCTTAATATTTTAAACAACTGGGTAGATGGCGATCAAACTACATTTTATAAAAGTTCCCGAATCCTACATCAGCACACGAGAGTCAATTTGGACAACGACAGCGACTCATCTCCAGATCACTCATTTAAATGAAAAATTATGAAAAAAAGATCATTCAAGAAGAGAAAATAATTGAAAATTAAAATCAGGAATGTGAGAATGAGAATGCGTAGTCCTTGCATAAAAAAATGTGCATCAAAACATAAAGTACAAATTCCAGTTCCCTTTCGAGAACGGTCACTTCGTATTGCGTAGCTAATACGCAGTGGGGAAACTCCTTTCCTCGAGAAATATTGAAGCCTATATTTTAAAACGCAGTGCAGCTGCACAGCGAACACAGCAGAGCGTGCCGCTGTGCTGCGGCAACTGCACATCCTATGGCGAAGCAATCAGGTGACTTGGCGCCAGAGCACGTCAGAGCCCGCCAGAATGGGCGAGGCTTATGGCTGTAAGAAGCCCCTATTTTTCGCCATATACACATTTAATCTCCTTCAGCGACCTTTAAGTCTCTGCCTCCTCTGAAGCCTTTGCTGTGGAAACAAGCCATACAGCTACAGCGAGCCGTGCATACAGTGGACAGCGCCTTCTCACTCACCTAAGAAGCCGCCTCTCTTCTGTCCATTCTCCTGTGGCCATCTGGCAAACATGCTATATCCTTTTCATTGCTACTGTGTGATCACCGCTACGACACTCAGTTCTAAAAGAGCAATTTTCACGTGCGTTGTTCCAAATGCCTTGCTCCTCATGCATCTCGTGTGGATCCCTTTTGCACGAGGCGGACGGGCACACGGAGTGCTCAACGTGCCTGGGAGCCGCCCACTCTGAAGCTGCACTTTCTGCCGCGGGCTGCTCTCACTGCGAGAGCTTGCCTAACTCGACGCTGCGGACGCGGTTAGCTCTCTTTCAACAACGACACCGCTCCTCCTGCTCTTCATTTTCCCGCACTACTTCAGCCGTGGAAGAAGAAGCACCGCAGCCAACGGCAGCCCGAGCACATGGAAATAAGCGAGCCCACGCAGCCACGTCCCCGCACGCCTCGTTTTCTCCATCACAGTCTCCTTCTCCGGTCCTGTTCACTCAGACAGACCAGCATCCCTCCCTTCGAGCGAAGGGTCTCGTTTCCTTCGGTGGATCGGACGAAGAGCACGACGACAGCCTATCCATTGCTGCGTTTGAAGAAGAGTGGTCGGGCTCGGCTGGCCCCGCCCTCTCACAGTCAGGTGCTAGTGCTACTGCTACCTGGTCTAACTCAGATCCCGAGATGCTGCGTATCCTCACTGAGGCCGTATCAGACCTCGGTCCTGAGTGGACCTCACCCGAAGAGCCTCCTAGGTGTCGGCTGGATGGATGGTTTCTGCCAGGGCGCCAGCAGGCCCCCCGTCACAAGCCAGCGCCCTTCTTCCCTGAAGTTCACGATGAACTCACAAAGTCATGGCGCACCCCCTACTTGGCCCGCACGAACGCTTCTACTACCGTTACGCTCTCCTCTGTTGACAGCGCAGTGAAAAAAATGATGAGAAATTGCCTCCTCTCGAAGAAGCAGTTGCCGCTCATCTCTGCCCGGCCACTGCTGCTGGTTGGAGATCTAAACCCCTTAAAGTCCTGCCAAAACACTTCAGCCCCCGCTGGACGTGCTTTCACAGCTTCCGGTCAGGCTGCATCAGCTCTACACACCATGGCGGTGTTACCAGTTTTTCCGGCCAAACTTCTCCGAACCATGGATGAGTCTGGCCCGAACCGTGATGCATTTTGTGACCTGCGCAGAGCCACTGACCTAGCACTGCGCACTACGAAGGCTACCGCTCAAGCGATTGTCAGAGGCATGGCTAACCTTGTTGTGCTCGAGCACCATCTTTGGCTGAACCTCACAGACATAAAAGAGGCTTTCCTTGATTGAACTATCTCCAGCACCGTTCTCTTCAGCCCGGCTGTAAAAGGGTTTTCGGAATGATTCACCGAAGCACAGAAGTCTTCTCAAGCTATGAGACACTTCTTGTCCAAGCGTTCCAGCTCTGCCCTGAGGCGCTGTAAGAGCACGCCGCCTCCTCAGCCAGCGCTTTGGGTCCCTCAGCCCCGCCCTGCAGCTGATACCCATCGCCGCTCATGATCAGCTAAGCATTACCCGCTGCCCTGGCGCCAGGGCCCCCAACCCAGCATTGTGTTGGACCCTGTGCCTCCGAAAACCTCCTAGCAACTGAGGAAGAGAGAGGGTCTGAGTGTCGCTCTGGCCGGACTGCCCTCGAAAAGAGCTCATCTAAATATCCCAGCTCCCTGTTTAGCTCGTGCGGCTGAAGATTTTCCTTTTGTAGTCAATGGGCCCGTTTCGCGGCACGTGCCCCTACAAACAAACGCTGTTTTTACAGCGTCTCAAATAAAGTACAAAAAGAGTATGTTTCAAACACACAGCGCACAGATAACCGGTCCCCCTTCTCGAAGGGGGCCCTCCCCCAGTTGTCACTCTATCTCTGTCCAACCGGGCCAAGGCCTGTCAAGCCAGCCACACTGAGAATATGTGCACAAAACACAACACAAGGGTATAAGATCCCCCTATGCTAGGTGGCCCAGCCCCATGTTTCCTTCAAACCCTAGCCACAAGGGCTGAGGCCTGGCAAGCCATCCCCGAAGTGTCGAACTGGGTTTTGAACATTATAAAGCAAGGCTACTTGCTCCAATTCCCTCACAGACCCCCGCGATTTCAGGCGGTCATCGAGACTTCGGTGAAAAGCGACGTGGCTCACGTGCTTTGCCCCGAAGTACAAAATCTGTTAGCCAAAGGGGCGATAGAATTAGTACCCCCACCCCAACCCAACCAACCCCCCCCCCCCCCCCCCCCCCCGGCGCTGAGCCGATCAGGGTTTTACAGTCGCTACTTCTTTTTACCAGAAAAGGACTGCGGCACCAACTCCATTTTAGACCTGAGACATCTGAACAAAGCCATCATGAGAAGGCCACTCAGAATGACATCTACCAAACAAATCCTCTCGCAGGTTCGCCCGGGGGATTGTTTTTTTACGGTGGATTTGAAAGACGCTTACTTTCATATTCAAATAACGCCCAATTACAGGCCATTCTTGAGATTCGCCTTCGAGGGGCAGGTTTATCAATCCGGTCTGTCCCTGGCACCCCATACATTTATGAAGTGCATGGACGCAGCGCTTTCTCCCCTGAGGCAACAGAGAGTGACCGTGCTGAAGTATCTCGCTGACTGGCTCGTTATGGCTCATTGACACACAGATCCATGCTCCTCAGCCATTTGGAATGTCTGGGGCTCAGAATCAATTTTCCCAAGAGCAAACTGTTGCCTAGCCAGAACGTAACCTTTCTGGACACAGTTATCGACTCAACACTGATGAGAGCTCGGCTCACACCAGAGCGCGTTCTCTCTATCCAACAGCTGATAGCCTCCTTCAGGGTAGGTGCGCGCACACCCCTCAGGATGTTTCAGAGGCTTCTCGGTCTAATGGCCGTGGCATCGTCAGTATTCCAGCTAGGATTACTGCATATGCGCCCCCTTCAGCACTGGCTAAAGCGTTGTGTGTCAGCCCATGCATGGCGGTCAGGACGCCTGCACATTACGGTGAAAGCCCAAAACTGGTACCAGTCGGGTGTGACTATGGGTGTTGCCTCCAGGAGCAAGGTAATTTTCACAGATGCCTCCAATCAAGGTTGGGGGGCGCTGTGCGAGGGCAAGCCTGTCTCCAGCCTCTGGTTGAGCCCGGAGAAGAGCTTACATATCAACTGGCTGGAAATGAGAGCAGTTTGGTTAGCCCTGAACGCGTTTCTGCCAGACCTCAGAGGACACCACGTCGTAGCCTCAGATCAGGCAACCTGTATGTCATGGCCAGAAAACTCATTCTTTGGGCACAAGCCAACTTGCGCTCTCTGAGAGCTGCTCATGTCCCGGGCATCCAAAATTTGGGTGCGGACATGTTATCTCGAGACAACACTCCCCCAGGCGAGTGGTCTCTCAACCCACAGATGATTCGTCTGATATGGAGTGTATTTGGCAAGGCAGAGGTCGACCTCTTCGCCTCGGAAAGCAACACTCATTACGCAATGTTCTTTTCGAAGAACAGGGACATGCTGGCCCATTCCTGGCCCAGACGTCCTCTATATGCATTCCCGCCAGTCTCTATGATCCCTCAGGTCATCAGACGGATCAATTAAAGTGGATGCTCAGTCCCCTTAGTAGCCCCCCTCTGGAAAACCCAGGCGTGGTTTCCGGAGCTGGCGCAGATGATGGACATTGTTCCCTGGCCGATGCCAGTGAGGAGGGATCGGGACGATTTGGCAACCTCGCCCCGACTTATGGGCCTTCCATGTGTGGCCCCTTCCATGTGTGGCCCCTGTGGTATCATGGGACCTCCCAGAAAAGGTATTGCATATCATCACTGGAGCTAGAGCTCCGTCTACCAGGCTCCTCTATGCTCTGAAGTGGTCAGTATTCACCAGCTGGTGCGCAGCTAGAGACCTCAAGCCCCATTCATGTGAGGTGTCAGTGGTACTCTCCTTCCTACAAGAGCTTCTGGATGTGGGTTGTTCCCCATCTACGCTCAAAGTGTATGTGGCAGCCATAGCAACTTACCATGCTCCTGTGGCTGGCCAGTCACTGTAGAGAAACAACCTCATTGTTCGTTTCCTTAAAGAAGCCAGGAGGATGAATCCCCCCTGGCCCCCTTCTATACCGACTTGGGACCTCAACACGGTCCTTGGGGCCCTGAAGGGTCCCCCGTTTGAGCCACTGCAGTTGGCTGATCTTAAACCACTTTCGCTGAAAACTGCTCTGCTGTTGGCCCTTGCATCAGTCAAGTGAGTGGGAGATTTAGAGGCGCTCTCTGTGAGCCCTTCCTGCTTGGAATTTGGGGTTGGTGACTCCAGGGTCACACTTAAGCCAAGGCATGGTTACATACCCAAGGTGATCTCAACTCCGTTCAGAGCGCAGGCTATTACATTGTCAGCACTTCCACCCTCGGAGAACGATGGGGAAGCTAATTTGCTATGTCCTGTCAGAGCTCTAAAAATCTACCTGGAGCGTTCTGCACCGTTTAGGCAGTCAGAACAGCTCTTTTGTATGCTTCGGCGGTCGCACCAAGGGGTTACCGATCACAAAGCAGAGACTGTCCAGATGGATAGTGGACGCCATCTCTCTGGCATACACCTCGGTGGGCCAGGTTTGTCCCATAGGCGCTAGAGCACTCTACAAGAGGCATGGCCTCTTCGTGGGCCTGGTCCAGTGGTGTGCCAATTCAAGACATATGTGCGGCAGCCGGCTGGTCCTATTAGGTTCTATAACATGGAGGTACCTTGACTGCAGACTCGAGCCCTTTCAGTATGATAATTAGACACGATGGTGGCCCTGTTCTTGTGAGGGTTTATTATGGCTTGTTTCTGTGAGCCTCTGGATGCTTCCCTAGGCTCCAGTTGGATTAGAGGCAGTTGCTAATAGTGCGGCGTGTTACATTGCGTCCCCACTGCGTATTAGCTACGCAATACGAAGTGACCGTTCTCGAAAGGGAACGTACTCGGTTACTAACGTAACCTTGGTTCCCTGAGAGTAGGGAACAATTATTGCGTAGCCTGCCGCACTATTGCAATCTGACAGTGTTTGTCGCTTCAGTCGATTTAACCTGTATATGGCAGAAAATAGGGGCTTCTTACAGCCATAAACCACACCCATTCTGGCAGGCTCTGACGTGCTCTGGCGCCAAGTCACCTGATTGGTTCGGGCATCAATACTCGTTCCCTACTCTCAGGGAACCGAGGTTACGTTAGTAACCGAGTATGTTTCTGCCAGGAACCAACACATGTGGTTCTTTAATTAGATTGGCGTTTATTCTCTTTAGCATGCAGTGTGAAGAATTTACATCAATGTTTTTAGTTCTAATATTCCAACCAACAGCCAGATTAAGTTTTTGACGGACATGATAACGTTTATAAGGGGTGCACTATGTTTGATTTTTTAGTTTGAACATTTAAACATTTGAATTTTTCTTTTTGCATAGTTCATTATACTTATTTTACAGAATTATATTTCCTGGCTTAAATAAATGACATGTTACTTAGAGATTGACATGTTTGGCTAGTTAAAAAATTTACTTTCATCTGTCACAAATTTGTTGACTTTTGAATATAAAGTTATTTTTTTATTTTTTTTACCATGAAATAAGTATTTTTGTGCACAAGCTTGTTTTTATTGTCTCTTAAAAATATAGATATATTTCTTAAACCATATAAATGCATATCCTGTTGTAAATAATTGTAAAAACTCACTTTTTAAAACAGTTGTTCCATTATTACCTTAACAGATTTTGAATCAGAAAGATAGATAGACAGACGGACAGAGACAGACAGACAGACAGACAGACAGACAATGAACGTCTTGAGAGACAAGGCACGGAGAGCTTTTAATGCTATTAAGAGAAATATCCAAATTGACATCCCAATCAGAATCTGGCTAAAAATAGTCAAAACAGTATTAGAGCCCACTGCGCTGTACAGGTGTGAAGTCTCGGGTCCATTCACAAACCAAGAGTTCACTAAATGGGAAAAACACCCAATAGAGACTCTGCAGACCGAGCTGTGCAAAATCTTGCTACGAGTTCAGCGCAAAACCCCAAATAATGCCTGCAGAGCAGAATTAGGATTATACCCACTTATAATAACTATTCAAAAAAGAGCCATTCAATTCCATGCCCACTTAAAAAATAGTGGTGAACAGACCCTCCATCACAAAGCCCTGACCTACCAAGAGCTGAAGCCAGAGAAAAACGCCCTCGGCTGATTGGTCTTAGAGCTGACGTCACAAACTGACAATAAAAACATAGCCACACCAAACCAAATAATTAAAACACAAAAAGACATTATACCTCAAACATTGGACAGACGCAACAGACAAACAGAAAATATGAATTGGCAGGATACCTGTGTACAGTGAGCGACACACGCACACACACACACTCAAACGCAGAGACAGACAGACAGACAGACAATGACAGATGGAGACAGACAGACAATGACAGACAGAGACAGAGACCGACAGACAGACAGACAGAGACAGACAGACTGACAGACAGACAGAGAGACAGACAGACAGACAGACAGAGACAGACAGACTGACAGACAGACAGACAGAGAGACAGACAGACAGACAGACAGACAGACAGACAGACAGACAGAGACAGACAGACAGAGACAGACAGACTGACAGACTGACAGACAGAGACAGACAAACAGACAGACAGACAGAAAGACAGACTGACAGACAGACAGACAGAGACAGACAGAGACAGACAGACTGACTGACAGACTGAGAGACAGACAGAGACAGACAGACAGACAGAAACAGACAGAGACAGACAGACTGACAGACTGACAGAGACAGACAGACTGACAGACAGACAGACAGACAGACAGACAGAGACAGTCAGACTGACAGACAGAGACAGACAGAGACAGACAGACTGACTGACAGACTGACAGACAGACAGACAGAGACAGACAGACTGACTGACAGACTGACAGACAGACAGACAGACAGAGACAGACAGACAGACAGACAGACAGACTGACTGACTGACTGACTGACAGACAGACAGACAGATACAGACAGACTGACTGACAGACAGACAGACAGACAGACAGACAGAGACAGACAGACTGACTGACAGACTGACTGACAGACAGACAGACAGAAACAGACAGACAGACAGACAGACAGACAGAGACAGACAGACTGACAGACAGAGACAGACAAACAGACAGACAGACAGAAAGACAGACTGACACACAGACAGACAGAGACAGACAGAGACAGACAGACAGACAGACAGAAACAGACAGAGACAGACAGACTGACAGACTGACAGAGACAGACAGACTGACAGACAGACAGAGACAGACAGACAGACAGACAGAGACAGACAGACAGACAGACAGAGACAGTCAGACTGACAGACAGAGACAGACAGACAGACAGAGACAGACAGACAGACAGACAGAGACAGTCAGACTGACAGACAGAGACAGACAGAGACAGACAGACCGACTGACAGACTGACAGACAGACAGAGACAGACAGACAGACAGACAGACAGACAGACAGACAGAGACAGACAGACAGACAGACTGACTGACTGACTGACTGACAGACTGACAGACAGACAGAAACAGACAGAGACAGACTAAGATCACCAGGTTCTTTCACAAAGCTGTTCTTCAAAAATGTTCTATGGACAGTTAAGACAAAAATGGAATGTTCGGTTTAAAGGAAAAAGGGCACCTCATCTCAGCTGTGACTCATGCTGGATCGAGCATCATGGTTTAACGCTGCTTTTCTGCTTCAGTGCCTAGATACTTTGTAGTCATTGAAGGAACAATGAATTATAAAGTGTAGCAAGACATTTACAGGGGAATGTCAGGACTGTAAGCTTTAGAGAGTCTCGATGATACAACAAGACAAAGACCCAAATCACAGAGTTGCACTAGATAAACTGTGATCTGTTTATGTCACTTTGAAATGCACAATCAAGCAACATTTACGTTCATGTGAATGTCACAGAAGGCTTTAGAAAGCAGTAGAGCTTATGCAAAGGTATATTTTCACACAGAAATGTTTGGGGGAAGGAGAGCTTGATATCACATTCGGGCACAATCAAACCCCTTTTGCATATTTAAAAATGGATTACCGGCTGATAAGCCAAACATTTTTGTTACTCTCCAATAACCTTGGTCAAAACTTGTTTAGCAGTCACAAAGCCCATTTAGAAAGCCTCTGTTTAACAGTCAGGTCTTTCTTCTCTACCTTCTTTCAGATGATAGCTTATCTTGATTTCAGTTTCGGAGGAATTCTAGTTTAGTTGTGATGTTTGATCGTTATGTATTTTTTTAACAGATGGGCTCATTATAAAGACAGAGCTCAGATCTGGAGCTGAGCGACTGTTTCCTGCTGAAGTTAATTAAGTGTAGATATCTCGCTCCACTAATTAAACTTCACTGCGGCTTAGAAGCTGGTAAGCCCTTCCGAGCAATGAAAAATGTAGGGAACCCCTGATGTCATTTACGGATTATTTCCCTGTCGTCAGGGTGAGTTTGAATATGAATATGTGTGATGGAACGACTGAAGATATGACACATGCTGTGTCTGAGGCGTGTGTCTGTGAAACGATTATGGAAATGATCAGCTCAGATTATGAGAGGATTATGAGAAAGTTGTGTTTTTGTGTTCTAGTTAGATCTGCAAAAGTGAGACGAAATGTTTCTGATTCATAATGAGAAGAGCTAAAGTCAGGAGAAGGTGGGCACAAGATAAAGATCAGCTTTTAGGTGTCTGAAAAAAAATAAAGAGGAAAGAGAGAAGTATTCATGTTGTAACAAGGTTAAATGTTGTAGGAAGAAGGAGGCGGGAACCAGCAAACATTCAACAAACTTTAATTCTCAAATAAACAAATACAAAATGAAAGTAAAAGACGGCAGCCCCTCGCGGACGACTGCTGTCACATAATAAAACAAACAAAACACAACATAAATCCAGGCCTGGCCTCTCTCGATCTCCACTGTCGTCGCTCCTCCGTGAGAGACACGAGACCTTCTTTTTACCAAGAAGAAGAAGACAAACAAAGACATAACTAATAACAATAATAATAATAATAATAATAATAATGATAATGTATCCTCTGATAATATATCCTGTATTCATGTGTACACCAATGTTTCAAACCACAAGAATCAATATTCCTATAGGTCTGTTTTCACTCATTTAATTTTCCTCCCTATAAAAAACATGTTTTGACTCATTATAAAGCTGCCACTATTGAATTATTATACTAGAAAGATTGAATTAACCATGATGTGAAGGCAAGCCAAAGTAGACATATACCTGATCAACAATCTTAACTGAATTCATTAAGTGGTAGGCTAATTGTCTAAATCCAGTAACAAAAAGATCTCAATCTGACTTTAACAGTGATTTTCAGCTTGTTCACCATTAAAAGGAAAGTTGGAGCTTGCAAGATTTATTAGAAGGCCTCGTGAGGAGTGTCCTGAGGAAAACAGGGAATGACATTGTGACTGGAACAGTGGCAGTAAACAAACTCTGGCACAGGTCAGTTGTTCAATAGTTTTATCGATTGAACAGACGATCAGTTGTTTTGCGGCCAATGCCCAAGTGTGACCACACAAAGATTAAAGCACATGTCTGCATGCAGTTTGACTTCTCATTTAACCCAATCACCGAAGACATACAAAGCAATTGAGAAAAACAGCCTTGTAATCTCACTTGTGCCTCCTCTTTGCCTATATAGTCTGCAACCAAAACTAAGCAATGTCCATATGTAAAAAAAATGATCTGAGTTATTTGCTATCAACATTAACATACATAGGGGGCGTTTACACAACACTGTTTTCAACTAAAAATCTAACACTTTTGAGCTGTTCATTTTCATGGCAACAATATTTTGGGAGCCTGAGAACGCATGTTTTTGAAAACGATACTGTTATCTCTCTTTAAACAACAAAAATGTGAATTTGTGAAAATGGTGCGTAGGCCTATTACATGTTCAGTGTCACGGACTCAGCCACACCGGGGCTGCGTTCCAGTCCAAAATTGACATGCCCTTCACTCGCTAACTTCCCTCCGTCTCGTTCACTCGGATGTGCGTCATTGCTTACGTTGCACGAGTGTCCACTTCTGGCGGAAACTGCAATGGGCTGAACTGGAACGTCCTAAGCCCTTGATCACTTGGAATCAGCTATGGAGTTGATTCATTATTTACAATTTTTTCCCTTTAAGAATTTGTTTAATGCAGCATCCAAATGTATATAGGTGAGTTTGGGTTGTTTTATATAATTTTTTTAAATTAATATATCATAGAGTTGTTTGTGGTGGTGGTGATTAGACGAGATCTGCGGTGACGTCACAATCTAGTTGCATTGTGGTATATGGAACTGCCTGAGGTGTACATATGAGTAGACTCGCTCCCTCGGTTAAAATCGAGGGAACGAGGGTCTGTCCATATAAACTTCCCCCGCCCACTTCACGAAGTGGAAGGCACTTCAAAATGGCGGCAGGAATTCCCCTGAGGGGAAGTGCTTAGGGAAGTTCGCAAGTGCGTGTCTAAAAGTGGACTGGAACGCAGCCCGGCACTCCCTCAATCACCCAATCATCAAACTCCACACACTCGTTCACTCTCACCCGAGTTTTAATCACCCGCACCTGAACTTCATCATCCCCACTGGTTAAATACACTCACTTTCTGTTCCCTCATTGTCTGGTCTGTCTTTGACTGGTTCACAGACCAGTTGATACTCACCGAGTGTTCAACTGCCTACCCTTCTAGTATTGTTCATTGGAGTGTCCTGTTTTTGTCTGTCCTGTTATCCGGATCCTCATCTGTTCCTGTCTCTGTCCAGTCTGCTGTTCGTTTTCCTCCATCTTCAACCAGACCCGTCCACTATCATCACCAGCTCGGATCCCTTCCACAATAACCAGCACGGATAAGTCTCATTCACGCAAACTGCTCGAACTACCTACCATATCTACGATCCGCTCCTGTATGTATTACATCCAGCAAATAAACTGTGTTGATTGTTTATAATCTTTGTCTGTTCCTATCTGTGAGTGTGACATTCAGTCTATAGCCGCATAGTGTTTCTTTACAAAGTAACATCGTCAACTTGGCATGGCAATAATACAGCGTTTTAGTCGTTTTCACAGATCTGTGTGAACGGGCATCATTGTCATATGCAAGCAAAACTTTTCAAACTTTTTGTGTAAATGTGCCCTTATATAGGCCTACTCTTACTGTATCTCAACAATTGTCTCTTTGTGTAATAAAAAATCATATTAATACTTCACGAAATAAAACAGGACCAAGGACCATGAAAAAGCAACTAATGTTCCTCTAAGTTGACGTAACATCACTCCGGCTAGTCACTCAGTTGTGGGCTTAGATGTCATGTGACATTCAGTCTTATCAATGATCTTCATTTATTCATTTTCTAAAAGGGTTTCAAGGCAAACATGTCAAGCCTCTTAACAGATAACCTAATGTCACATTTCAGGTCAATTTAAGGACATGGTGTATAAATTCGCCATTAAAAACACCAAACCCAAGAATACAATTTCAGATACAGTACATGAATCATTCACTACAACTTGATTTTTCAACAGTTTTTTCTTTTTCTTTTTTCCATTAAGTCAGTAACTATGCAGGAAGTAATACAGCCAGGACTAACAAGTAGTACTACATTAACACTTCAGCTACTACTATTAACTAATATAGAAGCAAGCTTAACTAATCAGTTGTATCAAATTTAGGACTAAGATAGTTCCTTATTAGGTAATCAATAATTACGAAATGAGATTGGCATCATTAATAACTAATAGGTAATTATGACAAATTGTAAAGAGACGTTAGCAATTGTCTTTTGTTTTTTACTCTCAACGTGGTCTTAAAATGCATCACTAATTTTATAGAAACTACTACCAGATCACTAGTAGTTCTTGAAGGTTACTCAGAACATGGTCATAAAATGCATCACTAATTACTCAAGTACCTAGTCACTCTTCAGGGACTACTTGTGATCTGGACCATTATTTTTTTTTCATTAATAGTTATTAATGAGGCTAATATCTTAAATTCTATATTAGTTAATAGTAGTAGTTGTAGTGTTAATGTAGTACTACTCATTACTTCCTGCATAGTTACTTATTAATGACGGACCTTTATTTAAAGTGTTACCAAAACTATTATCACATAAATTTATTTAGGGTCCTTGAGTCTTACATCTGTCAAAATGCTTCTTCTGTAAGCCTTTTCCCATCTTATAGTAGCAGACAGCCTTTCCAACCCCAAAGCTAACAAGGGATCAGAGGTTTTCCCTGGGTAATTTATCATCCTGTGCTCATGAAGGCAGGCAGTAGATTGATGCTCTGTGTCTAGCAAAGCAATCCTTAAATGTCACTCTAACAGCCTCTTGGAAGTAGAAAATGGAAAAATCATTCGTAAAAAATTTTTTTTTAATAATTTCAAGTCAACTTTCACTCAAATTTTTATGCTGGGAATTCATTTTGCAATGAAATATTTTCTATAAGTTTATGAATTTGTTTTATTTGCATCCTATGATTTTAACTCTGCTTCCTGTGCTCCATCACCAGGATGATAAATGTTGTGATTCAATCCACTGGAGGCAAGCTGGTGAGGATCCAAACACAAACTTTAATTATAACACTAAACCAAACATAGAACACCTGTAAACAATGATCAGACGATTAACAAATGACAAGACACATGGCAGGATCACATGACAATCAGGGAATCACATGACAGACAAGAACAAGGAACAAGACACAAAACACACACCGTGACAATAAATCTATACAGTTACAACAAATTTGAAGATGTCAGGATGCCACCTTAAGCTTGATTCAAACCATTTATATAAGTATACAGCAGGCTCATTTCACGCTAACTGTGCTCCTGCTTTGGAACAGAGAATTTCCTTTCATAAAGAATATAAATTATAAATTGTGAGTGACAATGAGATTTGCTTTAAACTTGATCATCATGAAGTCTAATTTATTAATGAGGATAGAGATCACATTTACATCCAAAATGGTAATTAATATACACATAGAACCCAAAGTGTAACAACAACTGTTCAAATCATCTGGCTTCAGACATAATGATGGACTTGAATGTGCTTTTTGTGTGGCTGTCATTGCATGTAGAACTTCAATCCAGCTCAATAAATGTTTGTTTTTTTCCCCCAAGCAGTGGGTGGCTACCCTTACATGTTTTTTTTCAAGTGTGCTATTATAAAACTTCTTTTAAACTAAAAATAAGAAAGTATACTTTCTTACTTTTTAGTCTTCTTTTTATATATTTCTCAGAAATATACTTTATGTGTCAGGATTTTGCAGATGCAGAATGAGCGGGGGGTGATATTTATTAGCAACAAAAAGCACAGCGCAAGAAAGGTGAGGTGGGAACAGCCCCAAAAAAAAAAATACAGGAGCTAGCAAAGAGAAAAAGAAAAGGAATAAAATTCTAGAATATTTGGAACTAGCAAACAACAATAAACAACTACAACAACCACCTTGGAGTGACCTATAGAGAAAATAAATAAAAGATTAGTTGGCAATAAAATAAAAATCTAAAGAGAAACCAAAAATAAGGCATCAGATAACTAGAGCAAAATAAAGACTGGAACTTGACTAGAATAATAAAAGAAAAAACAGGTGCACAGAAAAATCAAAATGAAATAAATACAAAACTAGAAGTGACAGGGAAACCTAAATGTGACTGACAATACCTGTAGACAAGCAAGAAATGCACACACACAATGAAGACAACAATCCATCAAAGGGGAGAAGGAGCACAATATAAATTAAAGGGAGCAGAACATATTAGGAACAGATATAACATAAACAAAGACAGAGCCATCTGGGGGGTATTCCAGAAAGCAGGTTATGAGACAAACCTGGGTATGTTTAAAGGTAAGTAAGCGGTTAACCTCAACTTTCGGTTCCAAAAACAGAGTTAACTTTCAGGGTATGCAAGTAGCCATAGAAACTCACTCTCTGAACATAACCTGTCCCAGGGTTAGTTTACTTCAGAGGTGTTCAGCGCATGCGTGCCCTAGACCAGATTGTGCACAATAATAGTTATAGCACTATAAAAACAAGTTAATGTTTGAACAGTTATTGTTACACTTTTGCTTCTACTAGTTGTAGATTAATTACCATTTTGGATGTAAATGTGAGGTAAGATATATATATACGTTTTTTTTTATTATAGAGATACATTTATAGGTGTGACAGATTACACGCACACGCACATGCACACACACACACACACACACACACACACACACACACACACACACACACACACACACACACACACACACACACACACACACACATTATTTTATTCTATCTATCTATCTATCTATCTATCTATCTATCAATCTACAGTATATCACAATACAATAAACAGTAGTTAAATAACTATTCAAATCATCCGGGAATTCAGGATATGTTTGACGGTAAGATAACCTTGCTTTCTGGAATACCCTGCTCAAGCACAAGACAAGCAAAGAAACAGACAAAGACAAAACAGGCAAGACTGTCAAGGCAGCACCCTGACATTATGTACTTTTCCGAAATAAACACTTAAGTTTACTTGACTTATACTGACAGAAAGGTCTAAGTATATTTGGCCTATACATGTACTCAATCTTTTGATCGTTAGATGCTTAAATTAAGTATTCTAAGTATACTGGGCTTGTAGTTGTGTTTACTCTTTTGTTTGAGTAGCCTATTAAATACTTTTTCCACACAGTTGTACATACATTCTTATAAACTTACATTGTTTGAAAATATTGATATATAAAGAAAACAGATATGTTCCTATAATTCTGAGTATCTGAATTTTTGTGTAGGCTTGTCCACTAGTAATGTAACAGAGGAATTTACTTCAAATCTACTTTACTCTTTCCCCGCCACTTACTGAATTTTCAGGCTATCCATGTTTTCACTCTTATATGGTAGGGGGTGCTATTACACATCAACTAGTACAGAATCTCTGGATCAAAACACAGATAAAGAAGAAGCAGAAACAAGAGATAGAAGATTGCTTACGCAAATGTAAAATAATGTGATCATCAAACATTAAACAGCATAGGCTATATACTGTAAATCAAAACTGCCTAATGTTAGTGAATGAAATGTTGAACCCATGAAGAGGAAACGACTGTGAAGCTTCTGGGGTGTTGATGGACTCCATGTGTGTTTTGACCATCGCTCTGAATATGAGTCACCGTTATGTTGATCAGTGTTTTAGTTGGGCTCTTGACCCTTGAATTTGCTCATTAGTTTTCCCTGGCTGCTGTAACTGTGTTTTATCTGTGCAAGAACAGAAAGAGATCAGATCATGTTGAAATGTGATCAGATGATGTTGGCTACTTGTTGATACAGATGAGATGTGATCATCATGTTGTGGCCTTATTTGCTGATCTCATGAAAATCATTGATTATAGTCACCCTGTGACTCTACAGCATGAGATCCAGCAGTGTTTTAATCAGATAATGATTTAAAAAAAAAGGTCCTTTGAGTTTTAGACACACACAGAGGCATTAAGAATCAGTGGATGAATCTCAACAACGGTAACATGCTTCATGCTGCAACGCATTCTGTGTACATCATACAAAACTCATGGCTCCCAAAATGCATTGTGGCATGAAGCATGTTACCATTGTTGAGATTCATTTGCTAATTCTTAATGTCTCTGTGTGTGTAAAACTCACAGGAGTTCTTGCTGTAGAATCTCAACCAGAATATTTAATTGAAATTATTAACATATGACCCATATAAAACTAAGTGATCAGTGAATTAAGCCACACCAAGATGATTATATCTTATCATCAATAAACCAACATCATCATGTTTCCTCATGCTATTCTTGCCATAACAAAGAGCCAGATAAAAACTAACATTTAAAAGTTGAGTAAAACTGCCCAACTAAAGCAAAAACTGTTTTACATAATGGTGACTTTAAACTAAACTATTATTTTCAATAAAACATCAACATATAAACCTCTTTTAATTCTCAATAAGAACTTTTATAGACGTATGGTAGAAATCAAGTCTACCTGGTTAGTAATAGGTGAAGGTGGAGTTGTTTAATCATCCTCTGCCGAGATCTTGATAGATTTGATGTCTATTATCTTCGATTGATTGTATCTAAGGCTGTGGCTGGAAGTCAGTTGTAGTTTCTGTTCTTGATGTTCATCTGTCCTTCAGTGATTATGCTTGTTATCACTTAATTATCTAATTAACTCCGACACTGATTCACTGTTACATTTAATACTCTGAGTAGTGTTTATGTCATCTGGGCTAACCCATGTGGGGTCTATATGGAAACTGCAGACAAAACCTTCTGAGCCCCAGTTAGATAGCCCAGGTCAAATCCATCTGGGACCCACACGGGTGTGCTGGCTGGGTATCAGTATACCTAAAAGGTCACTTGTAGTATAGTTGCAGTGCAAACTTGTAAAATAGTTTTGTACTCAAAGTTTACTACTGTTACACTTAACCCTTGTGTTCTGTTCGATTTCTGTGTACTCCCCTTATGGACCGGGTCAAATTGACCCAGATTGGATTCAATACAATTCCTCAAAAATCACACTATGAAAAACGTCTCAGGTTACTATTGTAACCATAGTTCCCTGAGAACAGGGAACGAGACGATGCGTCCAACGACGCCATGGGGAACGCCCCTAGCGTGACTGCGTCTGAAGCATCTATGTCAACTAGTCCAATGGAAAGAATGAGCGTCACGGGCGGGTGACGTCATGACCAGGATATGATAAAAGCACATCCGGTGCAAACCGGCATTAGCTTCGAAAATTGCCGAAGCAAGCCGATCGCAGGGATGCAGGAAGTATGGCAGGGTGACGCATCGTCTCGTTCCCTGTTCTCAGGGAACTATGGTTACAATAGTAACCTGAGACGTTCCCTTACGAAGGGAACTCAACGATGCGTCCAACGACGCCATGGGAACGAGAATACCCAAAGCGCCAGAATTCCAAGTACCTGAGTGTCAGTCTGTTGTAACTAAGCACTAAGCACCTGAGAACCTGGGGCAGCATCCAGGTCTAAACTGTGAAATCTAACGAATGTGAGCGGAGAGGACCAGCCCGCCGCATCACAGACGTCCCGAAGAGAAACCCCATATAGTAAGGCCTTAGAAGCCGCCATACTCCTAGTAGAGTGAGCTCGGACCACCAAAGGACATGGCTGGTCCGAGTACTCGTATGCAAGTGAAATAGCCTCAACTATCCACCTACTGACCGTCTGTTTAGAAGCAGGAAGACCCTTCTTAGGTGATCCGAAGCAAATCAGTAATTGGTCGGACTTCCTAAATGAAGAAGTCCGATGCACATAAGTGTCCAGTGCTCGCACTGGACACAAAAGGTTCAGTCTTTCCTGGTCTGTAGATGCAAAAGGAGGAGGACAGAAAGCCTGCAGCACAATAGGCCTCGGAGTCAAGGTCGGCACCTTAGGGACGTACCCCTGTTTTGGATATAAGAATGCCTTGACCATCCCCGGTGCAAACTCAAGGCAAGTGGGGGAAACCGAAAGGGCCTGAAGGTCTCCAACTCTCTTAAGGGATGAAATAGCTAGCAGAAAGATAGTCTTAAAGGTAAGAAACTTATCTGAAACCGAATCTAAGGGCTCAAATGGAGCCCTAGAAAGGCCTTCTAGTACTATAGCAAGATCCCAAGCTGGCACCCTAGTGCGAGTTGCAGGCCTCAGCCTTAAAGTGCCACGAAGGAAACGTGTAACCAGGGGGTCTCGACCCAACGATGTACCCCCCACCAGGGCGTGGTAAGCCGCAATGGCCGCCACGTAGACTTTGAGCGTGGAAGGACATAGGCCTGACGTAAAGCGCTCCTGCAGGAACTCGAGTACTGTGTGCACAGAACAGTTAACTGGATCCCACTGATGTTGGTAACACCATAAAGAGAAAACTCTCCATTTAAGCGCATATAGTTTCCTAGTAGCTGGGGCTCTGGAGCTTAGAATGGTCTCAGCAGCCTCGGCTGAAAGACCACTCTCTATGAGTTGGGCCCCCTCAGAGGCCAAACCCACAGGTTCCAAATCTCTGGTCGAGGGTGAAATATTGTGCCCCCGGCCTGAGACAGAAGGTCTCTCCTGATCGGGATCTCGAAGGGAGGACCGTCTAGGAGATGGATCAGGTCCGAAAACCAGATCCGACTTGGCCAGCGTGGTGCTACTAGCAGTAGGCTTATTCCATACCGGCGGACTCGCTCCAGAACTCCTGGGAGCAGAGCAACAGGGGGAAAGGCGTACAGACGTAGCCTCGGCCACGTCTGCACCATAGCATCCAGCCCCAGAGGGGCTGGGTGAGTAAGGGAGAACCACAGAGGACAGTGCGTCGTATTCTGAGACGCAAACAGATCCACTTGTGCTTGGCCGTAAAACTCCCAGATTTTCTCCACCACCTCGGGGTGGAGTCTCCAGTCCCCTGGCCTCAGCTCCTGCCTCGACAGGATGTCTGCTCCTATATTCTGGACCCCAGGAATATACACTGCCCTCAGAGAGAGTACCTTCCCCAGAGACCACAGGAGGATCTGGTGCGCCAGTTTGCAAAGCGGACGCGAACGCAGGCCCCCCTGACGGTTCAGATAAGAGACCACTGATGTGTTGTCTGTTCGTACGAGCACATGATGGCCCCTCAGGTCTGGGAGGAACTGCCTCAACGCATTGAAGACAGCCATCATCTCCAGGCAATTTATGTGCCACGAGAGATGATGACTCTTCCACAGACCCTGAACCGAGCGGCCTTCCATTACCGCTCCCCAGCCGGTGAGGGAAGCATCTGTCGAGATAGTAACTCGATGGCAAAGAGCTCCCAACACCGGACCTTGGGTTAAGAACCAGTGCTCCCTCCATATAACTAAGGCACGAAGGCAACGCCGCGTGACCTTGATCATACGAAGTGGGTTTCCCCTCGGGGAGAACCCTCTGGTCCTGAGCCACCACTGTAAAGGCCTCATGTACAGCAGGCCAAAAGGTATCACGTTGGACGCTGCTGCCAAAAGACCCAACAGTTTCTCGAACTGTTTTACAGTGCGTGACTGGCCTAGCTTCAGCTCTTTTGTGGCTGACAGGATAGCAGCTACAAGAACGGGCGATAGGATGGCCCGCATTGTCACTGAATCCCATACCACACCAAGGAAAGTGGTTCTCTGTACTGGAGAAAGCACACTCTTCTTGGCATTGAGCCTCAACCCCAACATCTGCATATGAGCGAGAACGACACCTCGGTGCTGAACCGCCAACTGCTCTGATTCCGCTAGAATCAGCCAGTCGTCGATGTAGTTCAGAATACGTATGCCCTGAAGCCTGAGAGGGGCTAACGCTGCATCCACGCATTTCGTGAACGTGCGGGGTGATAAAGCTAGACCGAACGGAAGAACCCGATATTGGTATTCTTTGCCCCCGAAAGAAAACCTTAGGAACTTCCTGTGCTGAGGGAGGATGGAGATATGGAAGTAGGCGTCCTTCAGATCTATCGTGACAAACCAGTCCTCGGATCTGATTTGAGTCACGATCTGTTTGAGTGTCAGCATTTTGAACTTTAGTTTCTGAACTGACCGATTTAACAAACGAAGATCTAAAATAGGACGCAACCCTCCATCCTTTTTTGGAACAATGAAATAACGGCTGTAAAAACCCGACTCTCGGTCGGGTGAGTACACCTGTTCTATAGCTTCTTTCGCTAACAGGGCCTTTACCTCTTGCTCCATTACCAGAGCCTGCTCGGGATGCACCACTGTGGGCAACACCCCGTTGTAACGAGGAGGACGAGAACCAAACTGGATTCTGTATCCTTTCTCTACAATCTGCAGGACCCAACGAGAAATATTCGGCAGAAGCTTCCACGCTGCCAGAAAATTTACTAAGGGAACCAGCCTCTCGAGGCTGGTCTCTGGTGTTACTGAGACAGCTAATTCTGGAGCCTGAAACATCATGGCAGGAACTACCTGAACTGGCTGCTCTAACGCCCCCCTCAGAGGGCGCAGAACCGTTGCTGTGCCGCAGCATAGCATCAGCGACTCGCTGGAGACCGCTGCGCCCTGAAGCACCAAGGGTGGCAGGGTTGGCAGAACGGTCTCGTGAAGACCCCGAAATGGAACGGGCACCGTATAATGAGGTGTACACCGCTCTACTTCGGTCGGGGCTGTCCTCACAGGCCTGACGCATGAACATCAGGACCTTTTTTTTTTCTGAGCCGAAGTCTTCTTCGCCTGAAGAACGGTCCTCAGATCCGGCTTCGACTTAGAAGACTTCGGCTGAGAGGGTTGCGTCTGTCTCCAGTGTCTACGTGGAGGTGCACGAGACGCAACACTCTCTTTCTGTTGCACATGATATGATGAGCTCGACGGCTGGGGCTGCTCACGCCCAGCAGCCCCAGGGGGCTGGACACGGCGAGGGATAAACTTTTTAAAAGCGTCAGCTTGCTTCTTAGACTCCTGAAATCGCTCGACGACAGCGTGGACTGCGTCGCCAAAGAGACCAGAAGGTTCAAGCGGAGCATCTAATAAAAAAGCTCGATCTTTTTCTTTAATCTCTGACAGATTTAACCATAAATGTCTCTCAGTAGCTACCAAGGCTGCCATAGACCACCCAATTGCTCTGGCGGTCTCCTTAGTAGCCCTGAGAGAAAGATCGGTAGCACGACGAAGTTCTTGAATATCGTCATGAGTAATTCCCTCACTACTATCCAGATCCCCCAGCAGGTCAGCTTGATACGCCTGTAGCACTGCCATTGTATGCAGACATGCTCCAGCTTGACCTGCTGCCGTATAAGCTTTGCCCACTAAAACCGAGGTGGCTTTAAGCGGTCTAGTGGGCAAAGCCGAGGCTTTCAGGGACGATGCGGGACCAGGCGAAAGATAGCTAGCTAAATTCTGTTCCGCCTGGGGCATCGCCTCATAACCATACTCTTTTAGCCCTCTTATTCTCGAATAAGTTTTAACTTGAGGGCTAAAAAGTCGTGAAGAGTACGGTTTATTCCACGATTTCGATATTTCATTGTGGAGATCGGGAAAAAAGGCAAGCTCTCGTGGTGGAGATAATGTCGTGGACAATAAAAAGCGCTCATCTAATTTACTTTTAGGACGAGCGCTTTTATTCTCAGATGGCCATACAATATTTAATTTTTCTACAGCCCGTGACATAACATCCACCAGCTCATCATATGCTGGGGAAATAAATTGTGAATCTTTTTCCCCCATGTGTGTGCTTTCACTCTCCATACTCATAACATCGACCTCCTCGGAGGAAGAGCATTGAAGTAATGGAGTGCTCTCTCCCCGGGCGGAAGAAACCGCAGAGCGTGCTTCCGACACCGGGGGGAGAGCGCTGGATCTTCCGGGTAAGGAAGGAGAAAAGGCCAAGGGACCCGTCTCCAACCCCTCCGAAAGATCCTTCTGCGATCCCCAGGAATGCATTCTCCGCGCCGCCTCGGCAGACGCGGGTCCTGATCCCTGAGGATCGCGAGCCTGCCCACTCTTTACATCAAAGAGTGACAGGCGAGAGCGGAGCATGCGGAGCGGTAGCATTTCACAGTGTTGACACTCAGCCTCCTCGAAGGCTGAGACCGCATGCTCCACTCCCAAACAAATGACACAAAGCTCGTGTGTGTCCCCACCCGTTAAATAACGCGGGCAGGGAGGAACACACTGTTTGTACATTTGTTTCGCCATAACGTTTCCGAATAAATTGCAACAGACAACAATAAATAGACAGAGACAGTATAACACAGATCGCTTGCTGAGGCAACAGAAGCTAATGCCGGTTTGCACCGGATGTGCTTTTATCATATCCTGGTCATGACGTCACCCGCCCGTGACGCTCATTCTTTCCATTGGACTAGTTGACATAGATGCTTCAGACGCAGTCACGCTAGGGGCGTTCCCCATGGCGTCGTTGGACGCATCGTTGAGTTCCCTTCGTAAGGGAACAACAAAGATTTAGATACAAACTGTAAACTTTTAATATCAACATTTATCAAACATTACAAAAACATTATATCTGAAAATATGATTTATGAAAATGTTTTTAAAACAGTTTTGTTTTGACAAAATTGGAAAAGAAACAGTATACTGATTTTTTTTGCATATAATTTTTTTTTACTTTTTTTTTTTTTTTTTTTTACTTTTTATGCTTTGAACATCGTAACTAAACAAAAAAAATTGCTGTATAATGAAAATTTTTCATTTTCCTAAGTTAACTTTCCCTAGTTTCCTAAGACCTATTTTCCTAGTTTCATTATTCACTCACTGGGAAGTGAGAAACCAAACATAACAAAAACATACATCAAATAAATGTTTTTTATTTATTTTTTGGCTCTGTGAAGCTGCCTTTGAAAATCCTACATAAAAGTTTTGGTTAAAAGCCAGGTATTTTAGATATCTTGAATATTGAAATGAGAGCTTATTTTACTATCTGTGTCTGACAAAGATTTTCATCTGTAATTTGCAAATAATTCTGAACACTGTAATTTTAGCTTTTTCAAGTGTGTTTGGTTAGGGTTAGAGCACTTTTAGATGCACTTGCACGTTAGAACTGGAGTTGAAGTGCCCTGACATCCAGAAAATAAATGTTTTTAATTTGTGTCTGTACAGTTGCTTTTGAATGGATGTCTATGAGGGTCAAATTGACCCGCAAACATCACGAACGTAACAGTAATTTTGTTTGTGTATATCAAAACACATCAGCATGTTGAAACTTTGCATGCATGTTCATCGTGATAAATGAGAAAAAGTCACAAAATATCAAGACAAAAAACAAAGGTTAAAATCGAAACGGGTCAAATTGACCCGCAACATAACACAAGGGTTAAAGTATACTTAAGTATACTAAATTGGCCCACTTTTTAATGTGTAAAAGTATACTTACTTTTACACATTAAAAAGTGGGCCAATTTAGTCCCAAGTAGAAACAGTACACTTACAAGTATACTTCTACATTGATATTAGTATACTTACTACATAAAGTTTACTTAAAAATATACTTGAACTTTACTTAAGTATACTTAAGATTAACTTAATACTTTTTTTTTGTAAGGGTGGATTTATGTTGCTTCATAAAAGCTATTGCAAAAGATAGAGTTTTCTGCTGAGTTCAGCGCAATAGCACAGCTCTGTTCCTAAACACCACAACAGTCTTATGTTACTCGAAACTCATCAGTGTGCTGTAATGGGTTTGCCACCCAAGCGCAGGACAAGCTTGAATGCAGTCTTTACGCTGTGCATGGTTCAGCTGCATGAAAATTAAATGTCACCTTATTCAAAACGCTTATTTTACTATACTGACCAGTGCTTTTCAAACAGGTAGCTCAAGTCCACCAAGCCCCCAACCAAACCTTAATATGTGCTGGTGTCAGTTGGTGTGTTAATTACAGTAATGGAGGTCAGTATTGTGTTTGAACAATAGATTACTTCTACTTGCCCTAACAAGACAGTTTAGCAGGGTTTATTTTCTAATGATTTGCTTTCAGTCAGTAACAGTTTCAGCTTAAACAGCATCTCAAACAGACACTTGTGTGCAAAGTGAAGAGCTCAAGGACCGGCTTTTGGCACAGCTGACAAGTAAATCTCACTTTGACCCTGTCTGTCTCTTACACACACACACACACACACACACACACACACACTGAAGTCTACAAAGAAGAAGAGGATTATTCGTGTTAGAACTGAAGCAAACAAATCCACATCAAAAGGTATCCTACTGTAGTGAAGAGCACTTTCCAGGGCCCAGTTTTATGGCAGGTCCCTTCTCTGACTAAAACAGTAGAGAAAGATTTGCTATATTTCATTGGATCTGGGTGGACTAGCACAAACAAATATCCAATTGTATCAGATAAAGATGCTATGACAGATGCCAGACACCTCGTGTAGGGCAAGACGAAGACCACTAGTACAAAGCCCTGGAAGTACACAACTTCTCACTGGTCCAGAGGCAGTTTCTGCCCTTCACCCTTAATGAGACTAATTTCTAAGATTTAGGCCTGAACCACCATAAAAAAAATCCTTATTTTTGACTGAAACAAATAAACAAAGGCCACTCAACTCGACACAACTTAAAATAAGTATTCTTAGTGACAGCTATTTGTAGTGTATCTTACACAATTTCAGCAGTTAATGTACAAATGAATGCATGGATGACAGTTCAGTCTTTTCCCTTTATATGTTTGGTGGTGGTTTGGAAAGTGAGAAATGCATTGGTAACACTTTAAGGAAGGTGTAGTGCCAAATTCTGTTTTTTTGGCGGGGTAGATTCAGCATGTTGAATCGGTGTTGGGTCGTAAAAGAGAGAACTCTGATTGGCTGTTCAGCTCAGCGAACGGGTCAGTGCAGGAGAATAAGGGTATGTTTACATGACAATAATATACTTAAAACGCAGAAGTTTTTCCTTTGAGGGGTCCACGTAAAGGTGACATCATTGTCAAAACGTTCCCCATTCACACGGATATGACTTAAAACTGTGTATTCTGCAGCCAGGCCATTAGATGGCGATTAAACACTAAAGACTGAACACGTAATACGCATGTGCATGACATCATCGTCTTCAGAGATTCACGTTTTTGTTGTTTACACCGAGACCATTTTTAAAAACGTCCACTTTGAAACACTTTTTCAAAAGTTTGTGTTTTCAGGCACCCAAAATGCCGTTGTCGTGTAAATGAACGGCCAAAACGCAAAAAAAGTTTCACGCTTTTAGTTGAAAACGCTGTAGTGTAAACAGCCCCTAAAAGTGAAAGTGATGAAAGCGAGCAAAGAAGTCAAAACGCAGCCGACGAGAGGCGATAACACAGTCAGCTTTCGTCACCGCTAGTTCTTTGACGTCGGCTTGGTGTGTCAATAAAGACACTGTACTAACTGTGTGCTTTAGATTATGCAAATTAGTTCCACAGCGGAAAGAAAGGTGGACCACACTGTGTGTGTCCCCTCTGATGCCAGCAGCCAATCACTGCACTGGAATGGACAAGTGCCAAACTGCAATCTCCTCCTCTGAAAGGAATAAATGTACCCTTTCAACAGACAAATGAAAAGAAAATAATGAAGCATGAGTGGGTTCAATAGAGAGATTATTAGTGCTCCCACTAGAACACCTAGGTTAAACATGATATTTACTAGTGCAGAGGTCTTCAACCCTTCAATCCTGGAAACCCACTGTCCTGAAGAGTTTAGTTCCAACCCTAATCAAACACACCTGAAGCAGCTGATTTACAGGGCAATGGGTCTCCAGGAACAGGATTGAAGACCTCTGGACTGGTGATGTGTAACTAAAAATGGCTTCAAATGCTTGGCATTAGCACTCTGAAACAGCAGTTCTGATAATACAGCAACCACTTCTTTCTAAGGATAACAACCATGTAACTCAGTCCATGCATTCATTGAAAGCTGAATGTCACAAATTGTGTGAAATTCTGCACATCTGAAGCTAATACAGTAGCACAACTCAAATAGCAATATGATGCAAAGCATGATTTTATTTTTTGTATTATTATTATTATTTTTTTTTTTTCACTGTGATAGTAGGTTTTGAATTCTTACTTGTACAGAATGTTTTTATAGTAGGGTGAAATCTAATCTGTCGAAATATCAAAATATCAGGACCCTTTTAATATGTTTCTGTCTAATTGTGAACAATCATCAGGTCATCAAATGATTGACTGACATCACCAAGGCCTATTCTTTTCATTCCGTGATATTACAGAAGAAAAAATGGGTTGCAAATAGTGTTTCATGTTGACTTCATTATTGTTTTCAAACAGCTTTTTCTCTGGTGATCTGGTGATGTATTCATGTGCTCTGATGTTGGCCCCATGGCATTACAGCAGCAGATTCACAGGACAAAGAGCAACACAAACACTGTAATGGCTGAACTCCAACACATTGTAAGCAGAGAGCAGGCGTTTGACTCCACAGTAAGACAGTCATCTGCTGAGGTAGTGCTTGACAGGAATAGATAACTGACATTTGCCCAGAGTGCAACAATGCTCAGATCCTGCTTGGATGTCAAGATTGATCGTACATCAAAAATCTCTCCTCTAACTTCCGTGTCAGTCCTTTCTGTTGTTCCTTAAATTTTCTTCCCAGTCTTGACCTAGATCAGGGGTGCCCAACCCTGCCGATTGACTGTCCTGCACAGTTTATCTCCAACACACCTGCCTTTAATTTTCAAGTGATCCTGAAGACCTTAATTGGTTGCTTTAGGTGTGTTTGATTAGGGTTGGAGATGAACTGTGCAGGACAGTCGATCGGCAGGAGCAGGGTTGGGCACACCCGACCTAGATGATCCTCAAGAGAGATGAATCAGGCTGTGTGTGAGGAAACCGTCCACAGACATAAGTATAGTATGATGGACATGAGATCACAGCACTGTACGCAGCTGTCTGAGAACTAAACTGCATGAATTGGACTCGGGATTAGAGTAAGACATTTGAAATGTCTCTGAGGACACGTTAATTGCGTTGACGGATCTTGAATGAAATTATATTAATGACTAATGAGAGTTGTTTCCAAAGAACTTCTCTTTTCCACAGAATTTTAATTCCCTTCACATCAATACATAACCTAAAGTGATATCAGTAATATATATACTCTATTTATAGGTTTGCAGGTCATTCAACTTGTCATAAAAACAATGTTTGATCATTATCTATTACACATCAATTACACCATCACATATTAATTATATATATATATATATATTAGGGATGCACCGAAATGAAAATTCTTGGCCGAAGCCGAAGCCGAATAATAATGAAACTCTTGGCCGAAGGCCGAAGGCCGAATACCGAACACGGTGTTTCACATTTTTTCCATTTATTTTTCCAATTTTTTCACCATTGCATTTAATTAAATAGTAAAAATATGCTTTTTACTATTTTGTCTTGCTTTTCAGAGAAAAAAAAATCAAATTGCAAAAATACAATTTATTTAACACTGAATTTTTTGTAACATTCCAGCAGATATTATTTAAACAAAGCACAATATAACTTAAAATAAATAAATTAGTAAAATAAAAAATATATTTTTATTTGGCCATCTTTGAAGCCCCCCTTCTTGAATAGCCTATGTTAGGCCTATAACTGACTGCTGAAAGAATGTAAGTCAAGTCAAGTCAAGTCAAATATATTTATATAGCGCTTTTCACAATACAGATTGTATCAAAGCTGCTTCACAGTATCAATCAAAACAACTTAATGTTTGTTTATTACTGGAAAAAAGACATCCAAGTTTGGTAGAGCTGATCAATGGTATGATTGGTTAATTAATTTGAATATCCCCAACTAACTAAAAAAGTGCATTGAAAAGTGCAAAAAAAATATGGATGAACCCACAACAAATGAATAACTGTCCTAGACAAAAGCCTACTTTTGCGGTTTACATACACTTTATTGTGGGCGTTGACAGGTTTGCATGGATTTGCCTCAGATCATTTGGGTTTCAATATAGCGCGTGCTCTCCGTGGCGATTAGCAGATAAGGAGTTGAGAACGACTGACATCTCTCTCTTTTCATACAGATTACATAAACAGAGAATATTTGTTTTCGTTTTGAATTAGATCATTTAAAAGTAGACAATTAAATGATAAAGATATATTGCCTTTGCCTGTGTGCCAAGTATTGGCTGAGTTTTGTTTAAGTTTAGAGACTTGCTCCAGAAAAAAAGTTAAAGGAGACGAAGAGGCAGAAAGCACACCCTGTTTATTTTCTTTTTTTTACAAAAGCACAGTTTTGTTTTCGATTGTAAGTGGACACAAGTAGAGATTTAACAGTCTATTGTATGACCATAAATGACGGAGTATTTAAGTCTATTTTGCTGCTATGTGAAAAAAATCCAGCAAAATGGGCCGGCGCGTTTGTCAACTACAGAGGGTTAAAAGACGCAGTGCTGCAAGTAAGGGTACAACGTCTGCCACAGATTCATTAGATAAGTTTATCTTTTGTTATCTGCTAAAAGGAGGCATGTTTGCTGCATTTATAAAGCGCGCCTCTCACTCTACGCTGGTTACTATTTGATCGCGTCATCAAAAACGTCATTGTTCGGTCAAATTTATTCGGTCTTTTTACTTATTCGGCCGAACATCGAAAGTGCTTTTTTTGCTATTTTCGGCCGAATAATTCCGTTTGCCGAACATTCGGTGCATCCCTAATATATATATATATATATATATATATATATATATATATATAAACACACACACAATATAATTTTAAAGGCGAAAGCTGAACCACAGTATTGTTTCAAACCCATACATATGACTTTTTCGTATGTAAAACACAAAAAGATGTTGATTACTAATATGTTTCATGCTTCTTTTATACAATAAAATTGAAAGAAGAGCAAATTCAAAGGTATTTTATGTGGATGAGAAGTCTTGCGGATTGTTCCAAACATGTAAGCTGTCAAAAGTGTTTCCACGCTAAAGTCAGCAGTGTATGTTTTCTGGGTTAGTCAGGTGTGCATACTGATTTTGTGTTTTCCTCTGTCCACATGGCTTTACATTGTAAATGAGTGACTAAATAAAGCCACCGGCAACCGTCTCTTGAGCTCTGAGTAGCCGCTTTTCCACTGTCGGACCAGTGCAAGCTAACAACGTGCCATGAGGACAAAATCAAGCTGCGTTTCCACTGTCGGGCCAGTAGCCCCCGCAGCACTATCCTAAAACACACCCTTAACACGCCTCCATGGAACAACGTCACACAACACCACCATTTCACCAGCATGGGGAAGCTAAATGACTGAAAATGAAATAGACTGCATACTGAACATGACGTTTGGTCTTTAATTAATTTGACAAATGATTTGAGATTAAAAATGTTACAGTGACAGTTATTTATTCATTTGTCAGGAGTGCACATCCATCATGCTGAATCAAATGAACACAAATTTGTGCTTGCTTTCATTTATTTGTGATCGCAGGACTTCACAAAACAACTCCGTTAAGGCTTTTAATTCCAAAGGCTTACACATGTTTGTGCTTCCTTTGCATCATGTTTTTTTTTTTACTTTTTTTTCTCAGTTGTTCATTGTTTGATTGCGTTGACGTTGGGACGTTGGTTCATATTTACTTTCGCTTTTGAATTAGCAGCAATTCGGGGGTGGCAATTGCTTGAATGGTGGGTCCATAATTATTCTTAATGAAAAATACAAGAACAAAACAGTACATTGACAAAACCCGATATATTAAACATTGAACTTTTATTAACGAAATTTCAGATAAATGGAGGACTCAATTGCAGTGACAAAATGTGAGAAAAGTTTATTAGAAAACTTAAGGAATAATTTGAAACAGTCCATGTGACACATAGTTGACTCTCCCGTGTACTCCTCACACACATCAGTGGAGACAAGTAGAGGAGACCACTGAGAGGAAACGACACAGTCAAGTCAAGTCAAGTCACCTTTATTTATATAGCGCTTTTTACAATACAGATTGTTTCAAACCAGCATTACAGAGATAACAGGAAAATAATGTTGTATTAATATTGTTAAATTTAAAAATGAAATGTCCCCAAATAAACAAGCCAAAAGCCAATGGCGACAAAGGTGAAGACAGGCAAAAAAGGCAACAGTGGCAAGGAACCAAAACTCCATCAGTGACAGAATGGAGAAAAAAACCTTGGGAGAACCCAGGCTCAGTCGGTGGGCAGTTCTCCTTTGGCCAATGAACGGACAGTGTATAATTATGATTTAGACAGCATTATAGGTCAGAAGGCAGATTGGATCAGAACTTTCACAATATTTATCCAGTTCCACGTAACGACTGAGACAAATCAGACACAATTATTTGTTATAGTTAACAAATAATATTTAAAACTTACTCTAGGATCTGTGGTCCCATCCCCAACAAGGGCAAGAAGGCTCTTTGGTTACCATGACTACGATCAGATAATTTGGTTTTATTGCTGTTAAAAATGTGATCATGTGGTCCAGACAGAGAAGACAGAAACAGACTTTAAAACAAACTTTGCTGCATTAATCATAGATGAACGGATCTATAAATGAACATGCGTCCCAGAATCTGTGTGAATGATTTACTGTCTTGTGTACTATGTATCTGATACTACTGTATGTATTTTATAATAGAACCAACGGTCAATGTAACCTCACCTATACCATGTTTGGTCTTTATAAACTGGTACTTTGACGATTGAAATGATTGTGTATATGATATGTTGATAGCTGCGCAACATATTAGTATTACAAGAATCTTTCATAGTTTCTTCATCAGCAACCGATCCAGCTGCACATGCAAATGAGCATGCTTGAAAAAAAAGATCCATAAATCAAATTCTCCCACCTGGAACTTCCATCTTTCTTATTGGCCGAGCCAACCCTGAGAGGTGGGACCTTTCTCAGGCTTTAAATAGCATCTACACAAGCCCTTCCCTCTCTTGGCTTCTCGGTACGTTCGCGGTGCTGTTCTGTCCTGCGTGGCCTCAGCAGGCCCCAGGGCCCCAGGCCTTGACCAAACCAGCCAAATGTGCTCATTCAGGAGAATGAGCCACCATGACCAAATGTGACCAAATGTGCTCATTCAGGAGAGAGATGACTCTCTCAACCACAACAGAATCAAGGACGATCTCAGGAGTTTGGCAAAACGTCTTCATTCAACGTGAAAAAAGTCCATCGCAACTCCCACCATTTGCTCTGCGTGTCCTCTCAAGCCCAGGGCCGGCAGGCCACAATCTGCACTCCAGCCATGAGAACAGAGTCAAACTAACCACGCAAGTTCATCATATCTTCTTCATCCAACGGAGAAGAAAATTATTGCACCTTCAACATTTGACACTCACTGAACCATCAACAACTTAAATTTACAACAACTTCAAGAATTGTGTCTGCACGGGCCATGCAAGTATGCTTTTAATGAAGTGCTTTGAAAATGATAATACTGATGGTTATTTTCATTGTTAAATGGATCTTTCCATAGTTCCATGTCTTGCCTCCGGTTTCATTCTGTCACTTTAACCATCAACCTATGAATGCATGAATGAATGTGTAATTGTTTGTATGTAAGTTATGTTTTCGTGTTTTTGTTAATAAAACTTGTGCACAATATGTATTTTGTTCTGATTCTCTGCTTGCAAACAAAGTTTATTTTACGATCTTGATCTTGTTACATGCTAAGAAAGAATTATTTTTCTGTGGCCATGAAAGATACCCTTTTCTTAGAATAAATGAATAATCAAAAGAGTTCATTTGGAGGAACTGATTAATTGATTGTAATATTAATTTAGCTACATCAAGTTAATCCAATTAACTGACCCAAATATTCATAATAAATCATAACAAATTATGATTGATTATTAATATTTCCATTTTTAGCTAACTCGTTACATCCATCTGGTTGGGGGTCGGATTCATCACGCCGGTACATAGCTGAACGAGGCCCTTGATGCTTCGGAAATGGGTTGAGATTGAGATTAAGCCACAAATGGCGCTCCAGTACTACTAGGCTGGCCATAGCATGGCCAATGGCTTTGGCGGTGGCCTTTGTAGCACGCAGGACCAAATCTGTTGTGCTGCACAGCTCTTTAAACATAGTCAGGTCAGGTCCAGACTCATTCATACGGTAAAGAAGTTTAATTTGTAAAACCTGGAGTCCTGCCATCATGTGTGGGGAAGAATGGGGCTGGACGATGACGAGAGGCCTGCTGGCAGCGCCCCGGCTGCAGGAGTCAGCTGCAGGTGGGTTCTTCTGTGGCCGAACAGTCCAAGCCGAGCTCTTTAACAGCTTTAGTGCATGCGAGGCAGTGCTTCGTCTTTGTCTAGGTGGCAGAGGGGCAGAGTACGCGGCGACCTGAGACATCAAGTCTAGTTCTTCCTCAGACCCGTCAAATGAGACGTAACTGCATAGCTACTCAGCCTGGCGGCTCCGCTTCTTTCGCCTCAGCTTGAGAGGCGAAGGAGATGATGGAGCGGTAGGTTCGCTAAAGCGTGCGCTCTGGGTGGTCCGGGCCAAGGAAAAAGATTCTGACAAGTGTGAATTTCTGCGTGGCTTTATAGGCAGCCAAACCCGCCCCTTTCGGCGGGCTGAAATGCCATTTGTCTGTGAAAAGAACAGACCAGAACCAATCAGGCTTCAGGATTCGGAGAAAACTGGAGTTTTCCCCATATGCGTTAGTGAACTAATGTAATGCAAGTGATCCGTGTCAAAAGGGAACTGTGCTCACGTTAAATTAAGCAGACATATTCAGTTTTTACTTGTAATATCTGTTCTCTAACTTAACTGAATTATTTTTATTAATATAAAAAATCTAAATGACAGTGCCACGTTGGGCAAGTGATGTAATCAGTGTACGCCACAATGCATTGCTATGCGGTTGCTAAGTTGTTATGAGGGGTTTTCAGCATGCTGCTGTAAGGATATTATGGATGATTGAGGGTGGATGCGTAATGAACCAAGTCACACTCTACAATAATTGCAATTCATAACTATTTTACTTTTTGGCGAGTTGGTAGCTAATTCATATGAATTCATGGTAGCACATTAGTTTAGGGTCCTGGGGCCTCATGTATCAATCTTGCGTACGCTCAAAAACTTTGCGTACGCCAGCTTTCACGCTCACGGTCGGATGTACTAACAGTGAAATTAACGTGAGAATGTGCGTTCCTCCACGCCAATTTCATGTCTGGCGTACGTACACTTCTCATAGTTTTTGTTCGTCGGCGACTCTTACAGGCAATGAAGTTAAGTTGCAAACATTACACAACGAATTGTTCTACAAGTCTTTCGCACAACCACCTGTGGGATGCATTGCTATTAATTTGCAATTTATAAAATAATTTACATATATTGTCACACGAGCCTTATGGGAATATTCTATCAATTATGCAATTAAGTAAGAACATATAAAAGCAAATGATATTCCCATTTAATGCAGTTGACCAGCCAAACATTAAAACGCAATTTGCAGCGATAGCCGGTTTTCCTAATGTAATCGGAGCGATCGACTGCACACGCATTGCTATAAAGGCGCCATCTGAAGAAGAATTTGCATATGTGAATCGGAAACATTTCCATTCAATAAATGTGCAGATAATATTGGTTACCTTCGTGGCAGTCCTGTAGTAAATCCGAGTCTCCCACAGCAGCGGATACTACTCAAGAGAGTAAAGTGTCACCCATAATTGAGGCAATTCTCTGACCCCTTTACCACTGCTTGTTCTGCCCACACTTTGTCGGTGCGCAGCAGTTCTCCATTTAACGTCCACCTTTATATCAGACCATTTTTTTAAAGTCATTTACAGTGCGACTTTCAGATCCCACCGCATTGACGGCATCAGCCAAACTCTCCCGCTCATATTTTTTCCTTTTGTTATTAATTCCGGAGGACAAAGTTCCAAATATTTTTTTTTCTCGTTTCTACCTCCGATAGTAGCACCTCTGATTCACTTTCTGTAAAGTTTCGCTTCTTGCCGCTTGCTTTAGCCATTTTCTTACTCCTTTCTTTTGCCAAAGTGGACTTATTACCATATTTAAATGTATTTAATTAAGGGAGGAGACTGGGTGGGGCGTTGTGCTCGTGCATGTGCGCTCATTTTTACGTTAATTGGGATGTACAAAGAGAATATGCGTGGGATCCTTCGTACGCAGAGATTCATACATCTGTTTTTTTTTGTGCGTACGCACATTTACAGCTTTGTCCCTACGCAATGTTTTAGTATGAATTCAACGCAAGTCTTTGTACATGAGGCCCCAGTTCTCACTATTAAGTAGTTGCTTATTAGCATGCATATAACTAGGATATTGGCTGTTTATTAATACTTACAAAGTCAAGTCAAGTCAAGTCACCTTCATTTATATAGCGCTTTTAACAATATGGACTGTTTCAAAGCAGCCTTACAGTGATAATAGGAAATTAAAGTAACAGAGATTGTTTTGGCTTTACAGCAGCTCTAGAATAAAGTTATTGTCCAGCTAAAGTTAGTTTTGATTGATTCACTTCCTTCGCAACGATCATTAGTTATTAACTTAGGGGCCGCTAACACGACACCGTTCTAACAAAGAAATTCTTTAATACGATCCGGCCGCTCATTTGGATAAAACAGTGCCTGGTGGCTCTGAGAATTTTTTATCGCTTCCACGTAGCCACGTGAATCGGAATAATCCTGGACGTTTTATCAGTACAGAGGTAAAGGGAAGGAGGTCTTCACAAGGGAGAGACTAGTTGACACTTCAGGACTGCGTTGTCGTTGTGTCCAGGCGCAGGTCCTTCATCAGATCCGGATACGGCCTGGATCCGGCAGACTGCGGTAAACCTCGGGATAATTAGAGAGACAAATATTAGCGTAGACACCATCCTTCTTATGATGTACAAAGTACATCAGGATTTATGGGAAATGCACATACAAAGCACATATTAATACCTTATTCTGCATGACCAAATTCTACATCCCTTAATCCTACCCAATACCTAAACTTAACAACTACCAACTAACTATTAATAAGCAGTAATTAGGAGTTTATTAAGGCAAAAGTCGTAGTTAATAGTTAGATAATAGTGAGAACTGGACCCTAATCTAAAGTGTGACTGTATTTGTAAAGCTGTTTTATCATGAAGTCTAATTGCTTAGAAAAGTAATTGCACACCAAGTTTAACACTACTGCTAAGGGTTATAAGGGTCACTGCTATTTGCAACAGTGGATTTGAGCAATTGTATCAGTACTGTTTCCCTTTGTAAACTCCACTAATTGAGGTTTAACAGAATATCTGTGCAGTATATTGCTTCTTTACAATGGTGGTCCCATTAATTGGTCTCAGACATTGAGGAGATGAGCAGGTTAATTGCACATGCTACACTTTTAATCCATTTAATCCCCAGACTCTTCAGTGTGCAGCTGATAAGGCCAGATATTTCTATGAGTATTTCATGAGGTCATGTGCTCATATAATCTATAAATGGAAGGTGGAAATGGAAAAATGGGGTTTGTTTTGCTGTAATTGACCAAATTCCACAAGGAAATAGAGTGGGTGGAAGGAGATTCAGAGCAAACGAGAAGATGTTTATTTAGTGCTTGACTTCTGTTTGGTCAGATTTTATGAACATGTATTTTCATTTTATGCTCTCATCTGATAGAGAAATTAAATTGGTTTTCTGTGTTTTTTAAAGCCTAAAGCTAGAATCAACTGCTAAATTCAAATATGTATTATATTCATCTACATTAAGTAAATGTTACAGTGCTGGCCAGGCAAGGAGTAGGAGAGGTGGATCTGAAGACAGCAAACTTATATTTATATTTACAAATCAAAACAACAACATTAACAACAGAGAAAAACACACAGCAAAATCCCCAGTGTTAAATTAACACTGCTCAGTGTTTATATGAGTATACTGAAGCAGTGTTAAAGTAATTAGATAATTAAGTTATCGATAGAGGGATGATTGAGCATTATTGAAGACACCTGATGTTAACAAGCAGAATCACTGAAGGAGAAAAGCCAAAAAATATATATATATACAGTATATAGTCACCATTATGGTTATCAGTATTTGCTTAAGTTGGGCTTTTGATCCTTACATTTTTAACTTTAGATTTTGTTTGGCTGCTGTTACTGATTTATAACAGCTAGATGAACAAAGAGAAAAGTTGTGTTTTGACGTAATCATTATTTGACCTGAATCACTGAACTCATTTAGAGCCAAAAAAGATCAAATAAGAGTTCCAAAGTTAGGTTTACTTTATTGATTATAGCAGCACTGGCCTTGTACAATATCATTTTTTCTAGCATTTTTAATTTAATCCAAAGGATTTCTTAAAAGTTGTTCTGATACGAAAAATATTTCATTTAGGCACACACAGACATCAAGAATCAGCCTTTGAATCTCAACTATTATTAAGCATGTTGCAGTGCATTCTGGGTGTCACCAATCAACACTCATTCATGGAGCTAATCATGCATTGCTGCATGAATAAATAATTAGCTTAATCGTCTTCATTTCCTTTATTCTTACTATTTTATTTTATTTCTGCTGTTGTTATGTGACTTTTTAGTAGCTTGTTTTCTAATGTTCAGATTTGATCTGTTTATCTGAATATGCTGAATATGTCACCATTGCTGAGATTCATACGCTGATTCTTGATGTCTGTGTGTGCCTAAATGCTTTTTTTTTTGTATCAGAACAACTTTTGGTTATATTGAAAATGCTAAAAATGTGTTATGCTGTACAAGGACAGTGCTGCTATAATCTATAAAGTAAACCTAAATCAGAAATTAGGCTCTAAATTAGTTCAGTGATTCAGGTCAAAAAATGATTATGTTAAAACACATCCAACACAATCAGATCACCTTTTCTCTTTGTTAGGGTTAGGGTTTGTTGATCTGGCTATTATAACTCAGTTACAGCAGCCAAACAAAGGGTCAAGAATCCAACTAAAGCAGACACTGATCACCATAATGTTGACTTAAAATTTGTGATTTTTCTCCTTCAGTGTTTCTAATTGTTAACAATGGGTGTCTTCAATACCTCACACAGACATGCACTGAAAATTTCAAAAACTTTTAGCCTTTTATGTTCAAACCGGAGTCACAAAGATGGAGAGACTCAAGAAGAAGTGACAACATGTAGACAACATTTCTGAATGGTTAGTTGATAAATTTATGTAGCTTATGTGTAGTTATCTTCTAGTCATTGATTAGCATATTCTGTCTTGATAATCTCTAAATCATGTTCCAGGAGCGGGGTTTAGGTAAATTCTAGGGTTGGTGATGTCACTAACCTGGGAGGAATGTCGTGTTGTCCCTACCAGCCGTTTGTTGTAGTCCTTAAAAAGCAATTTCTTTAAAAGAAAATATCTCCCTTTGCTTTGAACTTTGAGCGTCGTAACTTTGCAGATGTTGTTTATGTTCACCGGCCACTTACTTTCATGAATTCACGTGTTGTAAATCCAGCAGATCCGATTCTCTGAACAGCGCCACAAACTAGCAAGGCAGCGCCTTGATATTTTTTTTTTTACTTAACATTTAAGTACAGTACAGTTTTTATTTAATTTTTAACTACAATACATTTTCATATACTCTTTATTTAAGTAATTTTTTTCTTTCACTTTTAGGTGCAATACATTTTCATTTAAAGGACAAGTTCGGTATTTTACACTTAAAGCCCTGTTTTAAGATCGTTTCTGATTAAATAAAACGGTTAAGATTGAAATTTGGACAAATGCTGCTGTCCCGAGAATTTTCGGTTGTGAAGCGTTTGGAAAAATAGGTCCACTGTTTTACAACGAATGGTAAAACACCTGTTGGAAAGCATCTTTTGCAGCGATATTTGTGTGAGCATATCAGTGAACACCCCAGACCACTCGGTGAGTTTCACGTCTTTGTAAACTAAAGTTTAATGCGTTTTATGAATGATTGTTCCAGTGCCCCTATGAAACCATTGTGGAGGTGGGGGGTGCTAACACAGAAACCGAAAATTCTCGGGACAGCAGCATTTGTCCAAATTTCAATCTTAACCGTTCTATTTCATCAGAAACGATCTTAAAACAGGGCTTTAAGTGTAAAATACTGAACTTATCCTTTAATCATTATTTAAGTTTTTTATTTACCTGTATGTAAGCAGCACAGTGCAGTGTTAATGTTCAAACTGGGTTTTTACATTAGAGTATATGTTTTTAAGTTGGTTCTAGGTATCTTTTGTGTGTGTGTGTGTGTGTGTGTGTGTGTCTGTGTGTGTGTGTGTGTGTGTGTGTGTGTGTGTGTGTGTGTGTGTGTGTGTGTGTGTGTGTGCGCGCTTTGAATGATCCGATCTGGACTTCTCTACTTATTTCCTAAATTGGTCCATGGTTCACCAGGAGTTTGCTGAGACTGAGGGTTAAATTTGTTTCTGACCTCCAAATGTGGTCTTAGTGCACTTTTATGGTTTGGCTTACTTTCAGCTATTTGAGATGCCTGGATCATTGTGGTGTAGTGATGTAAAGTATGCCATAGCAGTGGTCTGCTGCATCCTTCACAACCCTGCATCAGTGTCATTACCTGATTTGCGTAATATTTGTCCTTTTGTTTTGGAGACAGGCTATGATCAAGTTTTGGCCGTAAATAATCTGTCAGTATGAGGACTCTTTTTTAATAGTATATTCAGAGCAGCTGGTGATTCACTGAGAGAAAGCTGTATAAATGAAGAGATTATTCATATAAATCAGCTTGTGAGGATAGGGAATCTTCATTTCTGTATATTTCTTTGGAGGATGTAATATTGAAGCTATAAGAGAGGACAGTCTCTCCATATGCACCCTCAGGGATGGAAGATAATCTTTATATCCTGTTTATATAATCAGGCTTATTGTGTTAACTTAAGCCCCTTGTTTCATTGGCTTTAATTAAATCCTGAATATCATGGATCATATCCTCTCTCTTGCTTCATTTTCTCTTAGTCTGTGAAAGTGACTATTTTCACTTTGTAACTCATATAGTTCATTCAGAGTCCAAATTCATAAGAGCATGATAATGGATCTCATTAAACTGAACAGCAAGAAAGAAGATGTTTAATCAAATTAATCTCACATACATATGCCTCCTCTGCAGTCTCAGAAGGCTCAGATTCGCCCAAACATGTACCTCAGATTAGAGATCTCAAACCTTTCATTTGATCATATACTAAATGATAAAGCACACGAAGTAAAATAATAAGTAAATGATTAATAAACTATTTAAATGTAGATTCATATATCTTACATATTATTGTTTTGTCTCACTATGTTGTATTTGTTTCCTTTTTCTGTTTAGAAGATAAATGAACCTTTAAATCTCCTTTGTAAATGCCTTACAAGGTATAACTAGTCCTCACTTTAGATGAGCTCACAAAAATAGTTAACTGACCACTACTAAATGCTTTGTAACTACCTAAAATAATAATGAATTACAGTAGAAATACATGTTAATAAAGCATGTATTAACACACTAAGTTACTATTACTATATGTCTGAATAATAAGATGTATAATGTACATTTAAATATTTTATTAATCATTTACTTACACTTTCTAAGGGATTTTATGAACCACTGACACCTTCTAAATAACTGGTTTGTAAATAATGCAATACTTCATTTAGAAATGATAAATTGATCATTAATAAATTATGAAAATACAATTATTAAACACATTATAGATATGTGTCACGATTAGCCACGCACTCCCTGGGTTATCACGGACTACATTTCCCATCATACACCTGCACTGCGTTGATTACACACACCTGCATCTCATTCACACACACACACATATAAACCACTTCCACGCACCACACCAGTGCAAAGTCTTGACTTTCCTGGCTGTCATTCTGAGTGTTTCTCCCTGTGGATTATTTATTACCTTGACCTTGGACTGTGTACCCCGTTTCTGATCGTTCTCTGCCTACCTCGACTTGGATTGTTACTGGACCTTGCTTCTCGCCGACTGCCCCGACCATTGCTTGTTATCTGGTTTGTCTCTGCCTTTTCTCCATTGCCCTGTTTGCTGGTGTTGATCCCTGCCTGTTTGACTACTCTAATAAATGCTGCGAATGGATTCTCTTGAGTCTGCTGCTTCATTACAGAAGACTTTGCCACACCTAGATCCAGCAGCGGGGTCAACCATGGATACAGGTATACAAATCCTGTGTCTCTGTCAGGGGAATCGGTCGATTGAGAAGTATGTCGAAGAGTTTATTGAACTGGCACATCTCACCTCAATGAGCACAGAGTGCCTTATGATCTTTTTTCGGGGAGGACTATCTGAACCGCTCAGTTCATTCATGCCCTTGTATGATCCTCACTGGACTTTAGAAAAAAGTCATTTTAGACTTTTTCTTTTACTGTGGGCGCGGTAGAGGAAGAGCTCCGTGAACCCACAGTATCCCCTCCTGCAGAGACCGAGTTCCTGCACGTCTTTTCTACTGAACCTGAGAATCCTCGCGTCACGCCAGTCATCAGGTCTGCCACCGGATCGGTCTATGGGCGTTCAGGGCTGATGTCCAGCTTGGCAGATTCCCCGCTAAGGTCCGCACGGTCTGCAAGGATCACCGTCCTGCCAGAGTCCCGTCCTGCCGAGGCCGTCCAGCCAGAGTCTCGTCCCGCCGAGACCTTACAGCCTGAATCTCGTCCCGCCGAGCCTGTCCCAGAGCCAGAGCCTGTCCAGCCAGAGCCTGCCAAGCCAGAGACTGTCCACGTCACGTCTGCCGAGCCAGAGGCTGTCCACGTCGGTACTGTTTGTTCCTGAGCCGGTGTCTGAGCCGAGGTCTGTTCCGGGGTCTGTTCCAGCCCATAACCTCATAGCTGCCCCCAAGGAAATTTTGTGAGGGGGCAGTAGGTCCCCTGATGGGGCCATGGAGGCCGCGTCACCAACTGTCTGACCAACCTTGGCCACCTGAACTATCTGGCCCACCTTGGTCCCCTGAACTGTCTGGTCCACCTTGGTCCCCTGAACTGTCTGGTCCACCTTGGTCCCCTGAACTGTCTGGTCCACCTTGGTCCCCTGAACTGTCTGGTCCACCTTGGTCCCCTGAACTGTCTGATCCACCCTGGCCACCTGAACTGTCTGATCCACCTCGGTCCCCTGCACAGCCTGCTCCGCCCTGGCCGCCTGCACAATCTGCTCTGCCCTTGCCGCCTGCACAATCTGCTCTGCCCTTGTCATCTGCACAGCCTGGTCCGCCCACGCTCCACGACCCAGGTCTGCCCACGCTCTACGACCCAGGTCTGCCCACGCTCCACGACCCAGGTCCACCCACGCTCCCAGGTCCGCCCACGCTCCACGACCCAGGTCTGCCATTGCAATGCCCTGGTCCCGTTCCCCTGCACGGACCTGGCCCTCCATCCCTCCCCCAAGACCACCTCCGCTTCACCACCCTCCTGAACTTTTGTGGGGGTTTTTTAGCGTCTGGAAGCCACTCTTAAAGGGGGGGCTCTGTCACGATTAGCCACAATATGCTTATAAATCAAGAATAAAGCATTTATAGCTGTATTTATAAACTGATTATTAATGTATATTAATGCTTTATAAATGATAAATTAACGGTTTACTAATGCTTAACTAATGATTAATAGCGTGCAGTTAATATAAAGTGTTACCACCTCGCTTTGTGCATTCGCTTTGTGCATTATATTAAAAAATAATTGATCAAAACATATGTTATAGTATTTATTAATCTTTGAAAGCGATAGTTAATAAAAATGTTCATATTTCATGTTAACTCAGGTCCATTAAATAATATTAACAGATACAACTTTTTTATTTTATGAATGTATTAAATTGTGTCTGAAGACTAAAAATTTACTGTTTAATGTTATTTTTTTAGTATTATTTTTCTTTATTCATTTTTAATTTGCCAAACAAAATAAAAAAAGTTAGAAACATATTCTTTAGATGTATTGGTGTCATGGGGTGGTTCAGGGAAGAAAGAAGATGAAGGTATATTCCAACAGTTCTTTAATCCAAAAGGCACGGAAGACAGGCAAACAGTTGCAACAGCGTGTAAACACGTACAAAGAGCGTATCACACAAACAATTCCGGACACTGAACAGAAAACAGGCAGGAACTTAAATACACAATGATGATGACATAAACGACAGGCAGTTGTGAGGAAGGTGATTAGTGTCCATGGGAACAGATTGTGGCGGGAAACACAGACAGGGAAACACGCGTGAGAAAATCCAAAACAAACTGAAAGTGACTGAGCCTATTGGTGACAATTGGAGTCCGTGTAATAACAAATAATATCTTTCAAATTAAAAGAGTGTGCATGAATGGGGGTTGTATTTAAATGAGAATATACGTTAGACCAACATTTCTGAACCAATTTACAAGAATAAAATAAGTGTATAAATGTTTCATCTTCTTCACCACAAAACGAACAAGTACTAGAAATATCAATGTATTTGGACACCGCTGCATTAACAGGGTATATCTTATGTAGTATTTTAAAGTGGACTTTTTTGGTCTTGTTGGGAATAAAATATTTATGGGGTAACAACCATGCTCTTCTCCATTCGATATTGTCAGTTAAGGCAGCCCAGTAGGATCTGCCTCTAGGGCAAATTAGGTCTCTTTTTTGAAAAACCTGGCGGATATGTTTATTATTACATTTCTTATCATGAATGCTAATCCCATCCAATAACAAAGTCGACTCCTTCATATCTTTTTGGTTGTATAATATGTGGCTCTTAACCAGTTGCACTAGACCAGTAGGAATACCCTTAAGCACAGTATTGTATTCTTTAAAATTAATAGGGAAGTCATGGATAGTCATGAACTGTTCACAATTGTCAAATAAAGAAAGGATATAAATTAAATCTATATTAAACCATTTGGGGGAAAAGAGAGATTTGTTTCTAACAGTTATATGTAAGGATCCACTGGAGGCAAGTTGTACAGAGAACCCAAGTGCAGTTTATTACAAACAAAAGCAAACATAAAACAAAAGCATGGCGTGGCATGAACTCAAAACAAAAATGTAGCGTGGCATGAACTTAAAAACAAGGACATTAAAAGAGCTTACCAAACAGTGGTACAGTGGAACAAAACTTGACAAAGACACATGGCAAACATGAGGGCTTAAATATACAGACTAATGACAAGACAAGGAACACCTGTGAACAATGAACAGACGATTAACATATAACAAGACACATGGTAGGATCACATGACAAACAGGGAATCACATGACAGACATGGAACATGACATGAACAAACCAGAACGTGACAGAGACAAGACCAAATCGTGACATTATATTCATATTATTCCACAAAAAAATTTTCCACAAAAAGTTTTATGTGGTGAGAAATTGTGGATGTAACATAATTTCCATGCAAGAAGAGCCTGCTGATGAAAATTAGATAGTTTATTATACATATAATTACATTTTAAGATAAAAGGGAGGCCTCCAATTTTATTAAATATGTAATTAGGAATGAAAAACCATATAGAATTTTAATTTATTAGACATCTTCTAATCCAATTGATTTTAAACACATTAATAATGCACTTCTAGTCCCCCATCACTTCTACAAATGGAAATCACCGCTTTTAAGTTTATGAGTTTATGAGACCTGCTTTTCCATATAAAGTCAAGGAAAATTTTATTGACACGCAGCACAGTCATTCACGTATAGAGAAAGTGATGGATACACGAAGCGAGAGACACCTTCTGCTTTAGACCTTCCTACCATAGAGAGATAGATCTCTTTGTAACCAAAGATTTAAAATATTTTGGGTTTTCTTAATCCGACTAGAAAAATTAAGTTGTTGTCTGGCTACTACATTTTTTGTTAAATGAATACCTAAATACTTTATTGTGTCTTTGAATACCCTCAATTAACGTGTCATCGCATTTATACAGTGACATTGTCTCACATTATACGTTTACGCTTCTTTTACCCAGAAGCACAGGAAAAAATTTAAGCACACAAAATCAGCCTAATCCAATCAATTTAAAATAAGTTTTAGCTATATTATTGCTAATATGCCTACCTTTGACAAAACCTGACTGCATCTCTGCAATAATTTGGTCAAACTTAAATCTTAACCTATTAGCATGTACCAGGGCCAAGATCTTGTAATCAACCGTTAAGAGTGTAATTGGTCGCCAATTATCAATTAAGAGAGGATATTTTCCAGGTTTTGGAATAAGGGAAATTATACCCTGTTTCATTGATGTGGAAGTTTCCTTCTGAGCAATACATTCTTTATACATGCAAAGCAATGGGGATTTTATTAAGTCCCAAAAATGGACGTAAAATTCAACGGAAAAACCATCAACACCAGGGGATTTCCCTCTCTTCATTGAGAAAAGAGCGGATTTAACTTCCCCAATTGTCAATGTTAACTCACAAAGAACTTTAAAATCATTATCAAAAGTTGGAATATAGTTTTTAATTGTCTTGACAAAAGTCTCACAATTATCTAAATTAAATTCGGAAGTATAAAGTTTGTCGTAAAAGTTTGTGGTAAACAGAGAAATTAAGTTAGGATCAGTGCACCTGACACCATTAATATTTAGAGCTGTTAATGAATTTCTCCTGCAATTCCTCTTTTCTAACGCAAAAAAGTAACTGGAGTTAGTCTCTCCTTCTTCTAGCCATTTGGCTTTTGACCTAATATAGAGTCCTCTTGCTAAATCCAAATAAGCTTGATTCATTTGTAAATTTAATTCTCTTAAAGGTAATTCTTCCTCCTGAGTTAATGTTTTTTGCAATAAAGTGTTTATTTTATTAAGGAGTTCAAATATTTTTTTTATTTTTAGAGGATTTTAACTCTTTACTTATTCTGATGGTGATCTGCCCAGCCTTATATTTAAAGAATTCCCATTTTGCTTTATAACCGTCACTAGAATTTTCAGAGAATATACCAGAAAGTTCTTCTTAATACCATTATTAAAGGCTGCATCTTTTAGGAGAGAATTATTCAATTTCCAATAACCACGCAAACTTGAAATTGAATCAGTGTTGCTACACAAGTTTAGACTTATTTGTAGTGGTGCACCGATGTGAAAATTGTGGCCGATACCGATAACTGATATAAATATTGCTGTTTATGGCCGATACCGATATTTACCGATGTCGATATCTCTGTATAGAAAACGTCTCGGTTACGTATGTAACCCTCGTTCCCTGAGTAGGGAACGGAGACGTCTCGTCGGAGGAGTTTCCAACGAATTGGGATCACGCTAGGGAGACCAACTGCCTTCGAGTGAACTAAAACGAGCCAATAAACATTGGCATGCAAGATTTGCATTCCGCGCGCCGCCTACCAGTGCGGGTATAAAAGCTGAAGCAAACGCACGCATCTTTGCTTTTCGCTGAGGAGCCGGACGGTGTCCAGTCCTCCGCGAAGGTGCAGCAGCATGCCGAGGGGACGAGACGTCTCCGTTCCCTACTCAGGGAACGAGGGTTACATACGTAACCGAGACGTTCCCTTTCGTGGGAACTCCTACGCTCGTCGGAGGAGTTTCCAACGAATTGGGATCCCTAACAAAACGCCATGGTGCTGGCCCCTTCCAGCACCCAGCTTAGCTACCCGCCGGAGCAGTTTCTTATCGTCTTGGCGGGAGCTAGCTAGGAGAATCACACTGCTGTTCTGCAAGACCCTCTCAGTGGATATGGATAACACTGGGAAAGCGTGCCCAACCTGTATAAGGGGATGCTGCGGAAGCCCCTGCCCGCCCGAAGGGAGGCACTGGAATACACGTGTGTACTAACCCGTGGGGTAGTGAAACACATGGCAGTCCTTGAGGTAGTCCCAGCCCAAGGGGTGGGAGCGTACACAGCAAGGATGACAGAAGGGTCTGTCGAGGGGAAGACACGACGCTAGCCCGGAGGGTAGCAGGACCGTGGAGAAAATGGGTCGCCGAAGGGACCACTGGGGGACACCCAGTCTACACACAACTCCACGAGAGGTAATAGACCTGGCGCCGGGCGATCCGCCTCGCCTGGTGCCGAAGGGGTGATGGAGGAACTCACGAGCTTAACCGTATGTTGGGGCACCAACGGAGCAAGAAGACGCACGTATCCGGCCAAGAGGCGGGAATGGCGTAGCAAGCCGACATAACCTAATTCCTCGCGTTACTGGCCGTAGCGAGTACACGGGAGGAAACAGGTTCAACACGGAGGCTATAGAATCTAGCGAACGTGTTAGGTGTCGCCCAGCCCGCAGCTCTACAGATGTCTGTCAGCGAGGCGCCTTGCACCAAAGCCCAGGAGGAGGCAACACTCCTAGTAGAGTGTGCCCTCAACCTAGGTGGGCAAGGCACGTCCTGGGAATCATAAGCCCGGACGATAGCATCCACTATCCAGTGGGCTAACCTCTGCTTGGAGACAGCCTTCCCCTTCTGCTGGCCTCCGTAACAGACGAAGAGCTGATCTGAGGTCCTGAAGCTTTGCGTTCTGTCCACGTAACAACGCAGGGCGCGGACGGGACAGAGAAAAGCAAGGGCTGGGTCTGCCTCCTCCAGGGGCAGCGCTTGCAGGTTCACTACCTGATCTACAAATGGAGTGGTAGGAACCTTGGGCACATATCCGAGCCGGGGTCTCAGAACAACGTGAGAAAGGCCCGGCCCGTACTCAAGGCACAATTCGTCGACCGAAAAAGCCTGCAGATCCCCTACCCTCTTAAGGAGGCCAAAGCCACCAGGAGAGCTGTCTTAGTAGACAGGATATTTAACTCAACTGTTTGCAAAGGCTCAAAGGGAGGTCTCTGAAGTGCTCTGAGCACTAGAGTTAAGTCCCAAGAGGGTACGGGGTGCGGATTACGAGGCGGATTTAGCCTTCTGGCACCCCTAAGGAATCTGATGACCAGGTCGTGCTTTCCTAATGACTTACCTTCTACTGCATCATGATGTGCGGCAATTGCGGCAACATACACTTTGAGGGTGGAGGGAGACAGCCTTCTCTCCAACCCATCTTGCAGGAAGGAAAGCACGACCCCGATCGGGCAAGTTCGGGGGTCTTCCCGGTGGGAAGAACACCAAGCGACGAACAGGTTCCACTTCAACGCATAGAGGCGCCTCGTAGAGGGGGCTCTAGCGGAAGTGATGGTGTCTACCACAGCCTGTGGTAGGCCACCTAGAACCTCTGCGTCCCGTCCAGGGACCAGACATGAAGATTCCAGAGGTCTGGACGCGGGTGCCATAGGGTGCCCCTTCTCTGAGAAAGTAGATCCCTCCTCAGAGGAATGGGCCAAGGAGGGGCTGTCGCGAGGAGCATGAGTTCCACGAACCAAGTCCGGTTGGGCCAATACGGCGCAACAAGCAGGACCTGCTCCTCGTCCTCCCTGACCTTGCACAAAGTCTGTGCGAGAAGGCTCACTGGGGGAAACGCATATTTGCGAAGGCCCCGGGGCCAGCAGTGTGCCAGTGCATCCGTGCCGAGAGATCCTTCGGACAGGGAATAAAATAGCCGGCAATGGGTCGTGTCCGGAGAGGCAAACAGATCTATCTGACCGGCTCCGAAGATTCCCCATATCCGCTGGACCACCTGGGGATGGAGTCGCCATTCTCCCGGAAGAGGCGGCTGCCGTGAGAGCTCGTCGGCTACACGGTTGAGCGCACCAGGGATGTGAATGGCCCGAAGCGACCTCAGATGCTTCTGACTCCATAGGAGGAGATGGCGGGCGAGTCGCGACATACGACGGGAGCGTAGACCACCTTGACGGTTGATGTACGCAACGGTCGCAGTGCTGTCCGTACGGACCAGTACATGCTTGTGCAGAAGCAGCCCCTTGAGGCGGCACAAGGCTAAACGTACTGCTTGCAACTCTAGGCAGTTGATGTGCCAATGCAGTTGAGGCCCCGTCCACAGACCTGAAACTGCATGCCCGTTGTACGTGGCCCCCCACCCGTTGGAAGAGGCATCTGTGAACACTACAGCATGCCTGGACACCTGGACTAGGGGAACTCCGGCCCGTAGAAACGCAGGGTCCGACCAAGGAGTGAAGGTTTGGCGACAGTGCGGGGTAATGTTGACCCGGAACGTGCCGCTCTACCACGCCCATCTCGGGACTCGGTCGTGAAGCCAGCGCTGAAGCGGTCTCATATAAGCAGGCCGAGCGCGTTACTGCGGCTGCGGCTGCCATATGCCCCAGGAGCCTCTGAAACTGTTCAGTGGGACCGCAGACCTGCCTTGAAAAGACTTGAGGCAATTGAGCACTGACTGGACGCGCTCCTCGGTGAGGCGCGCGGTCTGGCCGACCGAGTCCAACTCCATACCGAGATAAGAGAACCTCTGTCCGGGGCAGAGTTTGCTCTTGTCCCAGTTGACCTGAAGACCCAACCGGCTGAGGTGCTGGAGCACAAGGTCCCTGTGTTCTCTCATGGGAACAATGGCCGCCTCCACGACCTTCGCGAAGACACGGGGCGACAGGGCCAAGCCGAAGGGTAGGACCTTGTACTGGTATGCCCGACCCTCGAACGCAAAGCGTAGAAACGGTCTGTGACGAGGAAGAATCGAGACATGAAAGTACGCGTCCTTCAGGTCGATCGCTGCAAACCAATCCCGGGGACGGATGCATTCGAAGATGCGTTTCTGCGTAAGCATTTTGAACGGGAGCTTGTGTAGGGCCCGATTCAAAACTCGCAGGTCCAGGATCGGTCGTAACCCACCGCCTTTCTTGGGTACGATGAAATAAGGGCTGTAGAACCCAGACATCATCTCGGCTGGAGGGACCGGCTCGATCGCGTCCTTCGCCAGCAGGACGTCGATCTCCTTCCTCAAAACAGGGGCATCGACACTTCGTACACTGGTGAAGTGGATGCCCCTGAACTTGGGAGGCCGGCGGGCAAACTGAATTGCATAGCCGAGCCGAATGGTACGAATGAGCCAGCGGGATGGCCTCGGAAGCGCTAGCCAGGCTTTGAGAGACCGTACCAACGAGCCCACGCGAACCACCGGCGTACCCGCGGAGGGGCAGCGAGGTGGAGGGCAGGGACCAGACTCCGGAGGCATTACTGCGGCCGAGAGAGGGGTCTGTGTGTGCGGAGCAACACCTACCTGCTTCCACTGGGGGGCAGGCAACAGGGAAGGCCTGGAGGCGTTCAGCTGCTGACTGCCCCGAGGAGAGGGAAGGAGGGGAAATGAGGAGGGAGGCCCGGAGGCGTCGAGTCCGGATTTCCGCACCTTCTTGCCCAGCGGGAGACGAGAGCGACGAGGCCGTGGCGGCGTCACTGGCGTCTGAGCGCTGGGGAGAGGGGAATGAGAGCGGCGAGGCAACGTGGCGGCGCACACTGTCATTCTGGCCCTCTTGGATGGGGAAGACTGGGAGCGGCGAGGCACTTGGCACTCGACCTCAATGTTTATTGGCTCGTTTTAGTTCACTCGAAGGCAGTTGGTCTCCCTAGCGTGATCCCAATTCGTTGGAAACTCCTCCGACGAGACGTAGGAGTTCCCACGAAAGGGAACACATTTTTATGATAATCAAATAAAGAGCTATTTTCCAAAACACTTTTTTTTTTTTACTTTTGTAATTTATTTTCAGAAATGACTGATATTGGGCACCTTTACCTGTGTGCAAAATATGTCATCAGATTTTCAGAAGAAAAAATAAATATTTATATAAAAATACATTTTTATAAAGGATACAAGTGTGTCCTGAATTCACACTATGAATAAGCCAACCCTGAGTATTCTCAATAAACATCTAACTCACTTGAGACCAAGTCACTGTATTCTGTGAACATTGTACAACAGTTAAAAACTTTAAAGTACAGTACTGTCCTACTAAGGCAAATGACCTTAACTTCTATTTTATAGCACAAAGTTATGATAACACTTAAAATGTAATCAATATTAACCCTATTAGACTCACTATGATAAAAATGGCTTCACATGTATAAACAAGAAGTTGAAGTAGTGAGAATAGTTGGAATGTCCTGTATGAACAAAATGACGGAGTATGTTTTTGTTTCCACTGTTCGATCGCGCCCGCGCCTCTCTCTCACTCTCTCTCTCACACGCGCGCGCCACACACACACACACACACACACACACACAACCACAACATATTCCAGCATTGCAATCTTGACGTCGCAGACAGTTCATAATAGTCACAGAGCTTCAGAGCTAAGGCAGGGCTACAGATTAGGTGTCCCTAAAGAACTGTAACGTTATCTAACAGTTAGTAGTTCCTCATTGTAATGGATTTGCTTTCTCGTCAGTTGTTTGACATGGATTTTAACCAGGGTTCAACAAAAGGTAGGCTTTAAATTACTACATTCCCGCTGCTGGTGTATAATGGGTGTCGTTGCGGCTCCAACTGACCAACTCGCGTAGTTTTCAGTCAGTGGACTGTCATTGACAGGCGAGAGCTAGCATTTTATTTCAGTTGTACCCTACATGTAGCCTTACGGGCTGTGAATTAAGATATCCTACAAGTCTGCTCTAATGCAGCGCTTGTTACTAGATAAGTTGTTGATTATGGCTCGAAACGTGTTTGTGTCTAGTTTGTGAAGTAGCATCGCTAGCTAAAGGCTACCGCTACCTATTACTGGATTTTAAAGATTATCTTTTTTATGCACCCGTGTCGTGTCATTCTTACCTTGATCATTTTCATCATCATTTTCCCAGAGAGTATGCCATTATTCAATAATCTAACAAAAGCAATCACTGTGAAACATGTAACTTACATGTGTGTCTGAGGTGATTTAATTGCTACATCATAACCCCGTAACTCCAGCACGACAATACTTTGATGGTCGGTCAGAACAAGGCAGAGTGCCGTAACTTACGCCTCCAGCACCTGCTTCAGCACATTATGTGTGTAATGTATGCGCGCGTGCAAAAACAAACATCCCCGCCGGCCCCACATAAGCCTACACACACGTCAAATACACAGGAATGATTATCGGCCTGTTCACATCGGCCCTATTTTGACATCGGAACGATATCGATGTGTAAAAAATTGACCATATCGGCCGATATTATATCGGCGGCCGATATATCGTGCATCACTACTTATTTGTTTATGGTCTGAGAGGGGAGCAAAAGAATGAGAAACATCTTTTATAAGTTGAAGAGCTGAGATGGAGATCAAGAAGAGGTAAATTCTCGATTGGGAAGACATATTTCTATTAGACCAAGTAAATTCTTGCAGATCAGGTTTAAAAGAAATGCCATGTATCTGTAAGAGAAAATTCCGAGCATAATGATCAAATGTTAATGTTTAAATGCTGGCTATCATTATTTTTGGGAGGAAGTCTGTCCAAGGAATCATCCACACATTCACTAAAATCCCCCGTCCAAAATCACAAAAGAGTCTGGGTACTTGATAATTACTTCTTTCAATTCAGAGGTTATCTGAGAAAAGAGAGACCTGTTGGCAGATCAGGAATTACAACCATAAATATTACAATTAATGAAGATTGAGTTAATCGCTAAGATAATACATCTGCCTTCATCAGAAGAATTAACTTCTAGAATGTGCCTTTTAAATGTGTACAATAAAATTGAAACTCCAGCAGAATGACTAGAGCCATGGCTACAGTTAATTTCATTTCCCCATTGATTTTTCCAAAATTTTACATCCAAATCACAGCATGTGTTTCCTGAAGAAGAATTATATCTGTCTCACTGCTTTTACAAAATAAAAAAAACAGCTTTTCTCTTTACTGCGTCACGTAAACCCCTTATGTTTAAGGATACAACAGAAAAAAAATGAAACTTAAAATCCATTATACACAAAGACCAAATGTAGTACCTCTTATCTGAAAAAACATAAACAATTCTATTTTTGAAATAGGAACAATATATAACTGAAAGTAATTCACAAACATTAAATTAGAGAGTAATCACTTAACCACCTTGCTTGTCGCTAAGCATTTTTAGATAGTCAAAAAAAAAGAAGAAGAAAAAAACTGTCAATCTAGAGATATTAAATTGAGCGACTGAACCGAACATTGCCAACCGTTATCATATACACAGCAAAGTTTTGCGGTTCAACCGGAGGAACAACGAGACCTTCACAAAATGTGTTGCCAATGGGAATAAAAGGAGCAAACAGTCTAGTAAAAGACAATTAAATAAATCCCAAGTGAAGGCTAGTCACATAAACGTAAAAACGAAACAAAAAACAAAACAGCCTATAGTACCTTATTTCATAAGATCTGGAAAAATCATTTTGTAGTCCAAACGAGCCGTTCATTGTAGTTCTTGAAAAGGGGATTCTGTTAAATAAAATATCTCCCTTTGGAGGGAATTTTAGCTTTGTAACCTTGCTGATCTTTTTTTGTTTTGCTCAAACAGCAACATTACACACAAACTAAAGTTAAGAAAGTGTATTGAAAATTAACATGGATTAAAGTATTTCATTATTAGTTCATGTTAACTAATTAACTGATGTTAATAAATGGAAAATTATTGTTAAGTGTTACTGAAATTTCTCTTATTTAGAGAAATAATAGATTAAATCACTCTTTGCAGCCTGAGCACAAACTGTGTTTTGCACACAGAAAGTGTTGCATACTTGTGCTTGGATTGAGAATGAAGTTGTCATTTTTTCAAAAATATTGTCAAAAGTTATATCTTTCAAGCTGTCAGTTGCTCCTATGCAAGTAGACAAATAAAAAAAGGGAAACGTAGAGAATTTCAAAAGTGGATTTTTGAAATATGCAAACAAAGCCTTGGAAATCTCTTTAGCATAAACTGTGTGCAAGGCTGCAAGCTGGGAAAATGTGTGCTTACACACTAACCAACCTAATCGGAGGAAAAAATGTCAAAACACATTAGTGCATTTCCATGCTTTAACAACAGCAAGACATAACATAAAAAACATAACATAAGAAGTTCTAAACTGACTAGAATACAAGTGTTGTGAAAATTCTCAATACAGATACAACCTACTGATCTGACTTCTCCACCATGGACAGTTATTTATGATATAATATAATACTATACCAATAGAAAATAATCCAATAGTTTGAGGTAATTCCTCTCCCACATTATGTTGACGGTGTCCCGGTGTCCAGTTATAACAATAATGACACAGATGACCAATATCATTGGAATCACTTTCAGAGCAATTTTTTCTCGAGCTGATGAACGATAAAAACATTGACAGCTAATCAGAATCCACTTGCTGGACAGCTGGAGCTTCCCGTTCTCTGGGATGCGTTTTCATGATAATCGAATGTACCCAGTTTTATCTTTAGTTTTACCACAGATTAGCTTTTAACGCTAAGGTATGGGGCATAGAATAAGTAAAAATAAAAATCGCTAGTTAATACCACTAACAAGGCTCAAAATAGCCCCACACTAACACGGTAGCATAATGAGGGTCTCTACCTGCAAACCGAAGCATTGGGAACTTTGTAAGTGTACAGACAGTTTAATAAGGAGAAACTTTATAAAGACAGTACACTTCGCGTATATAGGCAGGAGCCATCTTTGGAAAATAGTCTCGACCAGTCGAACCACGAACGCCGTGCTACGTGAGCTGAACTGTGACTATCGACTATCGGCGTTTGTGGTTCGACTGGTCGAGACTGTTTTCCAAAGATGGCTCCTGCTTGTATACGCGAAGTGTACTGTCTTTATAAAGTATCTTCTTATTAAACTGTCTGTACACTTACAAAGTTCTCAATGCTCTGGTTTGCAGGTAGAGACCCTCATTATGCTACCATGTTAGTGTGGGGCTATTTTGAGCCTTGGTAGTGGTATTAACTAGCGATTTTTATTTTTACTTATTCTATGCCCCCATACACTACCTTTATAAGCTAATCTGTGGTAAAACTAAAGGTAAAACTGGGTATCATGAAAACGCATCCCAGAGAACGGTCCACTCGGGACCCATGTGTTATTTAGCCCTAGGTTCATTTTTGGCCGGAATTGTCCTTTAATGGTCCTATAATTAGAGCTGCCATACACTGATAAAAGTGCATTAATAGGAATCAGTCTTATTATTTTTAAATCAGAATACATTTCAGATTATACTCACAGAGTGTGCTGGGTGTATACCTACATAAATCTCTTTTGAAATACCTAAATATCATTATTCATAATTTAACTGAGATTAAGCACTGATATGGCAGTTTTTCATTTCTCACCTGGACAGATTCAGAGACAGTTTCGCAAAAGTGAGCCATTTGAAATGGTAACAAAACCACTATAAAGAAAGGATCCTTTTGTTTTTTTTTTTTTCAATCACATTCAAAATCCATCACCCCATATTTCCAACCAACTTTTGGTTAAAAGTTGGTTGGAAAAGCAGAATAAAAAATCTGACAACATGTACTAACACTTATGAGGTTTCCATACCTGTGACTTATTTTTTCCTCTGTGGAACATAAAAGAAGCCTTCCTAACATAAAGCACCAGTTGATAGTCTACATCTGAATCCCTATTGACATTTTCACTTGCACATTTTGAGACATTGTTGAGATCACCACATAGATGTGAGATTAATGTGGGGTCTCCGTTTGCTCTTCCTTTAATATCGTTGTTTTTAGGAGATTTGCTCGCTGGTCAGATCTACGATCTACAAAATATTGAATTACATAGTTGAGAGGTATGTAGCGGTAATGTTATAATTACTTCACACAATGAAATCAATTAATCACTGTTTGAAGAAATCGTTTAGAGGAGACCAACAACTTGTTAATTATTAAGACATAAGTCTAGTTCTCAAAAGACTTATGTTGAAATTTATAAAATAAAAGGTAACACTTTATTTTGATGGACCGCTTTTGACATTCTACCGACTATAAGTAACTACATGTATTCCACTAACCCCTTATTCTACTAACCCTACCCCTACCCCTAACAGTCTACTAATACTCTACTAATACTCTAATGAGAGTTAGTTGACATGTACCGTAGGTGCAATGTTACTTATAATCAACAGAATGTTTAAAGGGGACCATCAAAATAAATGTTATTATTAAAACCAAGAGCAAAACACAGATTTATTGTTATATTGAAGGAGAATTTTCCTTGATGATAAGAAGGGCCTTTTTAAACTTAGGCTGTACAAGATTAATTATATCATCAAACATGAGATATTAAACTTGATGTTTAGTGATCTCATTAATAAGCATATCTGCTTGCATGTGAGATTAGTAACTGACTTGGAAGTTGGCAATATGTTCTACTGTCCACCAGTGTAATAACTTTCAAAACTCAAGCGCATCAATCAAATTGACAGCACACTTGACAAATCCATAAATCAAAGGAAGAATTGTTGTCTTGCAACTGACATTTCCTGAACGGACTACAGGGAATGTGGTCTGTTGGTTGTGGGATGCATATAAATGTTTTGTTCTTGATATCAAAGAGCAATATTTTGTATGATAAAATATATTTCCGTAGGCTATAGGAGAGAGGATGTGGAGCGCTGGATCATTTGTTATGTGTGATATATTCCTCTGGGTCAGGTGCCCGCAGGCTAAAGATGAAAGTGGAGGAAAGCAAAAAATGTGTTAGGAATGAGAAAGCAATGGAAGTGCCGACATATTACTATGCATGTGTTTCCTCTGAACATGCTCTTTGCTCCTCTTAAAGTACTCCAGAATAAGGTTATAAGATCAGTGTATAATTCATTATGTTCACTAAACCAATCCATTGGTTTCATTCAGAGTCCTTACACACACCGTCATGCTCTAGTGTGTGTGTGTGTGTGTGTGTGCGTGTGTGTGTGTGTGTGTGTGTGTAATGCATCACTGCACACATACTACATCTCTTTGCTATGTGGACTGTGTGCACTTGAGAGCAAAATTGATTTATGGTAAGACATAATGAGACCTTCTCATCTTTTGCAATAGAGCAGGTTCTAATGGAAATGCATTGATCAATTCTGGGAAAATGGCAGAATCCAACAGCATGAACTTTTAAAATTAAGAGGAATGTGTGCGAACTAAAACAAATGTTACGAACTGCTTTAAGACAAGAAGGCTGAGATCCAAATGCAGCTTTTATAATGGGGCAATCCAGACATGTACTCCAATGAACAGGCAACAGATCAAAACACAGGTAGGCAGTCCAAACAAACAAAACACACAAGGCTTGGAACAAGGCAAACGTGTAATCCAGAGGCAGGCAGAGATTCCAAAAACCGAAATACATGGAACCAGAGAAAGCTCAGAAATGCAGCGCAGCAACATACAAGACTTCGCAAGGAATGAATGTGAAAACCAAGCTATTATAGGCTGAGTTAAACAAGGTAATGAGACACAGGTGGATGCAACCAGGGATGATGAGTCCGGGCAAAGAGTTATAGTTTCATTAGGGAATGACAATAGTCTGATGTGGAGTGCCCTCTGGGGGCTCTCAAGGGCACTCCAGCTGATGACCGTTACAACAAATGTCTGGATGTGGTCTTACATTTGCTTCTTGTCTTCTTCTGTGCAGATGGAAAACTCATCTGAAACTAACTTGTTTATGTCCAAAATATCGAAAGAGAATGACTTGCTCCTGGGAATCATCTACACCATCTTTGGTAAGTGTCTTTTTAAAGTAGTCAAAAATGACTTGCTATACATTGTTTTTATTTCTGCAAGCACCTTATTATAAAGGATAGGATAGTAATTAATAGTGAATAGGATAGTAAACATGTTAATCATGTTAAAGTCAGTTATTAATTATTCGTGTCATTCCAAACCCGTAAGACTTTTGTTAATCGTTGAAACAGAAATTGAGATATTTTAATGAAATCTAGGAGATTTCAGTCCCTCCATTGATGGTCAATGTGATTTTCCCAAATAATAAATGGTTCTGGATCAAAATATTTTGGTTCTGAATTAAATGGTTCTGGATCAATACATTCCTGTCCAAAAGTTTAGGCCTAACCGTATCCCTACCCCTAAACCTAACACTAACTCATCCCAAATATCAGAGGGAAATGATAGGTGAATAACACTGATGTAGCAGCACCTAACCCTGGTTGTTAGCCTAAGCTTGACATAAAATGTAAACTTGGTTGATTGGAATGTTGTTCCATGATCAACAAAGATGTTGATCCAAGAACATGTTACACTTGGTAAAATCATGTTATCCCTCCATTGACAGCCCATGCAAAAAGTTCATAATGAGATCGTAAAACTAATCCATCAGAATTGAGCGGTTTAGTCCAAATCTTGAGAGAGAAACGATTGCTTTATATGATAAAAAGATTGAATATATAAATCTATCTATCTATATATATGTCACGGTTGGGTTTTGTGTCTTGTTCCTTGTTGTTGTCTGTCATGTGATTCCCTGTTTGTCATGTGATCCTGCCATGTGTCTTGTCCCATGTTCAGTTGTTCCCCATTATGTTGATTAGTCTTCCCAGGTGTTTCAGTTTATCCACGCCGCTCGTTATCTTGTTTAGCTTGTGTTCCCTTGTATTTAAGCCCTGTGTTTTAGTTCAGTCCTGGTGAGTTCTTGTTGCTGTTAACATGGTATGTTGGTTGTCCTGTTCCCCAGTCTCGTTACCGTGCCTGTATATGTTTAGTTTATTTATTAAAATCACTGCTGCATTTGGATCCTGCTTCTTCCTTGTTTCTACCTGTTCGTGACAGAAGAACTCACCACAATATGGATCCAGCAGTAGTTAGCGACCAGGCCCTAAGGAAATTTCTTTGTTCTTTGTTTCAAAACGGCCAGCCCATTGAAAGGTATGTGAGGGACTTTTTGGCCTGCTGTCACTTGGCGTCGCTCGATGGCACCGAGCTCATGGACCTGTTTTGGAGCGGGCTGGATGACAACATCGCTCAGTTGATGCCGGAGGGCTATGCCGGCTGGACCCTGGAGGGATATGTCGACCTGGCCCTTTTCTTGAGCGGTTCGGCACTTACTGTGGGCTTGGTTAATGAAACACCCCACAAGCTCACAGTACTCCCGGAGCCCTCATCACTGATCCAGTCTGCCCAGCCAGAGTCAGTTCACGTCTTGCCAACCTTCAAGCCAGCCACCGGACCAGTCTATGGCCGTACTGGACCGGTTTCTAGCGTGGCCGATCCCCCGTTAATTTCTGCACGTGCTGCCAAGAGGGCTATCGTTCCAGGGTCTCGTTCTCCAAAGCCTTCACCGCTGGTCCCGTCCAGCCCAGAGCCCTCGCCGCTGGTCCCGTCCAGCCCAGAGCCCTCGCCGCTGGTCCCGTCCAGCCCAGAGCCCTCGCCGCTGGTCCCGTCCAGCCCAGAGCCCTCGCCGCTGGTCCCGTCCAGCCCAGAGCCCTCGCCGCTGGTCCCGTCCAGCCCAGAGCCCTCGCCGCTGGTCCCGTCCAGCCCAGAGCCCTCGCCGCTGGTCCCGTCCAGCCCAGAGCCCTCGCCGCTGGTCCCGTCCAGCCCAGAGCCCTCGCCGCTGGTCCCGTCCAGCCCAGAGCCCTCGCCGCTGGTCCCGTCCAGCCCAGAGCCCTCGCCGCTGGTCCCGTCCAGCCCAGAGCCCTCGCCGCTGGTCCCGTCCAGCCCAGAGCTGGTCCCGTCCGGCCCAGAGCCTTCGCCGCTGGTCCCGTCCAGTCCAGAGCCCTCGCTTCACGTCAGCCACGTCCAGCCAGAGCTTCACGTCAGCCACGTCCAGCCAGAGCTTCACGTCACTTCTGCCGAGCCAGAGACCATTCACGTCACTTCCTCCGAGCCAGTGTCTACGGACAAGATGGCTGATTCAGAGACCGTTCACGTCACTTCCTCCGAGCCAGTGTCTACGGACAAGATGGCCGAACCAGAGACTGTTCACGTCACGTCTGCAGATCCAGAGACTGTTCACGTCACGTCTGCAGATCCAGACACTGTTCAAGTCACGCCTGTCGATCCAGAGACTGTTCAAGTCACGTCTGCCGATCCAGAGACTGTTCACACCACGCCGGAGCCAGTGTCTGCTGTTCCAGAGCCGGAGGCAGAGCCACTACCCGTTCCAGAGCAGGAGGCAGAGTCAGTGCCAGTGTTTGTTTCTGTGTTTGTGTCTGTTCTTGTGGCTGTTACAGTTTTGGTGTCTGTTCCTGAGCCAGTGTCTGTTCCAGAGCCAGTGTCTGCTGTTCCAGAGTCTGCTTCGCCCTGGCCGCCCGATGGGTCGTCTGCTTCGCCCTGGCCGCCCGATGGGTCGTCTGCTTCGCCCTGGCCGCCCGATGGGTCGTCTGCTTCGCCCTGGCCGCCCGATGGGTCGTCTGCTTCGCCCTGGCCGCCCGATGGGTCGTCTGCTTCGCCCTGGCCGCCCGATGGGTCGTCTGCTTCGCCCTGGCCGCCCGATGGGTCGTCTGCTTCGCCCTGGCCGCCCGATGGGTCGTCTGCTTCGCCCTGGCCGCCCGATGGGTCTTCACCGCCGTGGCTGCCTGCGTATCCTGCTCCACCATGGTCTCCACCTTATCCTGCTCCGCTCTGGTTGCCCACGCTTCTCGACCCAGGTCCGCCATTGCAATGCCCTGGTCCCATTACCCTGCACGGACCTGGCCCTCCATCCCTCCCCAAGACCGCCTCCGCTTCACCACCCTCCTGAACTATTGTTTTTTGTTTTTTATGGGCGTCGGGAGCCGCCCATAGGGGAGGGGCTATGTCACGGTTGGGTTTTGTGTCTTGTTCCTTGTTGTTGTCTGTCATGTGATTCCCTGTTTGTCATGTGATCCTGCCATGTGTCTTGTCCCATGTTCAGTTGTTCCCCATTATGTTGATTAGTCTTCCCAGGTGTTTCAGTTTATCCACGCCGCTCGTTATCTTGTTTAGCTTGTGTTCCCTTGTATTTAAGCCCTGTGTTTTAGTTCAGTCCTGGTGAGTTCTTGTTGCTGTTAACATGGTATGTTGGTTGTCCTGTTCCCCAGTCTCGTTACCGTGCCTGTATATGTTTAGTTTATTTATTAAAATCACTGCTGCATTTGGATCCTGCTTCTTCCTTTGTTTCTACCTGTTCGTGACAATATATTTCATCAATGTTTATGTTTGTAAATGAATATGTGAATAAAAGCCTTAATTCAATCTTTTCTTCATAGAGCGATCAAGAGCTATCGAGTCTCTTCAGAAAATTTGTACTAAACCGCTCGATTAATTTGGATTAGTTTTACAATCTCTGTATGGGCTTTTTGAAGCGTCAAAGTGGTACAGTAGTTGCGTAGCTGTCAATGGAGGAACAGAAATCTCTCTTCTCTCGTTGTTCCAAGTCTTACAGGTTTGGAACGACATGCGGGTGAGTAAATAATGACAGAATGTAAAATATTTTTTTTATAAACTTACCCTTCAAGTTAATATTGAACCAAGTTAGATACAATACTTTATAGAAAAAAGTACTACATTTTGGAAGAAGTGTTGGTGGTATCTCTTGTTATTATTATTATTACATTAAATGACTTAATAAATATGTCTGTCTTTAGCCATACTGCTGCTGACACTGTTTTATACAAAGAAAGACGGTGGTTTTTAGCATTATTGTGGTTTGTTTTATATCCTTTAAAGGCAAAAAGAATCTGCACCAGCAGAAATCGTGACAAATTTTCACAGAATTGAATATTCATAAAAACACCCTGCAGTGAAAAAAGCAAAATGTCGGTGTAATTTATTTAAAGTTTGTTTTATATTGTTCTAATATTGTTTTTTAAACTTGTTTGTTCAGTTTTCTAAAAGCAAAATAACACTCCCCATAGAATATATATATATATATTTTTTAAAGAAAATAGTGTGATTCTTCCCCTGACGACAGTTCAGTGTTGATTCAATTCTGTTCAATAACTGTGTAAAGATCATCAAATATGAAATGAGTTAAATTCAGCTATAAAGCAGCTCTGCAGAAAACAGTGATGTCATCATCAGCTCAGTTCAGATCAATAATATCGTTGAATATTAAGTGTTCCCAACTAAGCAAGCCAGATACAGTGGGAAGGAACCCAAATCAGGTGACAGAAATAGACTAAATGTTTTTAGCTTTATCAAAAATCTACTTTCACATTATAGCATATTATATATATTTTTGTTGTTGTTGTTGTTTATGATGAAATTAAGTTATTAATATTAAAGTAAATAATTCATATTAAATCAAATTTTAAGAATTGAACAAAACCATAAATATAATTTGAGAAAAACAAAAAGATCTGTGCATGTGCATTTATCTGACACTGATTACAATTTTAATGACCAGTAGGAGTAAATACTCTCTGTTTAACCCTTACATGTTTTTTTTTTATAAAATCTGTCTGCATACTGCTTTAGTGGCCTTTTCAAGTCACATTTATTTGTATAGCATTTTTCATAACACATTTTAAGGCACATTTTTCATTCATTGTTTTGTTGATTGTGTATATCTTTCTTTCTTTTTTTCTTTCTTTCTTTCTTTCACTGCAGGTGTGCTGTCTCTGATGGGAAACACCACTCTGTTGTTTGTTGCCTATCGCAAGAAGTCATCTCTTAAGCCAGCCGAGTTTTTTATCATCAACCTCTCCATCAGTGACCTGGGCATGACCATTTTCCTCTTTCCCTTCGCAATTCCTTCGTCTTTCGCTCACAGGTAAAACTCTTTTACAGCAGGGACATTTCTTATAGAAGAAGAGTCTTCCCCTCTTTCTTTATATACACATAGCCTATCTTTCTTTTCCCCTTTAGATGTTAGTGTGTCCTCTTGAGACTCATTAAAGAGGGTCATCTCATTCTCTCTCTGATCCTCTTAAAGGCGTCAGCATAATAAAATCAAATTAAATCAAATTTAACAGCTGGAAACACATTGACGCAGCATCCGTGTTCTCAGACCCTGAACTCTCTGATGACTGGGCTTTTGATGCTGCTATTCCTTTTTTTCCTCTTCCCCTTTTTGTTTGTGTAGTTGTAACCGTTGACATTTATATCCTGTTTCAATAGCTAGCTGCATTTCTTTCAAACTTGTTACTGCCCCTTTAAGAGATAGGGTAGTTCATGCAAGGAGTGAGTGCACAGCAATAGCGCGCAGAGTGAATGTGAACGGAGCACGGAGAAAAACGCATAGCGTGCGAGTAATTTTGACTTGCTGACTAAAATGAGCATTTATAGTGTGACTTGAATAGCTGATTTATTGTTTCATATATCAGCCAGGAAGTTGAATTGAATCACTGTGGAAGAGAAGTCGATGAATACATATTGTTTTCTGTGACCGTTTCTGAGACATTCTGGTGAGTGTATTCTGCTTGTAACTAAATATTGTGTTATCATTAGAGCAAAACCAGTCAGAATGTATTCATGTCGAGGAAAAATGTGTTAAATTGTTTGTGTAGTGCGTTTTGAAGCCATTAAAGGTTAGTTCACCCAAAAATGAAAATTATGTCATTAATGACTCACCCTCATGTCGTCCCAAGCCCGTAAGACCTCCGTTCATCTTTGGAACACAGTTTAAGATATTTTAGATTTAGTCCGAGAGCTTTTTGTCCCTCCATTGAAAATGTACGTACGGCACACACTCTTTGTCCAGAATGGAAATAAATACATCATCAAAGTAGTCCATGTGACATCAGTGGGTTAGTTAGAATGTTTGGAAGCATCGAAAATACATTTTGGTCCAAACATAACAAAAACTACGACTTTATTCAGCATTGTATTGTCTTCCGGTTCTGTTGTTGATCCGCGTTCACGATTCCGCAGTGACCCTGCTGACGTAAGACGCTGATGACGTGTTGTCTGGAGATTAGGACATCCGCGACATGCACACCTACGCACCTTTTTAAAAAAAATATAGCAATACAAAAATACAAACAATGTAGAATAGCTTGAATACAGTGCCCGTCTCCCTCAAACTGTAAACGAAGCTCGGGCGCACCAGATAACACGTCATCAGCGTCAAAGAGTGTGTGCTGTACGTACATTTTCAATGGAGGGACAAAAAGCTCTCGGACTAAATCTAAAATATCTTAAACTGTGTTCCAAAGATGAACGGAGGTCTTACGGGCTTGGGACGACATGAGGGTGAGTCATTAATGACATAATTTTCATTTTTGGGTGAACTAACCCTTTAAAAGGGCAGCTAAGTACAGCACTTCAATGCTAGCTTTGCTAGTCACGGAGAGCACAAGGTGTACGATGCCATGTATATTGTTTTTCACATGTCGAGTGAAATGGTTAAAACACATAAAATGTAACTGTAATTTGATTTATGTTAATGTGTATTGGTAGTTCTCAATTGTCAGTGAGATGATTCAAAGCTGGGTTGTTTCATAATTTTTTTCATAAGAGAAGGAAAGATATGACAGTAAGAAAAATACATGTGATCTCTCTTACAAGGAATGGTTTAAGTGTTCTGATGTTAATGATGTAATCAATTCGAAATATATATTTGTACAGACTGGTTTTTCCCTTGGACTGGTTGTTGGAGATACACTTGGGACCCGGATCATTTGAGTGGATTCATCCGGAACAAATCCTTTTCATCCAGGGTGGGAAATTAACTTTTTTGTCCACCAGCCACAGTGGCTGGTGGATGCCCAGTTTTACCAGCCACTTATATTTTTTACCAGCCACTTTTTCCGGAATTCAAATTGCAAGAAAGAAATTGCTTCAATACGTTTTTTTTTTATTTATTATTAATACATTTTATTAATATAGGCAAATACAAAGGCCTACATGTTTCATGAACAAAACAAATAATTTTGATTCATCTCTCAGTAACATAGCATTAAAGTGTCACTTTAGTCTTCTTCAGTGTCACTTTAGTCTTCTTCAGAGTCGTCATCATCTTCCTCCTCAGACGTCTTCTCGTCTTCAAGTTGAGTCTTTCTCTTCTTGGCTCCTCTTTCCATGAAATCTGGCCTCCTCGCTCTGACGCTGGCCTGATGCCACAGCTGTATGGCTGAGTCGGGATCAAAGTCTTCAATGTCAGGGCTGGACAGCTGCACTGTGAGCAGGTCAGATAGTGTGTCCGACCTCAGACCTGACCTCCAGTCACTCTTCACTTGTTTCATCAAATTGAAACCCCGTTCACAGTCTGCTGTGGAGGCTGGAATATACAGTAACACATCGACAAGCTGAAGGAAATCATGGCACTGGCCTCCAAGTCTCCGATTTATCTCTGGCCAGGTCAGCTGGTCCATGTTCGGATGCTGCTGGTACAAACTGCTCTTGAGGAATGTCCACTGGTCTGGAATCAGATCCAAATTGGCCCCAGAGGAGGCCAATAGTGGACCAAAGTGCTTTATAAGACACTCCACATCTGCATCTCCAAAATTTGCAGACACACACAAGGAAAACTTAAGGTTGCACAAACAGTAAAAGGTTTCAACTTCAAGATGTAAATATCATGTTAAATGTGCTAACATTGTGCTTGATAATAACCTTCACATCTGTCTGCATCAGGCCAGCTTGTGATATCCACCAGTTTGGAAGCATGTAGTACTCCAGAGCTGAAGTCACAAAATCGTGTCGCCATACTGCTGCAAAATTTGTCTATCAGCTTGTCCTTTGTGGAGTTTACACGAGCCAGGGAGAGGTCATCTCTGGGTGCTGCCAAGATTACACCCTCAAAGGTGTCCGCTGGATTTTCTAGGCATGCCCTAAGCCTGGGTCCAGGTCTTATAATTGAATACACAACAAAACAATGTTAATTATATTTCAAAATATTCTGCCCTACACACACACACACACACACACACACACACACACACACACCTGTTCTTGTGTTTAGTTAAGACAGCCTGTGTGGCTATAAGGCTAGTCTGAACCTCTGCCACTGTTCGAGTTGGCCGTTGCATGGATGCAGACAGGTTGCTGAGGTGGGTCAGGCAGTCGTGCATCCGAATCTGGTGACTGGATCTTGCACACACAATTGTACATTTGAATCAATTATGTTCAACTATTAAATTATTGATTATTAGTACCATTATGTTGAGTTGTTAACTTTAGTCAACTAATTTAAACTAAAATGATCACCTTGCCTTAGCCTATACTACTGTACCTGCTCAAAATGCTGGATTAGGCCCCTATAGCCTCTGAGGAAGTGGTCCAGTGCCCTGAAGAGATGAGCAAGCCACCTGGTACCTCCAATTCTAGTTGGAATGAGTGGCTTTATTCCTAACACCTTGAAGCTGTTTTTCAAGTTTGCTCTGTTGAGTGGACTCTTGTGATAGAACACATAGAGGGAAGACAAGAGGTCATCCAACTTTATGCACTGGGGGCAACTCTTCACTGCATCCTTAAATGTCAGCTCCAGCCTATGGGCTATGCAATGGACACCCACAATATAGGACTTGTCGCCACATAGTCTGCTGACCACTCCACTTCTGGACCCTGTCATCACTGCTGCTCCATCTGTTGCACAAGCCACCAGTTTCTCCTGCCAACTCTCATCATCCTCACACACCTCTCTCATCATCCGTATGATGACTGCTGTGATGTTCTCTGCATTTGGCTTTTCAACAGCCTGGATTCCAACAAACTGCACCTCGACTTTCCCTGCTTGGCTCATTCTGGTGTACAGAAGCTCTTCCTCCAACACTGCACTGTCAGTTGATCCATCTGACATAATTGCCAGATACTTTGAATGATCAATCTTATTTTTAAGCTGCCTCCTCGACACCTCAGCAATGTAGTGCATAAAAACCCTGGCCTGCTTCTTGTTCTGATAAGTTTTCCCTATCACCAGTCCTTTCTGCTCATCCACTCTGAAAGGAGTTAGAATGAGAACTGTGACTTTGATAACATTGACCTCCATTACAAATATGTATATGTATATCGGTATATCGAGTTTGTATGATATATCGATATATTTTTTGAAATTATATGGAATGAGGCACTAACGTTTATATTGATACAGTAGTTTGATACGAGCACATCTGAAAAATACTGTTGCTGATTGACTTGCGCTGTTTAATGCATCTGAGATGTGGTGCTTTCCTCATTGCTTAACTTATATTTCACAGCAATATTCAGATGGAGGAGCACAATAGAATAGTAGCACAATAATTCTGACTAAAATATACAGTACATATTGTTAAAATATTTGTTGTTGGAGACAATACATGTTCCATATGTGGAATTTTAAACCTACAAGTAGGCTATATTTTTATGAAAGTGATCATTATAATGGGGTAATCAAATGCAGGCTAATATAATTAGTTTGTAACATTACAATCTAAAAACAAAAATAATGCTTTTGTTTTTACATTAACAAAATTCTAAACTAAAAATGAAAATAAAAACAAAAACAAAAGCACAATGTTAGAATGTAAAAAGTACCGAGATATATTGCCATTTAACCAATAAATACCGAGATATGATTTTTATCAACCCTACCCTAGGGTCGCCCAACCCTACTACAAATATGTAATTCGTTTTGCAATCATAAGTGCCTTTCACACAGGACGCGGCATGCGTGACGCTGCGCTCTGTGACGATTACCAATAGAAACATGGGCAATAGAAACCAATAGCGTGGCCAATAGAAACATGGGCATCCCAAAAGTTTTGACTTTGCTGTGGCGTAGCAGCGCAAATCGCGTTGTATCTGAAGGGCAAAGCTGAACCCCAGCGGCCCAGCACCACCGCGCATTCCGCGTCCTGCGTGAAAGGCGCTCTGTGGGTGCTCACAGGCGCACGCCTTTTAAAAAAAAAATCGGCTGCTAAAACTATCTAGCCATCACAAAACACAACTTCAAGTTAGTTCGTTAATAATAGTTAATTTACTTACTTGCACATCCAAACGTAGTCCCGAAAGGGTCTGCCCTTTTTTCCGATTGCATGGACGTTTCTGAACAGAGTTCTCATTCGGTCCAACTGCGCCGATTGCATAGAGCAGATAGCCTTCATTGCCACACTCTGCTCCTGGGGTCCCGTCTTCGCCAGCTGTATGGCAGTGCACTTAATATGCGACTTGGAAGACTTGTGGTCTTTTATTGCCTCTAATTTAAGATTAGACGTTCCTCTTACGAACAAATTATTTACATTTTCTGCTGACGCGTAGGTTCGACAGTAAGTGCAGTGCATAGACTGGTCGTCGGGAAGGTAGGATAACCATTCCCTCGGTTTCCCTTGGTCATCAATCCGCCACTTGTTAGAAAAGTACCTTTTCGTTTTCTTTACTTCGCCCTCAGTTTTTAGTTGTTCATTTATAACTGCTGACTCCGCTGCGGGCCTCCTAACACTGGGAATATGTCGCCACATTTTTTAAAATAATTTCCCTTTCTTCTGCACCAGCTCAGCTCAGCTATATATATATACACACTTTTTTTTTAAAATTTATTCTCAGTTTAGCTATGTGTATAAGTTATACAGTATAACGGTCTCTTCAGCGCCGTGACACACAGCGCTGAAAACCAATCAAAAGAGTTACTCGACAAAAGTGTATTATTGTTACTTAGCAACCGCATTCTTTGACAAAGGCTATCCAATCCGTACAATGAAACCACTCGCAGCATGTGTTTATTGGTTACTACTTAATACATTCAATGTTAAGTCAATGTAAAGACGCGTTTACGCGCGTCTGGTGGTCCTGTCCTGGTTCCTCGGTGGATGCGAATTTTTGCGAACTGTATTCGCTTTTGGTGCGAACGCAGCATTATTATAATCCACCCGCCACTGTGGCTGGTATACACGTGCTAATTTCCCACCCTGTTTTCATCTCATCCCAAACTATCAACTCTTCAGCTCTTCTTTCCTTCATCCTTGATTTACTGAATATTTTGCTTGGGGAAGTGGTAGGACTGAGACATTTTGTTTCTTCATTCTACACACGTTACATGGGACTGATACGTTTTTTGTTTTTTGCCCCAAGGAAAAGGAAACTGGACTCTCCACATATTGATTTTTTTTTTGGGGTTACAATTATATTGAATTAAATTCTGTTAACAAGCTCAATTAATTATTGGAAATTGATTGTCATTTGAGGTTATAGCTTTGGCGTTTTGAAGTGCCAGAATAGAAAGCATTTTAGTTGCCTCACAATATAGATTTTCTGGTTAACCGAATTCCTGTGTGTGGCATTACTTTATTTGTTTTGTTCCCTTTTTATGAGATTTTGATTATTCAGTTAGTTCTGAGTATTTAGCTTAAAAGAAAAAAAGGAAAATTAGACAATTGATATTTAGAATTAGATAACAAAACCCTGAGTCGAGGGTTACATAAAATAGTGGCCAGCCAGGAGCTTGGGTTAAATTTTACTTGTGTTAATTACCTCAAGGAACTATTTTTTTGTGTGATTTGATTTTCATTCAATATTTTGAGAGTGGGATCTACATTTTTTTTCAAAGTTATTTTGAGCTGGATTATATGTCCCATAACTAAATATGGATTTTTGTGACCGCTTTGATGTACATGGTCCGAACTGTCTGTATATTACGGGGGTAGAAGAAACTTGTGATGTTGAGGATATTCAGAATATTTTTGAGACACACGGGGAAATTGAGAAAATAGTTAGAGTTCCTGATGAGCCAGAGCAGCCAGCTGGGAGAGTCCTAATTCAGTATTTGTCTGAGAAATCTATTCTGAGTATCAGCCCTGATTGTTTAGGTGACCTGCCAAGCTCAAAAGACCCTGCCATGACATGGCATGTAAGAATAGTCCGTGATCTATGTCAGCAGAGGCTAGGCAGGGAACTGGCATTAAGATATCTAGATGAACTGAATGCTATCTCCGGAAGTGGTAGAGCAGGATTCCTGCTTGCCCTCCAGAATGAACTTCAGAGCTTTCATCTTCATTCGGATGATTCCCAAGCTGCTGAAGCAGATCCACATACAACTGTTCGCAGCCCAAGTCTTTGTGACCCAGGAAGAACTAACCCTGCTGAGTTAAGTCGAGCTCAAACTAGGATTCCAAACCTTTCCCCCTTGCATGCTCCACCAAGTCCATTGCATGTTGATGAAAGTATGCTTAACCCCCCTCAGATTCAAAGGGTTGTTGTGGAGCACGTCATCCGAAATGAGTCTGCGCATTCACCTTTGAGGAAGCGCCGTATCCGCACATTCTCCGGCCGGACCCCCAAGCCAAATGGGGAAGTCGACTATGAGACGTGGCGTACTCAAGTTGATCTCCTACTTTCTGACCCCTCTTCGCCAGATTCTCAAAAAGTAAGGATGATCTTAGAGAGCCTGCTTAGCCCAGCAGCGGACATTGTCAAGCCCTTAGGTGTTAATTATTCACCTAGCTCTTACCTTAACCAGATTGAATCAGCCTTTGGTGTAGTAGAAGATGGAGAGGAGCTCTTTGCCACTTTCCTTAACCTAAATCAAAATGCGGGAGAAAAGTCTTCAGCATATCTGCAAAGACTGCATACTCTTCTTACCAGAGCAATATCCAGAGGGGGAGCCAGTGCTGCAGATTCCCGTAAGCATCTGCTCCGCCAGTTCTGTCGAGGGTGCTGGGACCAGGCCATGATAATAGGACTTCAGCTTGAACATCGTAAAGACAATCCACCAACCTTTCCTGAACTCCTGCTCTCTGTGAGAACAGAGGAAGACAAAAAGGCAGCAAAGCTAGATCGAATGAAGAAACATCTTGGCAACAGGAAGTCAGCTGCTCATGCTCACTCAGTGTATGGTATACCTGTTAACGTAGAACCTTCGCCTGAGCCAACTAATAAATGCCTACAGGATGAAACCCAGAAGCTTAAAGGAGAGATAGCTGCGCTGAAAAAACAAGTTGCATACTTGTCGAGGAAAGGTGAAACTAGAGAGTATGAGATAAAAAGTGGAAAAAACGCTAAAGGAAGTGCAATTACCAGTGACTGCCTTGTGTCCAGCTCCAATGTGACATCTGGCTCTACAACTATGCCAAAGGCCTGGTTCTGTTTCAAGTGTGGGGAAGATGGACACATTGCAGTTCGCTGCAGTAATGATCCCAACCCTGAGCTTGTTCGGAAGAAGAATTCACAGCTGAGGGAGAGATGCGAGGAGTACCGGAAATTGCATGGGACATCACAGCTTTCTTTAAACCTCTAACAGCTCCTGTTGCGGGACACTCAGGAGCTGCCAGCACTCATATTCGTCCCACAATGATGGTTCATGATACAGTCCATGGTGCGAGAGAAACCCAAACAAACATCAGGGTTAAGGATGAATTCTTGCCGCAAGGTCTTATTGGCAAACGTTGCGTTTCGTCTGTCCTTGTTGAAGGCACTCGGTGTGATTCTCTCTTAGACACAGGATCACAAGTTACGACTGTTTCGGAGGCGTTTTACTTGACAAATCTTTCTTCGGTTCCCATTCAGCCAATTCATGCGTTGTTTGAGGTTAAGGGTGCCGGCGGCCAGAATGTTCCATACCTTGGTTACATCCAAGCCATCATAACCTTCCCTTGTACTGTCACAGGCACAGAGGAGGAGCTTTCTTCTCTCCTACTTGTTGTCCCAGATTGTCACTTCAACAGTAAGGTCCCACTGTTGATTGGGACAAATGTTCTCGACCGCTTGTATCAGCAGGGGGTAGAAAAAAAAGGGGCCAGGTTCTTCCAAAAACCCGGTGGCAGTAGTGATTATGCGTTGCTTTTTCAACATGTTGCTCAGAATTATGAGAGTGGGAGGAAATCCTTTCAAGTGAAAGCACGAGGAAAAGGCCAAATCACTATCCCTGCCAAACAGACAGTATGCCTTTTTGGTCAAGTGAGAATTAAGGGAATGTCAAACGCCTTATTCGTCTTAGAGCAACCCGAGTCTTTTCCCTTGCCGGGTGGTCTTCTGCTTGAGTGTGCTGTGGTTCGTGCCCCACACAAGGCTCGTTCAAAGATTTCTGTCATAATAAAAAACCTAACCAACCGGGATATTAGCCTTCATCCCAAACGTGTGATCGCTGAGATGGCAACGGCTTATGTTCTGCCTCTGAAGACTGAGCTTTTGTCTTGTTCTGCTCAGGTGCCCTGTGGGAAGCTGGTGTTCGAACTTGATAACTCACCCATTCCTGAAGAATGGAAAAAACGCATCTCCGATAAACTCAATTCCATGTCAGAGGTCTTTGCTGTTGATGACTTGTCATATGGTCATGCCACTGCAGTGAAACACCACATCAGACTACAGGATGAGACACCTTTTAAGGAACGACCTAGGCCAATTCATCCCAGTGACCGGGAAGCTGTTAAGCAACATCTCAGGGAGCTTCTAGAAGCTGGAATAATCAGAGAGTCAGAGAGCCCCTTCGCATCACCAATCGTTTTGGTTCGCAAGAAGAATGGCCAGATCAGACTTTGTGTCGATTACAGGAAGCTTAATGTGCACTATAAAAGATGCATATGCACTTGCCAACATAGAGGAAGCTTTCTCTGCACTCAGTGGGGCTAAATGGTTCTCTGTCATGGACCTTAAATGAGGATATTACCAAGTTGAAGTAGCCGAAGAAGATAAACACAAAACCGCTTCTTTGAATTTAATCACACGCCTCAAGGTGTCACAAATGCACCTAGCACTTTCCAGAGGCTTATGGAGAAGTGTGTAGGAGACTTGCATTTGAATGAAGTACTCGTATTTCTGGATGATCTCATCGTCTTTTCTAAAACACTTGAGGAACATGAAGCCAGGCTGATGAAAGTGTTGACTCGTCTGAAGGAGTGTGGACTGAAGTTATCTCCTGAGAAATGCCACTTTTTCAAATCATCTGTAAAGTATCTGGGACATGTGGTGGATGCTGATGGGGTTCACACCGATCCCGAAAAGATTTCCGCTCTGAAAGATTGGCCTCGCTTCAACTAGGCGAGAGGTAAAATGTTTTCTGGGCTTTGCTGGGTATTATCGGCGCTTCGTCAAGGGGTACTCTGAGATAGCAAAGCCATTAAACAGTCTGACTGCAGGATATAGTCCTCCAAGGAAAAAGGGGAAGGTTTACAAGAGAGAGAAATCGAGCACTCCTGTGGATACCAATGCCCGCATTGATGACGAGTGGACAGCCGAGTGTGAGAATGCATTTATGACCCTGATTTAGAAATTGACATCTGCCCCAATTCTCGCTATCGCAAACCCAGAACTTCCCTATGTCTTGCATACAGATGCCTGTGGGGAGGGCCTCGGCGCAGCTCTATACCAAGAGCAGGAGGGCAAGCTCCGCGTGATCGCATATGCCAGTAGGGGTCTTTCAAAAAGTGAGAGAAACTATCCTACCCACAAATTAGAATATTTGGCCTTGAAATGGGCCGTCTGTGAGAAATTCAGTGATTATCTCTATGGCACTGAATTTACTGTTCTCACAGACAATAACCCACTGACATATGTGGTGACCACGGCAAAACTCGATGCAGCAGGACATCGCTGGCTTGCGGCGTTGTCTACTTACAGGTTCAATATAAAATACAGACCTGGATCCGTCAATAAGGATGCTGATGGATTGTCCAGAAGACCGCAAAACCCACCAGAGGAAGATGATGCGTTCCTTGAAGAAGAGAGGGCTATTAGAGACTTGAAACGGCGATTATGCAAGGAAACTGAGGTGATCTCCCCCGAATTACTCTCTGCGATGTGTGAACGTCATTCGTTTGTCTTGTCGAGTGACGTGTCCGATGCATCAGAGGTTGTTGTTCTTGCAGAGTCCTTGGCTTTGGATGCTTCATCTGTTCCTGAAGGTTTCACCACCACGGGGTACGAGACTATTCCTGGAATGACCCGTGACGATTGGTACCAGGCTCAGAGGGAGGATTCAACTTTGAGAAGGATAATCTCTTTCATGGATCAAGGTCAGAAACCCAACTTCCAACAAACCAGGTTTGAGCCCCTCAAGGTAAAACTGCTCCTGCGGAAATGGAAACGGCTTGAGCTACGAGATGGAGTGTTATACCGGAAGTGGACAACCCACGGGGCTGCTTTGAACCAGCTGGTTCTGCCTCAAAAGTGCAGAGAGAGAGCATTGAATGGTGTTCATGATGAGGTGGCCCATCTTGGCTATGAGCGTGCAGTTGACCTAGCTCATGCTAGATTCTTTTGGCCGAAGATGGCAAGGGATGTTGAGAACTGATGTTACACCTGTGAGAGATGTTTCAGGAGGAAAGCGTGCCCTCAGAAAGCAGCTCCCATGGAATCCATACAGACAACTTATCTCCTTGAGCTAGTATGTATGGATTATTTGTCTCTGGAGCCTGACAGTCATGACACTAGAAATATACTGGTCATGACCGACCACTTTAACAAATTTGCTGTGGCGGTACCGACAAAAGACCAGAAAGCTAAGACCATTGCAAAGGCGTTCTGGGAGAATTCCATTGTCCATTATGGCTTTCCAAGTCGCCTCCTCAGTGATCAAGGAAAGGATTTCAAATCTCACACCATCCGAGAGTTGTGTGCCCTTATTGGAGCTGACAAGATTAGGACTATGCCTTATCATCCACGGGGGGGCAGCATACTTGTAGTAAATTAATAATATAACAACGACCGGTGTTCTGACGATTCATGCTACCCATCGAGATCTGTTACTTACTGGTTATGCGCATGTGCAGACTCATTTTCCTTCTGCTTACCACGCCCATAAATCTATGCATCCTTGCTGTGGAGACTTGTAGGAAACTTTGACAGGTCAAAGATGAATATTTGATGATAATTTTTACTTTTCACACCGTTTTAAAAATGAAAACAGTACAGTATACTGTACACTTAACTTCGAATTTTATTATAATTGTATTTCATATAATAATGTCATTTTTACTTGTTATATCAAATGTGATAATTGCTAGTTCATTTAAAATATCAAAATATGCTCCTCATACACTTACCCTAATTTAAATGAAATAACGATGTCATAATATTGTGAGATTCACACCATTATGGAAACAATAGAGAATGAATCAACATTCTCTGTGATCGATTCGCGCTTGGGTAGCATTTTTCGACAAGGCAGCACAAAGCCGAGTGTTTTTCCTCCTCTGGGTGGAAACGTGTCATATGGCTTCACATATTTGTCGTGTTTCCGAAATATTTTAGTTTTATTCTACAAAGCTTACAACTAGTGTGGCTCTTGTCCAGCTCCTTTCCCCCTTCAACTTCATAGAAGCCAAAATATTTCCACACATCAGCTTTTAACGAGGAGGGTGTTTGGATTTCGCGCTCAGCCTTCGCGTCTCTGTTATGTGCACACGCCACAGACAGTCCGGGCACTGCACTTCCGCGCTTCAGAGTTCCGTCTTTTGCGTTCCGTCAATATTACGTTATTATAAATTATATCTAAAAAAATATATATTTTTTTTTTTTGAAAATTGATTTTTGACATTTGTGAATCGATTCAGAATCGTCCACGTCCGCATCGCGATGCATCTAAGAATCGATTTTTTCCCCCACCCCTAGTCCAAATCGTACCCTTCACAGGGATCTCTTGTTGCCTTGCGGGTTTTTGCCTGTGAGCTCAAAAGAGCAGGTGCCTGGAACAAAACACACAGATAACAGGAAACGTGGGATGAGAACAAGAGTAAATACAGACATGCAGGAATGTGACTATATTGAGGAGCTGTCCAGTGATGAGGAAGGAAGTTGCCTTCAAATACCCACTCCTGAAATAGTCACAAGGAGTCCCTACATTATACGAGTAGATGATGGGCCACTCACCTCACATGATATTTCTGGGAAGACGTGGAACCCATTGAACCCTCACGCAGCTGAGTTTTCTCCATGTATTTCAACTATTCCCAGATCAGAGTCTGTCCAGCCTGTGATTGAACCCCCACAAGATGATTCAGAAGCTGTTACTGGGGGCACACCGGTCACTCTGGTCTCAGAGGCTATTGAGATTGAACATTCCCCTGGTCATATTGTCATTGAAATCCCAGAGGAGATCTTACCAGAGTGAGGGTTAGAATCCCAAGATTTGTCACACAATTCAGTTGAGGCTGAATCTGTACCTCTCAGACGTTCAGGTCGGGAGAGACGGCCACCAAAGACACTAGAATATGAGGAATTAGGAAAGCCCATAATTCTTGCCCTAATGACATTTTTTGATTCCTTGGGAGGCATTCTCTCTGCCAGTCTTCCTGTTAATATGCACGCAGGGACTCATGCGATTTAGAAGGGGAGAGTGTAACCCTTGACATTTATATCCTGTTTCAATAGCTAGCTAGATTTCTTTAAAACTTGTTACTGCCTCTTTAAGAGATAGGGTAGTTCATGCAAGGAGTGAGTGCACAGCAATAGCGCGCAGAGTGAATGTGAACGGAGCACGGAGAAAAACGCATAGCGTGCGAGTAATTTTGACTTGCTGACTAAAATGAGCATTTATAGTGTGACTTGAATAGCTGATTTATTGTTTCATATATCAGCCAGGAAGTTGAATTGAATCACTGTGGAAGAGAAGTCGATGAATACATATTGCTTTCTGAGACATTCTGGTGAGTGTATTCTGCTTGTAACTAAATATTGTTTCATTTGAGCAAAACCAGTCAGAATGTATTCATGTCGAGGAAAAATGTTAAATTGTTTGTGTAGTGCGTTTTGAAGCCATTAAAAGGGCAGCTAAGTACAGCACTTCAATGCTAGCTTTGCTAGTCACGGAGAGCACGAGGTGTACGATGCCATGTATATTGTTTTTCACATGTCGAGTGAAATGGTTAAAACACAAAATGTAACTGTAATTTGATTTATGTTAATGTGTATTGGTAGTTCTCAATTGTCAGTGAGATGATTCAAAGCTGGGTTGTTACATAATTTTTTCATAAGAGAAGGAAAGATATGACAGTAAGAAAAATACATGTGATCTCTCTAACAAGGAATGGTTTAAGTGTTCTGATGTTATTGATGTAATCAATTCGAAATATATATTTGTACAGACTGGTTTTTCCCTTGGACTGGTTGATGGAGATACACTTGGGACCCGGATCATTTGAGTGGATTCATCCGGAACAAATCCTTTTCATCATCTCATCCCAAACTATCAACTCTTCAGCTCTTCTTTCCTTCATCCTTGATTTACTGAATATTTTGCTTGGGGAAGTGGTAGTACTGAGACATTTTGTTTCTTCATTCTACACACGTTACATGGGACTGATAGGTTTTTTGTTTTTTGCCCCAAGGAAAAGGAAACTGGACTTTCCACATTTTGATTTTTTTTGGGTTACAATTATATTGTATTAAATTCTGTTAACAAGCTCAATTAATTATTGGAAATTGATTGTCATTTGAGGTTATCGCTTTGGCGTTTTGAAGTGCCAGAATAGAAAGCATTTTAGTTGCCTCACAATATAGATTTTCTGGTTAACCGAATTCCTGTGTGTGGCATTACTTTATTTGTTTTTTTCCCTTTTTATGAGATTTTGATTATTCAGTTAGTTCTGAGTATTAAGCTTAAAAGAAAAAAAGGAAAATTTCCCAAAACTTCTTGACTGAACTTAGACAATTGATATTTAGAATTAGATAACAAAACCCTGAGTCGAGGGTTACATAGTCAGCTATAATCATAGTCAGCTACTCTGTTTTTGAAATCTCATACAGAAAATGTGAGCGCTGAAACAGAGAGCTGAGACATAACAAATTAAGAATTTAAATATCAAGGTGTTTCTTCTACACATTTATCATGCAAATCATGCCATGTATTCGGTTTTCTAAATTTATTTTTATGGCTTGGTTCTAGGGATGCGCGGTATACCGGTACTGCAAAAATACCGGTATATATTATATTTCAAACGGTACAATATCATAATTTTGTTCAATTCGGTATTTGATGCGCTGCTGTTTCGAAGTTCACCGCTAGGCGGCAGTGCGCTATCTAAACTGACGCGGGTCATGCGAAACCGGCAAAAGGGTGACAGAGGAACACGATGGATCAAACCGGATCAAACGAAGCTCATTCGAATTTCTACACGCCCGAAATTAATAAATAGAGAGAGCAGTATGAGTGAAATAAGGCATTACTTTGCCTACAAAAGTCATGAGAAAAGTAAAGAAACCGATCTCAATGCACCACTCTGCAAACGCGGAGGCAACACATCAAATCTGCCTCACTTGACTCGTCAGTTGCTCATCTTGACTTGTTCAAAAAGTTCAGAGATCGACAGGTTAGTCCATCATTCAACTGATTTAATTTAGACTTTTATTGAACACTGAACAGCACACATACGTAAGAGCTTATCAATTATATGATACGGTAAACACGAAAGCTCAAATCTCCTTGCATGACACGCTAGAACCAATTCAGTTTAGGTCTCATCATTGTTATACTTTCAAACAAAATTAATTGAATTTGAATGAATAAAGAATAAAAATTTGAATAATATTAATTAGTATTAGTGATAGTAAAATGAATGGCATATTAGTGCCGCTGTGGCGACCAAAGCAGAGAGAGAGAGAAATAGTAGTAATATGAATATTACTAATGTTACAATTAAGCTACATTTGTCAACATTCATTAGGTAACCTGACCTAACAGTATTATTGCATTTATTCATCTATATCAATCAGTAATTAAATGACCTAAAAAATTAAATATACTAATACATGTTTAGCATGTTAACATTACTTTATGCAATGCATTAAACTAATATGAACCCAAACAGTAACCAAACCAAGATGAATAAATGCAATAAATGTTAATTCTCTGATGATGCGTGACAGCTATGGTTTACATGTCATTTCATTATTCTATTATTATTATTAGCCTATATGTGAATCTATTATTATAGATATTAACCTATTTTAATTGTATCATTTCAGGGGTATTTTTTTTTTTTCTAAATCAAAATTTAACCTACTGTATGTTCCCTGACTGATTTTTTTTTTTTTTTAAATGTACATTTTGATACCTTTTCTTTGCACATTTGGTAGTGGAGAGTTTCAAGCAGTGTTTTTTTTAAGTATCACTTAAATTTAGAAATTTTTTTTTTTTAACCTGTGGTATCGATTTAGTATCGATACCGAGGTATTAAATTCTGGTATCGTACCGAAGCCAAAATTGTGGTATCGAGCCATCCCTACTTGGTTCAAACCTTCATTTTTTTCATTGTTCATTTCTTTTCCCAAAGATACAAAGTAAAAAGGTTATTAATTATATATATATATATATATATATATATATATATATATAATTACCTATAATATGAGAGTTGAATTTTCACTTGAGAAAACTAAAAACATTTTATTAGTCTATAAATAAAGACATATTAGAAACACCTTAATGTTTATTGTGATGTATTTTTAAGATATGCATCATATTTTCTGTTATGTACTAAAAAATACCAGAGAAGTGAATAAAACCCACAATAATTTCTACAGTCAGTAATAAAGCTAGTGTTTTCTGTAAATCAACACTAAATAAAACGAAATAGCAATTTTTATTTATTTTTTTGCTATGGTGGTTGTTATATGCTTTAAGACAAACTGAACAAAACCGGTTTAAACCAGAAACCATGGTTCCCTTTCAAGGGAACTCTCGTTGCGTCGATTGACGCTAAGGGAACGCTTTGCGTGTTGATGTATTGAAGCACATGTAAAATCAGTCCTATAGTGTGACAGGACGTCAGAGGCGGCCATGAACCAGGAAACTATATAAGCCTGTTCAAACCCAGCCGCTCCAGCTTCTGTGTCTTCACAAGCACTCTATGTGAAATTGTCCTTGTTATTTGGTGTTGTCTGTTTTATATATATATATATATATATATATATATATATATATTATTCATAGACTATGGCGAGCAAGCAGCAGTTTAGAGTGTGTGTGCACCCCTGCCCGCGTTATTTAACGGGTGGGGACACACACACTTTATGTGTTGTTTGTTTGGGAGAGGAGCATGCACACTCGAGGGCGCTGACTGTGAGCACTGTATTGTGCTTCCCATGCGGACACTCCGATCCCGCCTGGCGTTTTTTAACGAGGACGCCCAGGCTCGCATTCCCCAAGGCTCAGGTCCCGCTGCTGCCGAGGCACAGCGAAGACTTCAGACTTGGGGTTCGCAAATGGATCTATCAGCGGGGTTAGAGACCGGCTCTGCCTTATCTCTGACTTTACCTGACAGATCTAATGCCTCGTATCAGGGTTCGGAAGCACGCGCTGCGGTTTCTTCCACCCCGATACAGGCACCAACACTACAGCTATCCAGTTCCGAGGGACTGGATGTTGTTAGTGTTTATGCTCGTGATACTGAGGACTGAGGCCACCTCAGTCTCATGCTTTTGAGGAGCTCGTTGAGGTTGTAACGAGAACGGTCGAAAGATTACATATCGATTGGCCGGCAGGATAAGCAGGACGTTCGTTTAAAAAGCAAACTAGACGAACGCTTCCTGCCCTCTCGTTTACAATCTCAACGCCTGAGCCTTCCGTTTTTTCCCGATCTCCACACTGAGGTGTCGAAATTGTGGAAGAAACCTGTGTCATATAGAATGTACAGTGCACAATCATTACACTACTCTTCTATTTCACAATATAAAAAGCACGGATATGGGGAAAAGCCGAAGGTGGAAGAGACGCTCGCGAGCTATCTCTCCCCTGAATCTGCATCTTCCCTTTAAGCCACATTATTACCCACCAAGCCAGTTAGAATAACTTCAGCTTTGGTGGGTAAGGCTTATTCAGCGGCTGGTCAGGCTGCAGCATGTCCATGGATTTTCCTATCTCTTTATCTGGCCTCTTCGGCGACGCAGTGAACACGGTCGTCGAGAGGGTTCAGGGGTCAGCCATACAAGAAACGGCTGCCTTCCAAAAACTTCTCCCTCGCCAGACTCATGTCTCCGGGGTTGCTGAGCGGGAGCAGCCCCAAACTTTTAAAACCATCTCCTCACACCGTGCCAGACAACAACAGAGCGTGGCTTCCCGTGTTCCCCCACAAAAAGACTGGGGACACAGAAAGCGCACTCAACAGCAGCCTTCAAGGGATAAGACGGATCTGAGGACCGTCATTATTTTCAAGAAAGCTGCAAAGAAAAGGCCTGACGTCCGAGGGCACAAGCCATCGAGGGCAGTTCCCCACCGAAGCAGAGCGGTTAACACCTCATTTTACGGTGCCCGTCTCCCTTCGGTGCCCTCGGGGGACCGTTATGCTAACCCTGCCACCTCGTGTGTTACAGGGCGCAGCAGTCTCCAGCGAGCACATATCTCAGGTGCCACCTGGAAACGTAGTGGCCCTGGGATGCCCGCTCCCTCCGAGGAGGGTCCTAGAGCAGTCAGTTCAGTCATTCCCTGCCGGTTCGCCGTTGCAGGGCGACGGGCTGATTGCTCAACAAAAACTAAATCCAGAAACCAGTCTTGAGAGGCTGGTACCTTTAGTAGAATTCTTGGCAGCACGGAAGCTAATGCCAAATATTTCTCACCAGCATCTAAGCAAAGAATGAGCAAGTGGGTGGTCGAGACTATCTCACTTGCTTATGAGTCGACCGGAGAGCCTTCACCTTTGGCGGTGCGGTCTCACTCAACCAGGAGTATGGCGGCCTCTAAGGTCTTATTGTCAGGAGTACCTCTACAAGACGTTTGTGATGCGGCAGGCTGGTCCTCACCTCACACATTCGTTAGGTTTTATTCTCTGGACTTGGACTCTACACCCAAGTGCTCTCGTCCTAGTGCTGCTCGCCCTGATTTCACACTGGACAGGCACTTCTCGCTATGGTGGTGTTGGTATAGACGTTCCCTTAGCGTCAATCAACGCAACGCGAGTTCCCTTGAAAGGGAACGCCACGGTTACGACTGTAGCCTCGGTTCCCTGAAGAGGGAACGAGACGTTGCGTCACCTGCCATATCTCCTACGTGCCTGTAAGCGACTTCTTCAGACCTTCCAAAGCTGGAGCGGCTGGGTTTGAACAGGCTTATATAGTTTCCTGGTTCATGACGTCACCCACCTCTGATGTCCCGTCACACCATTGGACTGATTTTACATGTGCTTCATTACATCAACACGCAAAGTGTTCCCTTATCGTCAATCAATGCAACGTCTCGTTCCCTCTTCAGGGAACCGAGGTTACAGTCTTAACCGAGGCATTTTCAAATAGACCAATATAAAAAAAGCACAATATAAAATAAATGACACAGTCGTTTAACTTTTTTCAGTGGTTTGGATTTCTGTCAGCAATGAAAGGCACCTTCACAAGAGCTTGAATAGAATTAAAAAATAAATCGTTTTTGTTTCAAACTATCTGGGATTTATCAGATAGCAGAGAATCAATATTCAGAGTGGGCAAGCCTGTACATTTTTCATACAAAATCTAACATGTAGACATGTCGACTATAACTCTGTTAAAGTATTTCAATGAAAGCATAGTACACTTTTGAGCAAGTTCACATTGTTCATACAGTTACATTCATATTTATGAATTTGGCAAACACCTTTATCCAAAACGACTTACATTAACTTGAAGGTTTTTTTTTTGTTTTTTTTTCATGCATTCCCTAGGAATCAAACCCATGCTCTATTATTTGGGCTAAAAAAATTATTATCCAACATGAACTTTGCAGTAGAAAATATGTAGTAGTAAGCAGTGAGAAATGGGCCTGTTTCATGTGAACATTTGAAATAAGGAGGCCATTTATGTCGACATCAAATCGCAGTGCAACATTTCATTTAACTAAAAAACAGCAATAGAGATGGGGCTCTTTCTATGCACTATAATTTAATTATTTATTGAGGGACAGACCCTCAAAAAAAAAAAGTCCCTGTAAAAAAAAAAAAAAAGATTTGAAATTAATTTGAGTGAAAAAAAACCTGGGTTCCCTTTCGAGGGAACTCGAACTGCATCGATACAACACTTTGGGGAACGCCCTTAGCATAACGCATCTGAAGTATGAATGAAACTAATCCAATCCTGATTGGTGCTGCGTCATGACGTCACGTAACGTGACGGCATAGACGGAAGCTACAAAGGGATGCTAGCACTCAACAGAGTTAGCTTTTTGCTCTTCAGCAAGCGCTCTGTGTCAAACTGTCTGTCCTATTTGATGTTGTTTGTACCGTAAGAACTTCAAACAAAGGTCTGCATTGCACTATAGAATCTAGTGGCTTGGATCTCGCGTTTGCCGAGGCAGCGCGTACACAGCAAAAAACCCTGTGTTAAATTAACACTGCTCAGTGTTATAAGTAACACTGAAGCAGTGTTGAAGTTAATGATATAATTAAATGATTAATTGAGTGATGATTGCCCATTATTGAAGACACCAGATGTTAACAAGCAGAATCACTGGAGGAGAAAATAACAAATTTAAGTCACCATTATGGTTATCACTGTCTGCTTTAGTTGGGCTCTTGACCCTTACAATTTTAACTTTAGATTTAGTTTGGCTGCTGTAACTGAGTTATAACTGCCAAATGAACAAAGATAAAATGTGATCTGGTGGTGTTGGTTATGTTTTAACAAAATACATTTTTCACATGAATCACTGAACTCATTTAGAGCCTAACCTCTGAGTTAGATTACTTTATTGATTATAGCAGCACAGGGCTTGTACAGTATAATAATTTTAGCTTTTTCAATGTAAACCAAAGGATTTTTTAAAATTATTTATTTAGAAGTTATTCTGATTAAAAAAAAAACAACTTCAGAAACCTTTCATTTAGGCACACACAGACATCAAGAATCAGCGTATGAATCTCAGCAATGGTGACAAACGGCATATTTCAGATAAACAGATCAACTCTGAACATTAGAAAACAAGCGACTAAAGTCACATAAAAACAGCAGAAATAAAATAAAATAGTAAGAATAAAGGAAATTAACAAGAAAATTAGGACAATAGGACGCCGTTAATCTCGAGCACTGATTGCATGAATGAGTTTGGATTGGTGGTACCCAGATGCACTGCAACATGCTTTAGAATTGTCACCATTGTTGAGATTCACAAACTGATTCTTAATGTCTGTGTGTCTAAATGGAAAAAAAAACTTTTGGTTTCAGAACAACTTAAAAAATATAAAAAAAAAAGAACATTATGCTATGCAAGAACAGTGCTGTTATAATCATAAAAGTAAACCAAACTCAGAGATTAGGCTCTAAATGAGTTCAGTGATTCAGGCAAAAAATCATTGTTATAACACAACCAACACCACCGTATAACTTATTCTCTTTGTTCATCTGGCTGTTATAACTGAATTACAGCAGCCAAACTAAATCTAAAGTTAAAAATGTATGGGTCAAGAGCCCAACTGAAGCAAACACTGATCTCCATAATGGTGACTTAAAATTTGTGATTTTCTCCTTCAGTGATTCTGCTTGTTAACATCAGGTGTCTTCAATAGACCCCTTTTCAGTTGGTAAACATGACGTTTTTATGTGGGTGGAGCTTAGGTGGAGGCAGAACGATCGCTCTGGCCGCTTCACTAATGCTAGTTTGCAAGTTTTGTTGGCTTGTTTGTTAACAATGACGGGAGAAAATCAGATTTGATCTTAATGTGCAAGGTCACTCACTGTCCAGGACCGCGATTGTTATTTGCAAAAGTTCATTTTAACGGACGGAACCAGATTGGCCGACCCATACACGCTCAGTCAATAGATAGACGATCTGACAGGATTAACGTTACCTCGGGTGAGTGGCCTGAGAAACCGAGCGTAAAGACAAACTGAGGGCATATAAATCTTTAGATGCTTATAACTATGAATGGTCTTGACTTGTGGCAACGTTACATTGCGCGGTCCTGCCCAGCGCCAAGGCCAGAAGACGACAATGTAAGTTAAAGAGTGACATTACAGTGCAATTTTGATGATGTGAATATTTTCTAGAAATAAAAATTCCAGATACAGCATATTCATTTTTCATTGATTCTAGCACCCAACAACACAACAAGATGACATTTAATAATAATACTAATTTAAGCTCCTTATTATGTAGCTGAATCTGTGCCGGTTTATATTTGAGGGGTCATGAACTAGCTTTTTAAAAAATGTTATATTGTTGTCTGAGGTCAACTTATGACGTTCGCTTGGTTTTTACATTCAGAAACATGAAAATGAATAAGTAATAGGCTATTTTCTACCCTAGTTTTGAGCCTAGCTCAAAAACGCTCGGTTTTTATGGGCGTCTCGCATTGAAGACTTGGAAGTAAACGCCCACTGCTGTGAGTGGATAACAGTTTTGCATATTATAAGGAGTTTCAACTCACTCGTCAGTAACGATTAGACTGATACACATGTACACATAATTATTAGATATCAAATGATCTGTAACAATGCAATACTAGCCTATCAGATTATTATTATTTTTTAAATAAAAATTTTACTCGCATAAGTGTGTTGCACCATTCCTGTCGGATCCAATATAGAAGGCACAGCACCGTTTTCTAATCTTAATCGGTTTGCAAATCCAGTCTCGACCTGTGTCTTGTTTCCAAAACAATCCTCAGTGAAATGAAGCGAACAAACGGACAATGTTTTACCCACATCAGCTGGAACGTCATTAAAAATAAAGTTTAACCAAGCATTCCTGTTGGAATCCAGAGGAAGCTTATGCAGCGACTGTCTTCTTCCACAACCAGGCACTGCACAATATTTTGTAAATGTCATGTTTATTGCTCGGTAGCTCGATCCGATTTGTCATCACGAGGTAGGCCCATGTTATTTAGCTATGCGTGTAATGCGCGAATCAGTGGGCAGGGCTAAAGTAGCCGTGTTGAAGTAGGCGTTGATCTTCTTCAGCGGGGGTGGTGTTTTATCCTCTTTGATGTCATAGTTCCCCACTTTGAAAAACGAGTCGTTTGCTGATCCTGGTGTCAATAAAAGCATTTATTGGACTAACAAGGACGTTTTCAGTTCTGAAATTTACAGGATATTATTATAATATGATGACCTCTTAGATGTCAAAAGCTCAAGGAAAATTTGATTTCTCAGTTCATCACCCTTTTAAAGGTCTGCATTGCAATACAGAATCTATAGTGGCTCGGATCTTGCGTTTGCCGAGGCAACGTGTAAATTATGGGTCTACTCTGCAATAAAAGATTCTGTGTGGGTGCGAGGCATGCACAGTCAGCTCCTGAGGGTGCTGGTTGTGTTCATTGAGAAATATTTCGACGCGCACAGCCGTGCGTTTTCGGGTGTTTCAGCCTCGCGCCCTTTGACTTTCTTCTTGAGAGATGAAAGCCAAATATATTGTGAACGACTCGAATCTCGCGTTTTCTGAGGCACCGCATAGATTACGGGTCTTCAATCAAAGGGACACACGAGATCTGTGAAATAATACGGTTTGGGTGCGAAGCATTCACAGTCAGCTCCTGAGGGTGCTGGCAGTGTTCATTGAGAAATATCTTGACACGTACATCCATGTGCTGTCGGATGTTTCAGCCTCACACCTGTTTACATTCTTCTCGAGGGATGAAAACCAAATATATTGTAACGGCTCGAATCTCGCATTAGCAGAGGCAGCATGTAGATTACGAGACCATATAAATAAATATTAAAAAAGTATTGTCTGGTGATTATGGCTGCATTTAATTCTAAGAAATTAATATGATGGAATATTATCTGACTTTAAGAAGTTAGATATTTTAATTTAGCCTACCATTCAGACCGTGTTTCACTTATCCAGTGTTTATGGTTGCATTTAATTCTGAGAAATTAAAATGATGAGTATTGTGGCCACAGGCTTGCGGCCAGATAGTGTTCTGTCCGCATATCGAAAATCCTTTTTGATTTTCCCTGCCGGTTCTCCGCTTCGGGGTATCGAAAACGAGACGAAAATAGCAGGGCTGCCCCCCCCATGGACGGATGAGCGAGAATCGCTCCTCCGCGGACCCTTCAGGAAATCGATGTTCGTATCCATCATCAAGTGCGCTTCGGGACACATCGGTTTTCAGCGAATGCACACTGCAGTGTCCGACCCAAGGGCTTGCAGCCAGGCAGTGTTCCTGTCCGCTCATCGGAAACTGTTTTCGATTATTCCCTGCCGGTCCTCCGCTTCAGGGTGTCGAGAACGAAACCAAAAGAGCCTCCCCTCTGGAGAGCCCTCAGGAAATCGATGCCTGATGTCACATCGATTTCCAGCGAACACACGCTGCTCTGTCTGCCCCACAGGTTGCGGCCAGGCAGCGCTCGTATTTGTCTCGACCAAACCCTGCCGGAGGGCCGCTTCAGGGGATCGAGAACGAATCTCGAATAATACCCGAAATCAGTCTCGAGAGGCTGGTTCCCTTAGTAGAATATTTCAACGGATGGCAAGACCTGCCAAATATTTCTTCTTGGGTCCTGCACACAATAGAGAAGGGTTACAGTCTGCAGTTCGATTCTGCCTACCGAAATTCAGCGGGGTGGTGTGGACTGCAGTCGACCCAGTGCAGGGTCGGGTATTGGAACAGGAAGTAAACTCCCTGCTGGTAAAGGAGGCCATAAAGCGTGTTCCTCCGCCAGACAGGGAGTCCGGGTTCTACAGCCACTACTTCATAGTTCCCAAGATGGATGGGGGGTTACGCCAATTTTAGATATAAGGCACTTGAATTGGTCTCTGAGGAGATTCAGGTTCAAGATGCTCACTATTCCCATCATCGTGAGTCATATCAAATCTGAGGATTGGTTTGCCATGATAGATCTAAGTTATGCATACTTCCACATTTCCATCCTTCCATCTCACAGGAAGTTCCTGAGGTTCGCTTTCGGGGGCGAAGCATTCCAATATTGGGTTCTTCCGTTCGGCCTAGCTCTATCCCCATGTTTACCAAATGCATGGATGCAGCTCTAGCTCCGCTGAGGATTCAGGATATCAGGGCGCTAAACTATATTGACGACTGGCTTATTATGGCCCAGTCACAAGAGCTGGTATTTCGGCATTGAGATGTCATCCTTGCCCACATCCAGAGTCTGGGGTTGAGACTGTTGGCACCAGCCCAGAGAACCATGTTCCTGGGAGTGGTGTGGGACTCGGTCACGATGCGTGAACAATTGTCTCCTGCACGGATCGAGTCCATCCTGGCCACGGTAACCAGGATAAAGCTAGGCCAAGCCATCACTGTAAAACATTTTCAGAGAGTGTTAGGGCTCATGGCAGCTGCGTCCAATGTCATTGCATTCGGCCTGCTGCACATGAGGGCCATGCAGTGGTGGTTGAAAACCAATGGGTTTTCCCATAGGGGGAAACCGTTCCGCCTGATCAGGTTTACGCACAGATGCTTTCGTTCCCTATCTATGTGGAAAAAGCTTGGTTTCTGTGCCAAGGCCCCGTGCTGGGAGCGTCATTTCGCAAGAAAGCCGCTTCGACAGATGAGGCGTCTGTCCCTCATGGGCTGGGGCGTGGTCATGGATGGCAGGGCTCTGAGAAGCCTCCTCCCAGATCTCAGGGGTCACCAGGCAGACAATGTGTCGGTAGTCTCCTACTTGATTCATCAGGGGGTTCTGAGATTGCGCCCTCTATTCAGATTGGCGCATCAGATCGTCCTGTGGTCCCAGGGGTAAACTGTTATCAACAGTGCACGAGCAATGCACGTCCCAGAGAACCAGAATCAGAGAGCAGACATCCTGTCGAGGCAGGGGCTGAGGCCCGGGGAATGGAGACTTCACACCGAGGTGGTGAAGTCAATATTCGAGAGGTACGGCCCAGTGGAAGTGGATTTCTTCCTGTCTCAAGGGATGTCCCATTGTCCAATGTGGTTTTCTCTCAACCATCCAGCCCCATTGGGTTTGGATGCCATGGTACAGACGTGGCCAAGGCTACGCCTGTACACTTTTCCCCCCGATCGCTCTGCTCCCGGGAGTTCTTGAGAGGGTCCGTTGAGACGGGATCAGCCTATTTCTAGTTGCCCCGTACTGGCTGGCCCGGGTATGGTTTTCTGACATCATAGCACTACTGCCAGGCCAGCCTTGGCAGATCCTTCTGAGGAGGGACCTGCTTCCACAGGCCGGGGGCTCAATTTCACCCTCGACCAGACCTGTGGAAACTTTGGGCCTGGCCCCTGAAGGGGCTCAGTACCTACAGACTGGCCTGTCGGCTGGAGTGGTTGAGACCATACTCAGTTCCACGAGGAGATTGTACGGCCTAAAGTGGAATGTGTTTCCACTTGGTGTAGAGAGTGTAAGGTTGGCTTCAGTGCTGGAGCTCCTCTAAGATCACCTCTCGGCTGGTCTTACCCCATCCACACTCAAGGTGTATGTGGCTGCCATTGCGGCTTTCCATGCTCCTCTGGGTGATGGGCCTCTGGGGAGACATCAGCTGGTCGTACGTTTCCTCCGTGGGGCTCGGAGGATAAGACCTGCGGCTCTTACCAGAGTTCCCACATGGGACCTGGCAGTGGTTCTCGAAGGGCTGGTCAAGGCCCCCTTCGAAACTCTGGAGTCGGCTAAGGTCAAGAACCTTTACCTCAATGTAGCTTTTTTATTAGCCATTACTTCTCTGAGGAAAGTAATAATAATAATAGTAATAATAACTTTATTTTGTATAGCGCTTTTAAAAGTCAATTCTCAGAGCGCTTTACATAAATGACATTAAAAAATAAAAAGGCATAATAAGCACAATACAGTACAAGGTATTTCAAACAAGTTTACACCTTAAAAAACAATGTAAAAAAATAAGTATCAAAACATATAGTAAGCCCATAAAATACATCACATAACAACCACTGAAATCACCTTTCACCCAAATGCTTCCTTAAAATAATAAGTTTTAAGAGATGATTTAAACATTTTCAAAGATGATGCATTTCTTATTTCGGAAGGCAAAGAGTTCCATAGCTTTGGATCTACTGAAGAGAACGCCCTATCACCCATTGTTTTTAGGTTCGTTACCGGAACAACTAAAAGACCAGCGTCGGCCGAGCGAAGATTAAGTGTCGGAATGTAGGGTATTAAAAGCTCTGAAAGATATTGAGGAGCGAGTCCACTTAATGCCTTGTAGGTCAACATAATAATCTTAAAATCAACACGAAATTTGACAGGTAGCCAGTGCAAGGTCTCTAGAATTGGTTTTATATGATCTCTTTGTCTTGTCCTAGTCAAAATACGTGCGGCAGAATTTTGTACCTACTGAAGTTTGTTCAAAATAGATTTTGATGCTCCTGCTAACAAGGCATTGCAATAATCAATTCTCGAGAAAACCAGAGTATTCATTAATTTTTCAGCTACAGGAAAAGGCAGCATGGACCGTAATCTGGATATATTTCTAAGATGAAAAAAAGAAACTTTAACAGTATTACGTACGTGAAGATCAAATGTTAAATTAGGATAGAAAATTACTCCCAGGTTTTTTAGTTTCGATTGGAACTGTATTACAAAGCCATCCACATGTAAAGCTGCAGGCTTCACTCTGCGTAACTGGTGGGGCGAACCAATGAGCATTACATCAGTCTTATCTCTATTTAGACATAAAAAGTTTACAGACATCCAATTATTGATATCTGAGATACAATTAGAAAGATGTGATACAGCCGCATTTACATCAGATTTTGAGTGAATATATATCTGGGTGTCATCCGCATAGAAATGAAAATCAAGACCAAGAGACCTCAAGAGTTGGCCAAGAGGAAAAATATAAAGACTGAAAAGTAAAGGGCCTAAAATTGAACACTGAGGAACACCAAATTTTACCACACCAACCTTGGATCTGCAGCCACCCAGCACAACGAATTGTTTACGATCTGAGAGATAAGACTTAAACCAGCTCAGAGCAGTGCCAGATACACCAAAGACAGACTCTAGGCGAGAAAGTAAGATACAATGATCAATAGTGTCAAAAACGGCACTAAGATCAAGCAGAATCGGAATTGATAAGCATCCAGAATCGGAAGCCATCAGTAAGTCATTTGTGACTTTAACTAATACTGTCTCAGTGCTATGCATTTTACGAAAGCCAGATTAAAGAGGCTTGAAGAGGTTATTTACAGACAGATGAGAGAGTAATTGTGAAGCAACAGTACGTTCTAAGATTTTAGCAATAAAAGGGAGATTAGAGATGGGACGAAAATTTGATAGGTTCTCAAAGTCACGGCTATTTGTTTTTGGAACTGGGGTTACGGCGGCAATTTTAAGTGCAGATGGCACGATACCAGAAGACAGAGAGTCATTTATAATACCCAATACAGCCGGACACAGAGAAGAAAAGCATAACTGAAACAACCCAGCTGGTATAGGATCAACATTTGTGGTGGTAGCTTTCATTTTTAAAACCACATTACACAAGGATTGAGAATCTAACATGGAGAATTCTGAAAGATAAACACCGGAAAATTCTCTGTTACTTAATTTTGAGGTAACAATTGTACTAGTAGTAGTAATCTGATCTCTTATCCCCTCAATCTTATTGCCAAAAAACATAAGAAACTTGTTACATAATTGAACAGAAGAAGAGACATTGGAAATATTATTTCTGTTTAAAAGATTGTTGATTAAATTAAACAATTTTTTTGAGTTATCTTGATTACTTGTAGTAATCTGGGAAAAGTGAGCAGACCTTGTCGATACAATTTCAGACCTATATTCACCCAAGCTTTCTTTCCAGGCCTGGTGGTATACAGTTAAACCAGTAGAGCGCCATCTGCACTCCATCTTGCGACACTGAGTTTTCATTGTGCGCAGATCATCGTTATACCATGGGGCAGATTGTTTAAAAGATACAGCATGTGACATCACAGGAGCAAAAGTGTCCAGGCCAGATGAAAGAATTGTGTACAGCCTATTTACTTTGTCATCCAATGCATCAGATGGTAAAATACAGTTAATAGCAGAGTCAATAAAGTCAGAGATGTCAGTTGGCGCGATAGATCTCCACTTACGATATTGAATAGTACGTGAAGTAGAAGTAAGTAAATCAGGTAGCTCCAAGTTAAAAAGTATGGCTAGGTGATCGGATAGCCCAAAATCAGATACAGACAACCCAGACACAAGTGAACCATTTTGAATCACAAGATCTAACAAGTGGCCTTTGTTGTGGGTAGGACAATCCACAAGTTGGTGTAGCTCAAAGCACTCTAATAAAGATGTAAAGTCTCTGGTTGATGAAGTGTCTTTTTTGTCCACGTGTATATTAAAATCACCAAGAATTAGAATTTTCTGAAATTTTAAAACCAACACAGACAATAATTACGCAAAATCAGATGTAAATTCTTTGTTACCCTTGGGAGGCCTGTACACAGTCACAATGACCGTAGATCATGGTGCAGAAACACTTAAGGCAAGGCATTCGAATGAGGTAAACGAAGGGATATCCACAGAACAAAGTCCGAGAGGCTGTTTAAACAGCACAATGATACCACCACCTCTTACCGTTGAACGCGGAAGATCACAGAATCCATATCCCTCAGGAGTCAGGTCATTAGAGAGTCAGACTCTTTATGCCAGCATATGAAATCCCAATTATGGTCCATAATTAGATCACATACAGTCAAAGCTTTGTTATTAATCGAGCGCACATTTATCAGTGCAGATTCCAACAATCGCAGCAGAGCCAGGTGCAGCCACCTCACGCAAGACTGCCAAATTATTAAAATCAGCCCCCGTTGGTCTCCATGGCAGCTTCAGCGGTTTACGCAGGGCTATCGGATAAAAAACATTACTTTGAGATGAACCCAGGTATCCACACCGTGATGATCGATGTTGGTAACGTTGTTGGCGAAGTATTCCATAAGTAGTGCAAAGTGCGCATGGTTCAGTCCCCAAAGCATGATTCTTATTAAGGTTCAGCAGCTGGCGAGAAGTGTACCTTATGACCATTGTAGAGGAGTCCACGCAGATATCAATATCACAATTGTGTAAGTCCTGGGTCACACAATTGTTGATGATTAATAATCCGCAAACACCCAGAGATAGCAGCAGTAGTCCAAGGACTGTGACGCGATTCAACATCACGATGAAAAACATGAGTGACATGTACAGACTTGTTACCTATGTTGCTTACAAGGTAATTTAAAAAAATAAATATCAAATTAAACATTAAAACCAATTGATTAACGGGAGAAAGGAGCGGCCAACACACGCGCCAGCGTGCCCTTTCAACCGGAGTAGGATATCTTAAGGTGCTCTTTATATCTCATGGGTGCCTGAAGTTTGCTCCAGGCGACATTAAGGCTATGTTGCATCCCAGGCCGGGCTATGTGCCTAAAGTGCCATCTAACGTGCAGGCTTTTCATCCTCCACCTCACATGATGGCAGATGAAGAAAGACTTAATTTGCTCTGCCCCGTCAGAGCTCTCAAGATTTATGTCCAGAGGTCATCTTCATGGCAGAAGTCAGACCAGTTGCTGGTATGCTTCGGGTCGCCCAAGAAGGGGCTTCTCGCATCCAAACAGACCATCAGTAACTGGATCGTTCAGGCTATCTCTATGGCCTATCTGGTGCGCAGCTTGCCTTCACCTTTGGCCGTGAGGGCTGATTCAACCAGAGGCATGGCGTCCACTAGAGCCCTCCTTTCAGGGGCCCCAATCCAAGAAGTGTATGATGCAGCAGGATGGGCCACCCCTCATACTTTTATCAGATTTTATAGCCTGGACAATCCTTCTACGCCAGGCACTCTAGGCTCTCGTCCTTAGTGTGCCTGTGCGCAGCTTCACACTGGGACAGGCAGGGCTCGTTGTGGCATAGTGGGTACTCGTTCCCACTCGTTCATGTCGTATCGACGCAGTTCGAGTTCCCTCAAAAGGGAATGTCTCGGGTTACGACTGTAACCCTTGTTCCCTGAGAAGGGAACGAGACACTGCATCCCTCTGCCATGCCTTCCCCTGCCTGGGAGCGACTTGCTTCATCGCAGAAGCTAACTCTGTTGTGTGCCGGCATCCCTTTGTAGCTTCCATGTATGCCGTCACACGTTACGTCATCAAATCGTTACGCCCTCTATCCAGACTGGCGCATCAGATCCTCCTCTGGTCCCAAAAGAAACTGTTGTCCCTCAGAGCAATGTATGTCCCGAGGGTTCAGAATCAGGGAGCAGACATCCTTTCGAGGCAAGGGCTGAGGCCCGGGGAATGGAGACTTCTCCCAGATGTAGTGAAGTCTATATGGGAGAAGTTCGGCCCAGTGGAAGTGGATCTGTTCTCGTCTCGAGAGATGTCCCACTGTCCACTGTGATTTTCTCCAGCCCCACTGGGGTTGGATGCCATGGTACAGGTATGGCCGAGGCTGTGCTTGTACGCATTTCCCCCGATCGCTCTGCTCCCGGGAGTTCTGGAGAGGGTCCGTCGAGATGAAGTCGGTCTACTTCTAGTAGCTCCGTTTTGGCCGGCTCGAGGTTCTCTCAGACATTATAGCATTATAGGGGTTCATTACCTAGATGCTGGCCTCTCAGCCGGAGTGGTCGAGACCATTGTTAGTTCCAAAGCTCCTTCACTAGGAGATTGTATGGCCTAATGTGGAATGTATTTTCCACTTGGTGTAGAGAACATGAATGGGACCCAGTTAACTGCCCTGTGGCTTCAGTTCTGGAGTTCAAGATCGCTTCTCTGCTGGTCTCACCTTGTCCACACTTAAGGTGTACGTGGCTGCTATTGCGGTTTTCCATGCACCACTAAGTGATGGGCCTCGGGGGAGGCACCAGCTGGTCATACTTATTATCTGTGGTACATGGAGGACGAGACCGACGACCAGGACCAGAGTTCCTACCTGGGACCTGGCGGTGGTTCTTGAAGGGTTATCCCTTGCTCCCTTCGAACCACTTCAGTCAGCATCAGCTAAGGACCTGACACTTAAGATGGCTTTTCTCCTAGCCATTACCTCGCTTAAGAGGGTGGGAGATCTTCAGGCCCTGGCAATATCGCCAGCTTGCTTGGAGTTTGCCAGTAATTAAGGCCATCTTGCATCCGAGACCTGGCTATGTGCCTAAGGTGCCTTCCAGTATGGCACGGTCTACGGTCCTGCAGGCATTTCATCCTCCAACACATCTGTCGGCAGAAGAAGAGTGGCTCCATGTGCTTTGTCCTGTCAGAGTATTTACCTTGAGAGGTCCTCTTCTTGGAGAAGGTCGGACCAACTGTTGGTGTGTTTTGGGTCACCTAAAAAGGGGCTCCCTGCATCCAAACAAACAATTAGCAATTAGATTGTCCAGGCTATTGCCTCGGCCTACCAGGTGTGCAATCTGCCTTCACCTTTGGCCGTGAGTGTGTGCCGGCATCATTTTATACTTCCGGGTATGCCGTCACGTTACGTCATGACGCAACACCAATCACCAAGGATTGGAATTGTTTCATTCATACATTCATACACCAAGGATTGGAATAGTTTCATTCATACTTCAGAGGCGTACGCTTAGGGAGCGTCCCCAAAGAGTCGTTTCTGACGACGCAGTGCGAGTTTCCATCTCAGGGAACGAGGGTTACAGACGTAACCCGAGACGATTGGTATGTAGTTTCAAATAACTCACATTTCTTTGTATCTGTGACTTAAATGTTCCCATAAACTGGAAAATATGTAGTGGCATTGTTTACAGTGCAGATGTTCCCAATCATGTTCCTGGAGATCTACCTTCCTGCAAAGTTCAGCTGGATCTCCGGGAACATGTTTGTGCACCTCTGCACGGTAAATAATGCAACAACATATTTTCCAGTTTAAATGGCCATTTTAGGTCAACCACATCTGAACCAGTCAATTAATATTTTCTGAAACACTTGTAACATATAGATAGAACAGGATTGGGCACTCCATCCTTAAGTGATTGTACAGATTGACATCTTGTTTGTTTGTTTTTTTCAGGTGGTTGTTCACAGAGGTGATGTGTATGTGCTATGCCTTCTGTGGAGTTTTATTTGGTCTCTGCAGCCTCAGTAACCTGACCGTACTGTCCTGTGTGTGCTGGCTCAAAGTCTGCTGCCCCAACTATGGTAAGACTTGCCTGTCTTTATATGTACACAGAACAATCAAGCAGGAGATGGTGTGGAAAATATGTATCAAATGCATCTCCTGTGAATACCTGATTGGATATTGTGCTGGGATCATGAGTAGGCATTTATTTAATTTTTATTTACCTTTTTTGTTATGCGGGTATAGCAGTTCTTATTGAAATTTTAACCGAGTTTAGATGTTGACGTTTTATTGAAAATGTTTGGTCACCGTTATGGTGATCGGCATTTCCTTTAGTTGGGCAATTTGACTTGGCTTGTTATGTGAGTTTGTGGTCTTAGTAACAGTGTTTACCAAAACACATAATTTGTTGCAAAGAAAGCTGGAAACAAAGATGATCAGGTGATATCGTTTTCAGCATTGTAAGGTAGAATAATTCTCCAATATTTCTCCTGACCAAAAGTGGTTATTTGTTATTAATAGATTTTATTAACCAATAATATTTTCTTGCAACAGATCAGACATTCTGAATTTATCAGAAAGTATTAATGGTGAATATAATCTATTAATAACAAATAACCACTTTTGGTCAGGGATAAGATTAGAGAATTATTCTATTTTACGATGCTGAAAACTATAATCACCTGATCATCTTTGTTTCCATATTTTCCAAATTTTCTTTGCAACAAATTATGTGTTTTGGTAAACACTGTTACAAAGACCATAAACACATATACAAATATGAGAGTCAAGTTGCAAGAGTCAAGCTGCCCAACTAAATCAAACACTGATCACCATAATTGTGACCACATGTTAAATTAAACAACAACACCTAAATCTCTGTTTATTCTCGATAAGAACTTCTGTTGACGTCTGATAGAAGTCATTCTGGTTAGTAATAAGTGAAGCTGGTAATGCTGTTTGTGGAGTTGTTTAATCCTCCTCTGTTGAGATCTTGAGAGATTTAATGTCTTTTATCTTCAGTTGATTTCATCTAAGGCTGTGGCTGGAAGTCAGTTGTAATTCTTGTGTTTCTCTTTCCTTCATTCATTCTACTTGTTACCAGCAGGTGTTCATCACTAATGCTCAATCATCACTTAAAGGTGCAGTGTGTGATTTTTAGCGGCATCTAGTGGTGAGGTTACAAATTGCAACCAACAAAAATTATGGTGGCCGACAGGAAAATATGTCATCGTCTGAGACAGCAGAGAGTAGCCAGTTCAGCAATGAGGTTTCTTTACAAGGATAAATTTTGAAATTATGTTTACTTAATTATTCAGTAAAACTATGTTATTGTGAATATTATTGTTAATTGTTCATCATTGTGTCAGTGTTTTATTCGCTGAACTATGCTTGCTTCCTTGCATGAAGAGCAACATAGTAATGAAACGCGTTTGTCCGTTTAGGGCTACTGTAAAAACATGTTGCCGCATTTCAATGTAAGGGGACCCGCAGTGTATGTAGATGGAAACTGCTCATTCTAAGGTAATACAAATATAACGGTTCATTAAATAAGGTCTTTATACACCACTGAAAACAGCACTCTCAGGTGCTGATGCTGTTATTATTTAATCTCAAAAAAAAAAAAAAACATTAAAACACTTTAATACCTGTGTTGGGGTTTTCTGTCTGTTTTATAAATAGTTGTCACTTAGGCCTCGTTTACACTGTCAGTGAAATGTGACCCAATTCCGATTTTTTGCTCATATGTGACACAGATCGGATGTGTTATATGACCGTGTAAACAGGGAAAAATGCATGCATTCGGATATTTCGAAATCGGTTTCAGGCCTAGTTCATATGTGGAAATAAATCAGATATGTGCCAATGCGACTGTCATGTAAACAGGCAGATCGGATTTTCTGAGGCATTAGGCTATGTATCCACAGTTTAATGACGAGAGAAACCCTGACGCGCATCTGCAAAGGGACGGATGACCCGACGAAACATTGTGTCGTCGTAGGAGAGGAATGTGGACACACGTTGACACAACATATCAAAGTTTGGCTTGCTCATTATGTCATAGACCCACTGCTCCTTGTTAAAGCCCACCACGATCTCATGAAAGTGCGCATCTATAGCACAAATTTTATTTCTCGTGCCATCTACGCCAAAAATAGTGTTCGCATGCATATGATATGCACTTTATGGCGTGTAATACACACGCAATCCACACCCCTAATCCTACCCAAGGGGTTTACAGTGCGTATCATGCACGCAAAAACTATTTTTGGTGTATTATGGCACGAGAAATAAAATTAGTGGTATAGATGCGCACTTTCATGAGATCGTGTTGTATGTTCCCACCAGTCCTGAGATCTCTCTTGCACACAATAACTGAAGCACATTCGCTGCGCAGCTGCAATGATGGCCCTTTTCGTCCTCCTCCGCCTCAAAACCATGCTGATGTTTGGCGAACTTCGCATGTATCGCAAAGCTAGCATCAAGCATATTTCGTCGATCTGTGCAAGAACCCCCTTTAAGTAAGCGCGACGTTTCAGATAGTATGCCAAGTGTTAACACATGAATCGGATATGGGTCACAATTGAAAGAACTTGTAAACAGACGTTAAAAAAATAGGATATAGGCAACAAATCAGAATTGGGCATCAAGACCTGCAGTGTAAAACGAGGCCTTATTAGCATCTTGTCGGGTTCTGTTGTACATTTAGCCTTTTTGTTAGTTATTAAACTTTGTGTTTATCAACTTATGTTGCTGATGAATGAGGTTGGAGGTTTATTAAGGATATGAGACTTCTGTGGGTTTCATGGTCTAACTGAGAGTGTGCTGATTCTAAACTGATTTGTGTTTAGTGTCTTTAGGCACAATCAGCTTAATTCACACTTTTTCCATCCTTTGGCTGCAAATCTGCCTGGAATAGGTATTTTTAAAACCCGGTTTATGAACATCGTTTATGAACACCCTGTTTATGAACATCTGCCCGAGGCAGCTGGAGCCAAGTGATTACAATCACCACCATCCACAGGTGTGTTATCTTCAATCTTCACCCCAGGCTTCACTTCTGCAAGAGATATTGTTCAGCTTTCTTAGAAATAAAAAAACATCAAGTGAAAACAAATTTACACAAAATATAAAAGATATAACCATAAAAGAAGATTTAACACTCAGAAATTATTTGTAGTCATTATTTTTAATAGATTAAATTATTTATTGAACATTGCTATCTTTAGTCATATTGCTGCTGGCACTGTTTTATACCCCACAGAATCTTCGCCTGCAAAAATCTCCACAGATTTCCACAGAATTGGAATGACAGTCATTCACAAAACCCCCACCCTGCAGTGAAAAAAGTTATATGTCTGTGTTATTTATTTAAAATAAAATGTCAGAGAATGTGACGCCATTTTCTTGAAGTGCTTTAGTCCATACATGTCTGAATTTATCACTATATATGTATAAGTATATATGTATAAGTATATATATATATATATATATATATATATATATATATATATATATATATATATATATATGTATATATATATATATATATATTAGGGGTGTAACAATACATGTATTCGTATTGAACCATTCGGTACGAGGCTTTCGGTTCGGTATTCGGTACGCATTCGAACGAACCGAACGATCCGTTGGACCATTTTTCCTGCTGACCAAAATCCACCATCACAACATTGCGCAACATCAAATAGCAAACGTAATGAAAGCGGAACGAAACTGCGCTACTCATTATTTTGTGCTTCACGGATCGTTTATCAGTTCGGACCATCAACATCAGTGCAGCGCGAGCCGATCTTGATCAAGCGACACTGTTACACAGCGCTGAGAGATCCAGTAAACAAAGCATTTGAATTCGCCACTGAAGTAATAACATGACTGCGAGATCTAGTGAGAAGCATTAAAATTTCTCCGTTATTAACGGATCAAACAGCGCTGACGTGGAAACCAGGAGAAACATTGTTCCATGAATGAACTAGTTATAGGTTTTAAGTCCACAGATCAGCAACATTCACCATGGATGTTGCGGCCCTTGGCTCCTTAATAAATGGCAGAGAGTCTCTAACGGGTGCAGTATTTTTTTTTCTTCCACGATCAGTGTGAGCACCGTGAAAACTAGAAGTAAACAAATAATTTTCTCACTTAACACATACACTTTCCTGGTACAAGATAAACAACAAAATAATTTCCAATAACAGTCAAAATAGACATTTTACATCCTTGAAGCCTTTTATACATGGAGCCAAATGATACACCTTACTCCGCTCACCAAGGGTGCAAGTTTTAGATTTGCTGCTTTTCAAAATTAGCCGCTAGCTTGAAGGTCTCTGAACTAAAACAGCACACAAATGTGTGGATATAAGACAAAGCAAACTTGACCAAAAACACCATGAAAAACGGAAATACATAAACTAATTAATATTGTAAAGAGAACAGCACCAGGATTTCACAATCTGAGTCAACTTATATGTCCCTGATCTTCTGAAATGAGACAAGTCAGGCCAGTGCAAAACGAATGATCAGTTATACAGGTTCCTGGGCTCACAGCCTTAAACCCAGTCACATGAATTACCTGACTGAGAATGCACTACCTCTAGCGGCCTCCAGTGGCCACTTACACTCCCACCAATCATGTTATGATAAATGAACTCAGCATGGAAAACAAAACAGTTACTCATACATGATTTCTAGAGTTCTATAACTGCCTAAGTATAGAGGTATAGGTCACAAATAAAAATAGGGTCACCTTGAATAAAACCATTAAACCAACATGTCTGATGTAAGTGTACTTAAGCTTGACAGACCGTTAATTGTTTTCAAGGAGGAGCACCAGCTTTTGGATCGGCCTTTCAATGATTGAGGGCTTACATCGGTGGTTCTGTTTCTGTGTTCGTTTCCGATCCCCAACTTGTACCTTTACCCGACGAACTAAGCCATCTGACCCTTCTGTAGTTTCAACCACTCGTCCTAGTTGCCACTGATTCCTTGGGAGTGTATCTTCCTTTATGATGACTATGTCGTCCACTTTAAAGTTGTGCCGCCATACATGCCACTTTCGCCTAATGGATGTATTCAGGAGGTATTCTTTCTTCCACCGGCTCCAGAACTGTTCAGTTAAATATTGTACTCTGCGCCATCTTTTTGCGGCGTACACATCTTCCTTTACGAACTTTCTGGGAGGTGGTAAGGCGACATTAGCTTTCATCAGGATCAGGTGGTTTGGAGTCAGGGGCTCTGGTGCCATAGGATCATTGATTCCTTCCACGTTTAATGGGCGACTGTTTACAATGGCCATAGCTTCATAGAACAGCGTTCTAAGGGAGGCATCATCTAGTCTACCGGAACACTGAGCGATCGTAACATTCAGCACATTGCGGATGGTCCGAATTTGTCGCTCCCACACACCACCTGCATGACTCGCTGAAGGAGCATTGAGAATGAACTCGCACTGTTTATCCGCCAGAAAGGCTTCCAGTGCCTCTGTGTCACATTGCTTGAGGGCTTCCTTGAACTCATTCTTCGCACCCACAAAGTTTGTGCCCTGATCACAGCGGAGTTGGCAAACAGCTCCTCTAAGGCTAATAAAACACCTTAAAGCGTTAATGAAGGCGTCCGTGGACATGTCTTCAAGCATTTCAAGATGGACTGCTCGAGAAGACAGGCAAGTGAAGATGAGTCCATATCTTTTGCACTCTTTGCGACCTCGCTTGGTGATAAATGGGCCGAAGCAATCCATACCGCAGAACATGAAGGGAGCTGAGACTTCCCAGCATTCTCTGGGGAGTTCAGACATTCATTGCTCCTCAACCGGTCGTCTGAGCTTCCGGCATTTCACACATCTATGTGTTAACTTGGCGACTAGTTTACTCCCACCAATGGCCCAAAATTCCATTTGACCTGAGTTCCATTAAGGTCTGGCTCCGACCCTGGTGGCAGATCTGGGCATTGTAGTGTGACCGGATAAGCTTGGTGATGTGACTGTCTTTTGGGAGAATGATGGGGTGCTTTGGTTCTTGACTGCGGGATGATCCCTTAAGTCTTCCGCCAACGCGAAGAAGTCTCCCATCCAGAATGGGGTCGAGACAAAGAAGAGGACTGGAACTTGGAATTAAGTCCCCATGAGGGCTCCTTTGCAGTGCCTTTAGCTCTTGGGGGAAAGCTTGCTGCTGGACGAGCTGAATTACCACCTCAGCAGCCCTCCTACGTTCCTCGACAGTCACAGTTTCACCGTGATATTTTAGCTTAGATCCTAGTCTTTTGATTCTTGCAACCACCTTAACAAGCATTGTCCAGGTGGAAAACCGGCTCAGGCGACTTAGAATATCGTTCCAGTCACTGACTTGAGTTGCAAACACTTGAATCGATTTAACTTCGGGATCACCTGTGAGCAGCTCGTTTGAAGGCCTAGGTGTAGGTATCATTTCCTGTTCCCATAGAAACTTGGGCCCTGATAACCAGCGAGTCGAAGAGATGTCTGCTGCATGAAGACCTCTAGAGGCGTGGTCAGCTGGGTTTTGTGCTGTATCTACGTAGTTCCATTGATTTGGGTCTGTAATCTCTCTTATCAATTGAACACGGTTTGCCACAAACACATGGAACCTTCATGCCTCATTGTTGATGTAAGCCAGCACTACTTGTGAGTCTGTCCAGAAGAGTTCTTGTTCAATTTTCATCTTGAGTTCTGCCTTCAGCATAATACTCATCCTGGATGCGGTGACTGCGGCTGAGAGTTCCAATCTTGGGATGCTTGTGATCTTCGTAGGTGCAACCCTCGCTTTGGCCATTACAAGACTGCAATGAACCTCGTCCTTGTAGTTTTTGTATCTCAGATAGGAACATGAACCATATCCTGCATTACTGGCATCTGAGAAGTGGTGCAGTTCCACCCTAACAATTTTACCAAAGTTTTGAGGATGGTAACATCTGGGTATGGCAACTTCCTTTAACCTCTGTAAACCATTCTTCCACTCCTCCCACCGTGAACGCAAGTTCTCAGGAATAGGATCGTCCCATCCAATACCTCTACGACATAGCTCCTGCAGAATGCACTTGCCACTCAAAGTGAAGGGAGCTACAAACCCGAGTGGGTCATACAGAGATGCAACGACTGACAATAGACCACGGCGAGTTGGGGGGTGGTCCTTTGCGTCAATGTTGAAGCTGAATGTGTCGTTTTCTGATGACCACTGAATGCCCAGTATGTGTCCTTCTGGTGTTGCGTCTGGATTAAGGTTGAGAGGATCAGTGGTTACTGCCTTTTCTGAGGGTGCCACACAGGAGAGGACCTCCATTTGATTTGAGTTAAACTTGTGCAGACGTAGACCTGCACTTTTGCACAGTTTCTGTGCTTCGACAATTAGTTCCTTAGCTTCCTTGATTGTTGGAACACTGGTTAACCCATCGTCCACGTAGAAGCTTCTCCACAAATACTGAAGCTGTCGAGTGGTCAACTTTGTGTTGCTGTGCCAGATACTTAAGACCAAAATTGGCACATCCAGGGGAGGACGCAGCACCGAAAATGTGGACTGTCATTCTATACTCCTGCGGTTCTGTTTCTAACAATCCACCCTCCCACCAGAGGAACCTTAGGTAGTTGCGAACTTCGGTTGAGACACTGAACTGGTGGAACATCCTCTCGATGTCACAGATCACAGCAACTGCTTCCCTTCTAAAGCGACAAAGGGCTCCTACTAAAGAATTAATTAGGTCGGGGCCTGTGAGTAGAGTGTCGTTTAGAGAAATCCCCTGGAACTTTGCCGAGCAATCAAACACGACTCTTAATTTGCCTGGCTTCTTGGGGTTGTACACCCCGTGATGTGGAATATACCACACAGTCTCCCCCTCCAAGAATGGAGGAGCTGGCTCGGCATCACCTTTCTTGATAGTTTCTTCCATGAAGGCGGTGTAATGGTCGAAATACTGTTTGTTGGCTTTTAACTTCTTTTTTAGATGTTGCAGCCGAACAGTAGCCAGCTTCTTATTGTTAGGGAGAGCTGGTGGACAACTGCCCTTGAAAGGGAGGGGAATCTCAAAATGTCCATCCTTTTTCTGCTTAATGTTATCACTAAGGAGCTGTATAAAATGAACGTCATCCTGCGACACGTACCTGTCCTCATAGCTCCTCTCGTTGAAGTCTGATTCCAGCACTTCCAGCACATCGGTGGCCACTGGCACCTCTTTCACTGCAACACGATGCACAAAGCTCTCGTTTCCTTGTCTATCCAAGTGGGGATTGGCGGACCCTATAATGCTCCAGCCAAGCATTGTCCTTTGCGCGAAAGGTTCATATTCACCACCTGTGATGACCTCCAAGGGAGCTAGTGCTGATGGGCAATCATAACCAATTAGCAGTCCAACCTCGCAATCTTGGAGAGGATGTAACTTGTTTATAAGATGTTTCAGATGAGGCCACTGAAGCACTGTACCTTTTGCAGGAATGTGAGACTTGTCGACTGGGATGAAGTCTCGTGTGTAGGTCTGCTGTAGTTGGATGTAAGTTTCAGAGTTGAGTCCCCGAACTTGTAGACCATACGCTGTCTTGCTTGCTATGACTGTGTTGACAGCTGTCATTGTGCTGAGTTTAAGTTGCACTGACTGAGTGTTCACATTTAGTTCGGTGACCAAATCTTCCAAGATGAACGTTGAGTCACTCTGTGTGTCGAGTAGAGCATAAGTGAGAATTTCTTTCTGGGGCTCTGTTGTTGATGACACAAGAACTGGAACAATGCTAGAGGTGGCAGAAACATGCTGTGTCAATGCATGGGCCATTAACTTGTGAATTTCCTTTCTTCCATGGTCTCCTGTGTCTACGGGATCATTGCTTGCAGATCCGACAGGGTTTGTGTTTCTTTCTAGGTGCAAGCAGGTTGGAAGACGTCTACCACATGTACTGCAGGTGTGTCGCCTTTTACAGTCTTTGGTTGTGTGACCCTTTCTTAAGCACCCAAAACACAGGTGGTTTTCATGGATAAAGGCCTTCTTTTCATCTGTAGTCTTTGCTGCAAAGGTTGGACACTTAACAACACCATGTGTTTCGTCTTTACAAACTAAGCAAGGTGGCCTTGGTTTCACGTTTTCCAGAGTTCCTGAGGTGGAGTTTTTCATTTGAGTGCTTGTGTAGAGCGCCTTGGCTCTCTTTGGAAGCCTCTCGTCCGTGCTTTTAACGTTCATCAGAAGGGGGGAGGCAATAGGGTTACAAGCTATACGAGCTTCGGTCTGCATAAACTCTGTGAAATGCACAAAACTTGGATAGTCTCCAGATCTGTCTAGCTCTTCCACAACAATACGACTCCATCTGCGCACCATCCACTCAGGCAGCTTTTTAAGGAGCTTGTGATTTTCCTCACAATCATTTAGAATACCCAGGCCCTTAACATGAGGAATGGCCTCAACACAACCTTGAAGGAAATCTGCAAACTCTCTTAATGCAATAGGGTCATTTACAGCTATCTTTGGCCACTTCATGAGCTTGTCTCTGAAGGCCCTTTAGACAATAAATGGACTTCCATACCTATCTTGTAAGACTGCCCAGGCACCTTGATATGCCTTCTCTGAATTTCGGTAGAAAAATCCTTCAACGGCTTTGCGTGCTTCACCAGCAAGATAACTCTTTAGATAGAGCATTTTTTCACTAGCTGGGAGAGGCTTCTGGTCGATGAGAGCCATAAAGGATATCTTCCAGTCTATGAACTTTAAGGGATCCCCAGTAAACGTGGTTGGTTCCGGGACAGGTAGACGGCTTAGGGTAAGTGAGCTTGCAATTGCCTGGGCTAGGCTTACCCCCTGAGCTACTGGCACCTCTGAGTGTGCGGGATGTGGCTGGAATGGCATTGCTTGTGGATTTAGTGGGGTTCTGAGTCCAGCATTGTGCCCACTATACTGAGTTTTATGGTCAGTCTCCTCCTCAAAGCTTTCAAAACCCTCAAAATTGTTGTACGCTCTCACCCGAGCCGCTGCTACATTCACTTCATTGTCCGCTTGTAGCTGTTGTAACCTTGTTTTTTCCTCTTCTAGCTTTAGTTTCATTTCAACCTCTTTTTGCTTGATTTCTGCTAGCATCTGTGTTTCCTTGAGTTTCCATTCACTCTCCAGTTTGTCGAGTCTCGCCTGTTAAAAGTGTATTTTTTGCATGGCTTTTGCCTGTTCTACCTTGGCGGCCAGTTCTGCTTCTGCATCTGCACGTTTGCTAGAGGACCTGGAGGTGGCGCTTGAGTGGTTGCCGGATCCTTGTGATGACTCTGAAATTACTGTTTCTGTTTTCGTATTTCCAAAGACTGACTCGTACTCATCCTTATTCAGTGCTATTCTCACCCTCTCTTTCTCTAGTTGGTCATTGAAAGCCTCATCTATGTTCTCAAGTCGTTTACTGACAAGGTCACAAATCTCATCTGTAAGAGTGTCACATGCATCCATTCTTTTGACAATATCAGGAGTAGTGGTATGGTTGCGTCGAATGGGCTCATAATTTTGATGTACTATAGCTTATTTGGACTTAATGTTAGTTTGAATTTTATCAAGGTCCTCAGATAAGCAGAAAGCCTTCAATTTAACTCTGAATTCCTTTGCTGTATGTTTCCAAGAATCATAGGCTTTGTTGAATGCCTTTTCATTCCTCTTTGCTTCCTGATTACGAAATTCTTGACCCTTTGTTAAACTATGGTCACGGGAGCTCGACCTGACTTGTTGTGCTTCTGGGGTCTTGTCTATTTCCTCAGCAGGTGATGACATCTTGTTGGTCTAAACGGATCTGTTTGTACTTTAAGGCCTTAGTGTTTTATGTCTAGACTCAAATTTGGATGAGTGGTGGCTTTAACTTATCTTTAAAACTATATATTACCACTCACATCAGACATTTACACTTTGTGGACACATCAAGGAGATTAAACAGAAACAGCTACTGAACGTCATAAACCAGAATACTGCTGATAATCTTCAGTCAGACAATTTTGCTCCTCAGATATTGTTAGGTTCAGGAATTAAAATCTTATGAGGTGACGTTGACCTTAGCCACACTCTTAGACTTTGTACTGGTCAACCTTATGGATCTAGCATTTACCGTATTTGTATTACACGTTCAAAACCCTTCTTGGAATTATTTGGAATATGGCAGTTCTTGATTTCTCTAGAGGTCCAATGTCCCTTGTGATGAATTAGCTGAGCACATAGTCCTTTAAAACCTGTTGACTTTAATGTAGTGCTCCTGTATGTGTATCTGCGATTGGGTTTACCCACTTAGTCAGACAAAATCTCTCACTGCAGCTGTGGCATCCATATATTGGCGTGCAAACATCAGATGATCGTGTGTCCACTGGCTGATGCAAACGTCTGCATTGGTGGATGACTCAGTGATAAGTTTTCACTGTTGCGGCCCTTGGCTCCTTAATAAATGGCAGAGAGTCTCCAACGGGTGCAGTAATTTTTTATTCTTCCACGATCAGCGTGAGCACCGTGAAAACTAGAAATATAATAATTTTCAATTATTTTACAAATAATTTTCTCACTTAACATACACTTTCCTGGTACAAGATAAACAACAAAATAATTTCCAATAACAGTCAAAATAGACATTTTACATCCTTGAAGCCTTTTATTCATGGAGCTAAATGATACACACCTTACTCCGCTCACCAAGGGTGCAAGTTTTAGATTTGCTGCTTTTCAGAATTAGCCGCTAGCTTGAAGGTCTCTGAACTAAAACAGCACACAAATGTGTGGATATAAGACAAAGCAAATTTGACCAAAAACACCATGAAAAACGGAAACACATAAACTAATTAATATTGTAAAGAGAACAGCACCAGGATTTAACAATCTAAGTCAACTTACATGTCCCTGATCTTCTGAAATGAGAAGTCAGGCCAGTGCAAAACGAATGATCAGTTATACAGGTTCCTGGGCTCACAGCCTTAAACCCAGTCACATGAATTACCTGACTGAGAATGCACTACCTCTAGCGGCCTCCAGTGGCCACTTACAATGGATTTACTGTAGTAACACTCACCGTAACCATGGAAGTTTGGCAGAAATAGTAAAATGCTTTCAAGTACATCACACATCTTTTTCCAGCACTTCAAAACTCAAATATTATCATATTTAAATGTTATTTTTAAGGTGATGACCAAAACATTATTTGTTCATCCTTCAAAGATTACCCCCATTTATAAAACTAAAAGTTTCAAGATGTAGGAAAACTCACACTTATTTAAAAATATTTTTTCTTTTAATAAATAGTCAATTTATCTGGCATTTTTTCTTTTTGCTGTATTGTATCGAACCGAACTGTGACACCACTGTATCGTATCGAACCGAACTGTGAATTTTGTGAACCGTTACACCCCTAATATATATATATATATATATATATTGTATGTATAAGTGACAGATTCATTTAATTATTGTCATTGATATTAATTTCTAATTGAGCATTGTTTTTTCTGTTTGTTTAGAACCACTCATACTGTGTTACACTACAAACTACTCTGTAATACTCTGCCATACCCTCTGCTACTTGTACTACAATTGTTCACTCAAGCAAATTCTACGACTGTAAATGCCTCTAGAAGCCTCAAGTGATTAATTAAGTGATGATTGAGCATTGGTGATGAACACAACAAGCAGAATCAAGCAGGTTAACAAGCAGAATCACTGAAGGAAAGAGAAACACAAGAAGTACAACTGACTTAAAGCCACAGCCTTAGATGAAATAATCGTAATAGATGTAATGATGAATCCTTTGCAAAGATGCCTGAGACACCTAAGATCGGACATTCAGAAGGCTGCTTGGTGAACAGACCACAGAGACACTGTACCTAGATAGGCCCACTGAAAACCTGCATGTCTTGTTGAAGATCTGTCAAGTACTCTTGAGAATTGGCTTTTGCCCTCATGAATGACACACCAATCTCCATTCAGCAGTCCAGCAGCTCGGATTGACTGGTCAACCAGAAGAACTTGTACTGCGTACAGTCCGACAAGCCCTCAACATTCTGCAAGGTGCATCAGTGACCTTTACAGTGTCACCAGCGTCCCAACCCAAGACCTTATTCAGGATTCGTCAAGCCTTTACAGCAGAGACACTGGGATTAGCCGAGCATACATATCCAGTTGACGAGTTACAACGTAGATATTGCCAACTACATGGTCTACAGTGGCCACATGCTGAATCCGTCCAATCACTCCTCCTTATAGGGTCGGATTACCCTCAACTCATCACCCCATAGCCATTCCGTCTATGGCAGCCTAATGGTCCTGCCGCCATAAAGACCCTGCAAGCTCCCACTCAAAAGATCAACCATCGTCTTTCCAACCAGCATTGCCTTTTCCGAGCTACTTCAGATTCGTATACTGACCTGTACAGACAAGTTGATTAATTGTGGCAACCAGACATTCTCCCTTACTGCAGTGAGAAACTCAATGTGAGAAACACGCTCAAAGCAAGATCAAGAGGCCATGTCACTGCTAGATATAGTAGCCCGATAAGGGGTACTGCAAGCCTCCCCAAATACCACTCTGCCTTGTCTCCGAGGAATAGAACGGCGATTAGCCAGGGATCCAGTACAAGCAGGAGCCTACCATGTGGAGATGAACAAGTTAAAGGAGGCAGGATATGCACAATTGATAATTCCAGACCAAGTGGACCAAGCTGAAGAGTCATGGTACACCCTACGGATTCACATTCTACGGATTCCTGTTTACTGTTTCTAACTGACTATATAAAAAAGGAGGTAAATAATGGAAACTTCTGTGGCATGGTCATGTTAGACTTACAAAAAGCCTTTGATACAGTCGACCATGGTGTCTTAATGTATAAATTGAAAGCCATGGGTTTTAGTGAATTAGCTCTAAAATGGGTGGGCTCCTATCTGGAGAATAGAAAGCAAGTCGTGGACATTGGGGGGGAAATGTCTCAACCAAAAGACATGGACTATGGGGTACCTCAAGGGAGCGTCTTGGGTCCACTTTTCTTTCTACTATAAATGATCTAAAGCTCAACGGATTTTGTACCCCCCAGATTTAATACTAATCTGGAAAAACAGTCTTTATTTATGCTGGAACTACCCTTTGGAACCGGTTACCTGGTACACTCAAGACAGTAAGAAGCATAGGCAGTTTTAAACAGGGTTTGAAAGTATGGCTTAGGTGCCAATCGTAGTCATTATAATATCATAGTCTATTTTTATGGTAATTTTTTCTGTATAATATGAATTTGTTTAATGTATGATGAATGATTGCTGTGTGATTTGCTGCCATCTGTCCTCTCCCCCTGCCCTTATAGGGACCACAATGGAAATAAGTCTTTGGGCTTTATTGTGTCATCCCTGACAATGTATGTATTTTTAATGTATGACACAGAGTACTGTTCCATGTTTTTTTTTTATATTTAAGTGGTTAAATAAAATCAATCAATCAATCAATCAATCAACTGGCCTTTTACTCCACTGCCTGACCTCATCAAGATTTGGCGCAGACATGGGGGTTTAAGTGTCTGACAAAGAGAGATGTATACCTGGACCTGCTCTACCAGATGGACACAGATTCATTCTTAATGGCCCTCCCAAGATTAATCTCCCGCAGAGGCAATCCATTTTAAATCATATCAGACCAAGGTTACAAATTTCAGAGGTGGCGAGAGGTCACTGAGCTCCATCCTTCCCTCCAGGAGCAATTAGCCAGCCACCAGATTAGTTTAAAGTTCAACCCCCCAGGCGCATCACACCTCGGAGGCTGCTGGGAAAGAGAGATAAGATCCCTGAAGTCTGCCCTCTGTTCTACTATAGGGGATCAAATCGTGACGAAAGAAGTCTGACGTACCGTGGTCGTTGAGATAAAAGGCATCCTCAATTCAAAACCACTCGGATATACATCCTCAGATGTAGCAGACCCTGACCAGTTACTCCAAAAATGCTACTCATGGGGCCCTGACTCATCACTACCTCAAGTAATATACCCAGAATCAGAGTTGCTGAGCAAAAGGAGGTGGAGACATAGTCAGCTTTTAGCAGACCACTTCTGGAGATGCTTCCTCTGTAACTATCTCCTAGAACTACAAGTCCGCCAGAAGTGGCACAGAGAGGCAGAGAACATTTTCACTAGTGCTAATCTAGTCCCTACATATCTGAATCGATCGCTATATGTGTGAGTATATACAAAACCCATTTCCAGAAGAGTTGAAACATTTTGTAAAATGCAATAAAAAACACAATCTGTGATTTGTTAATTCTCTTGAACCCTTTTTTAACTGACAAAAGTACACAAAAAGATTTCCAACGTTGTCACTGACCAACATAATTGTATTTTGGAAACAAATTTGTGATTTTTGATGGCTGCAACACACTACAAAAAAGTTGGGAAAGGCAAAGGGAAAAAAGAAAATAATATATAATATCCAAGTTAAAGAGTTTTTTTAAACAGTCCACAAATAGCAGGTGAATTGGTAATAGGTGAGGGTGTAAAAGGAGCTTCTCTGACTTTGCAAACAAAGATGGGTAATGGCTCAACACTTTGTGCCAAATGTCATGAGAAAATTGTCAGACAATTAAAAAAAAATCACATTTCTCAATGCAAGATTGCATAGAATTTATGTTTTTCACCATCTACCTTGCATAATATTGTGGAAACATTCAAGGAAACCAGAAAAATTTCAGTACATGTAGGGCTTGGTAGGAGGCCTCTGTTAAATGTGCGTGACCTTTGAGCTCTCAGACGGCACTACATGAGAAACGTGTTAAATATAGCCACATGGGCTCAGGAGTACTTTGGAAAACCGTTTTCATTTAACACAGTCTGCTGCTGCATCAAGAAATACAACTGGAATCTCTGTTATGCAAGGAGAACGCTATACATTGGTTCAATGCAGAGATTCTGCTGAGTTCTCTGGGCTCAAGCTCATCCCAGATGGTCTAAAAGACAGTGAGAATATGTGCTATGGTCAGACGAGTCCATGTTTCAGCACAGACATCAAGTTCTTAGTCCCAAAGATGAAAGGGATCCTCCATCAGCGACAGGTGCAATAATAAACATCTGTCATGGTATGGGGGTGCATCAGTGCAAGCGCATGGGTGACTTGCATTTGTGTAAAGGTACCATTGACATGGAAGCATATATTTCGATTGTACAGAGACATATACTGCCATCAAGATGACTTCTTTCCTGGGAAGCAAGACATTGCCAGGCCTGCGGTCCATATCTGTCTCTAAGTGAACATGTATGGTCCATCATGAAAAGGAGAATCAGACAACAACGGCCACAGACTGTTGAGCAGATAGATGTCTTATATCAGACGAGATTGGAACAATTCCACTTGCAAAACTTCAACAATTAGTATCCTCAATTACCAAACATTTACAAAGTGTAATTAAAAGGAAAGGTCATGTGACCCAGTGGTAAACCTGCCTCTGTCCTCTGTCTTGCAGCCATCAAAATCAAAATTTGTTTATATTTACAAAATACAATTAAGTTGGTCAGAGAAAACATTGGAAATATTTTCTTTGTACATTTGTCAGTTCGGGGGTTTCTGTGGCACCTTTAGGCATAGTATGACATAGTGTGTATAAACGGTCCCCATTGCATTAACACCATGATGCACGGATGAGTTCCCTCGAAAAGGAACGCTCTTAGGGTTAAATATGTAACCATAAAAAGGGAAAGATATGCTGTGTCATGTTGCCATGCTTCGGGCATGCCTGTGTGTCTTCCTTCATGAACTTGAACTCGAAGTTTATGATGTGTAATGCAGGCGCCCTTTTATGCGTAATGCATAGGCACTCCATGTGATGTCATAGGACTGCTGTCGACCAATAGAACTGCCTTGATTTCACATGTGCTTCAGACTCCGGTTCTGCAGAGGCGTTCTATATAAATAGAAAATAAAACAAAATATCAGGCATAATTAAATTCAGTTAATTCAACATTTTCAAAGATTATATGAATATACCAACTCATAAATGTAGAAAAATGTCTATTGTCATATTTAGTGAGGTGGAAACAGATGAAGAAAACACAGCAATGGTACAACACGAAGGAACATGAAAATTCCTTCATGTTGTACCATTCTTCATCTGCAGATGAGGCTGTTGTTCAAATCAATATTTATAACAGTTTAAATATACAGTATATACTTTCTTGTCATTTAGTCTTTCACTTGTTTTGAGATCTTTCAGTAGTTTAGACTGTTTGGCCAAAAACTTAACCTTCACCTGTTGCATGAGCCACAAGCAGGTTTCATGAGTAATATGACAGTGGATCACGAAATTAAAATCTAACTGTTAACTGCTTGATGATAATGATGATGGTTATGTCCATTTCTTTGCCTTTTCAACCACATTTTTCAAGGAAATAAATTATTATAATTGGTCAGTTAACTCATAAGAAGAGTTTTCTGTCAGCCTCTTTTGGCATTTTTGCTGGGATTAACACTTCTACTAGCCTGGGAAAACCCAGACGAACTTCCGGCAAATTTAGATTTGCTCTGCAAGTTAGTCTGGCGAAGAGCCCATTCAAGCTCATTTCCAATCTTTACAAATCGAGGCACCAATCACAAACGTTGAGGCGGGCTTTACAAGATTACAATCGATCTGATTGGTTTTAGGTCTATCCAGAGGCATTTGAGCGACGTCCGGGGGTGACGCCCCTTTGGAAGTGAGCTGTGAATGAACCTTCCCCAGACCCTAACTCAGTTACGACTGAGAAGGGTCTGGTTTTAACCAGGCTACACTTCTACTGCAAATAAAGCAAAAAAGGTACATTATACATTTTATGTAAGTTGTGTACATTAGAGATGCGCGGTTGGCGGTTACAGCCGTGGACTCCGCGGATAAACCGCGGATCGGGCGGATGACATGACGAAAAAAAATATTTTAATTAAATTCGGGCGGGTGGCTGGCGGTTGAACCAATCAAATGAAAAATATATACACATTGTTAAATATTGTTATCTTTGTCCCTGCGCGCCGATCGGACACGGAGTTCACTGCTGATATTCTGAGAGCTTTCTAGTCTCGCGGCTGTCATCAGCAGCGCCTTGTATCGCCCAATCAGCGGATTGCGGGCGGGTGCGGTTTTGAAAATTGGTCAAAAACGTTGGTGCGGATGTATGGCGGACGGATGATGAGTTTTGTGATGCGGTTGCGGATGAAATAATAGCCCATCCGCGCATCTCTAGTGTACATTAGTTAGAAGATAAACGATTTTAATTTGACTTGATAAACGTAAAATTTTTAATATAATACAGAATATATATATATTTTTTCAATAATATTTTGGGAGGCTGAGCCTTCTTTTCCTCCACTGATGAACTGCCACTGTCACACCGCAAGAATTTGATTGGTTAGATTGGACGGGAGACAGTCCATGATGCTGCAGATGATGATTTCAGTTGACACAGCTGAACAATAGATCTATCAGGATATACAGTCAGGTTAGTAATTGTGTTGAAAATGTCAAAGCCAGTCTAGTTCCTTACAAGGATGAAAACAACATTTCCAGTGCTTCAGACAAAGAAACGAGACATCTCAAGAGATGGACTGCAACAAAAGGAGATGAAAAAAATGAAAGAATGACAGAAAGAAAGTGCTTATAACTTGAAACAAGATGGTTGAGACAGACTTTATAAACTAAGAGGATTTATGGAGACCTATATAACCCTTAGAACTATAACAAAAAAAGGTTGGTACATAACATGACATGGCGGATTTGGGGGCTTGCGGTCACACTTTGTACTTCAGTGAATCTTTTTTTAAAGGTGAGTTTGTTTTTGAAAGTCAATTTGCTTACAGACACAAACCTTAAAGCAGGGCTCTCACGCTCAAAGCTAGGCCTATATAAATTGGAAATAAAAAATAGGCACTCATTCCAGAGTAAGGCTGCAATATTGCGACAAAATTATTGTCTGTCATTGCCCTTGATACTGTAATAATGATTATTAATGTTGATTAGTCAAGTCAAATATATTTATATAGCGCTTTTCACAATACAGATTGTATCAAAGCTGCTTCACAGTATCAATCAAAACAACTTAACAATGTTTGTTTATTACTGGAAAAAAGACATCCAATTTTGGTAGAGCTGATCAATGGTATGATTGGTTAATTAATTTGAATATCCCCAACTGAGCAAGCCAAAGGCAACAGTGGCAAGGAACCGAAAAACTCCATCCAGTGACCTAATGGTATCCTAACACCCCATCAGATGACCCAATGGAGAAAAAAAAAACCTTGGGAGAACCCAGGCTCAGTCGGGGGCCAGTTCTCCTCTGGCGTTTATGAACTAGAGGCCGAATTTACAGTAACTGTAAGATAAAAAATTTATATGAATGCCTGGCTAAATAGATGCGTCTTCAGTCTAGTTTTAAACTGGGAGAGCGAGTCTGAGCTACGAACAATATCAGGAAGGCTATTCCAGAGCTTCGGAGCTAAATGTGAAAATGCTCTGCCTCCTTTGGTGGATCTGGATATCCTAGGAATGACCAGAAGCCTCGAATCTAGTGATCTTAAAGAGCGCGATGGATTGTAAGGCGATAGAAGATTCGTTAAATAGACTGGAGCTAAACCATTTAGAGATTTATAAGTCAAAAGCAATACCTTGTATTTAATACGGAACTTTATAGGTAACCAATGAAGTGATGATAAAATCTGTGTTATATGATCATATTTTCTTGATCTAGTAAGAACTCTAGCGGCTGCATTTTGCACTAACTGTAGCTTGTTTATTGAAGATGCAGGACAACCAGCTAATAAAGCATTACAGTAATCTAGTCTCGAGGTCATGAATGCATGAACTAACTTTTCTGCATCAGAGACTGATAGCATATTACGTAGCTTAGCAATGTTTCTAAGGTGGAAAAAGGCTGTTTTTGTAACATATGAAATATGCTTTTCAAAAGACAGGTTGCAGTCTAATGTAACACCCAGGTCTTTTACTGTAGCAGATAAAGTAACAGGGCATAAAGTCGTGCTGTGAAAGGTTTTCTGGACGTTTTTTAGAACCGATAAGTATTACCTCTGTCTTGTCTGGATTTAATAAAAGAAAATTACGCGTCATCCAATCTTTTATATCTTTAACACAATCTGTCAATTTGGATAATTTAGCGTATTCATCTGGCCGTGATGAAATATATATTTGAGTGTCATCAGCATAACAATGGAAACTAATTCCATGTTTCCTTAGAATATTACCAAGTGGCAGCATATATATTGAGAATAATAAAGGGCCTAACACAGATCCCTGCGGCACTCCATAGTTTGCCGAAGTTATAATCGATTTTTCTCCATTTAAGTAGACGAAATGGTAGCGGTCAGATAAGTATGACCTGAACCAGCTTAATGCTTGTCCTTGAACACCAGTGTAATTTTGTAGTCGATCTAAGAGTATTGTGTGATCTATAGTATCGAACGCAGCACTAAGATCAAGTAAAACTAGTACTGAGATACAGCCTTGGTCCGAAGCTAAAAGTAAATCATTTGTGATTCTAACAAGCGCAGTTTCAGTGCTATGATGTGGCCTGAATCCAGACTGAAACTTTTCATAGATGTCGTTTTCTTGCAAGAAAGAGCCGACTTGAGCGGACACAACTTTTTCTAATATTTTTGACATAAATGGAATATTCGAAATGGGTCTGTAATTTGCTAGGTTATTTGGATCTAATTGTGGTTTCTTAATAAGAGGTTTTATAACTGCCAGCTTGAACGTTCTTGGAACATGACCTAAAGATAAAGATGAGTTAATAATATTGAGAAGAGGCTCTTCCACTATAGGTAACACTTCTTTCAGTAGTTCAGTTGGTATAGGATCTAATAAACATGTTGTTGTTTTAGATGAAGTGATAAGTTTATTTAACTCTTTTTGTTCTGTGGTTGTAAAGCATTGTAATTGTTCTTGCGGGGTGATAATTGCGAATGAATTATAAGGCGCGAGCAAAGATTGAACGTTTACGTTTTAACGTTTTGATTCTGATGCTTTCAATTTTCTCGGTGAAGAAGTTCATGAAATCATTACTACTAAACTGTAACGAGGTATTTTGTTCAGACGACGTCTGTTTATTTGTTAGTCTAGCCACGGTATTAAATAAAAACCTTGGATTATTTCGTTGTTTTCTATTAATTTGCTGAGGTGCTCAGCCCTGGCCGTTTTAAGGGCCTTTTTATAACGTGACATACTGTCTTTCCACGCGATTGTAAAGACCTCTAAATTAGTTTTTTTCCATTTACGCTCTAAATTACGTGTTTCTCTCTTTAAAACATACGTAGTATTATTGTACCATGGTGCTATACTTTTTTCTCTGACCTTTTTTAATCTAATGGGTGCAACAATATCCAATGTTCTAGAGAGAATGGTGCTCATAGTGCTAGTTAGTTCGTCTAATTCATCTGTTTGTTTGGGTTCAGGCAGCAGCTGAGACAGATCAGATAAGCTATTTGAGAAATGATCTATGGTGGATGGACGAATTGTTCTACCTGGTCGATAACGTGGCGCAGCATGACATATTACAGCAGTGCGTAATATGCAAGTTACCAAGTAGTGGTCAATGACATCATCACTTTGTGGAATGATATCTATATCGGTTGGATCGGTTCCATATGATATTATTAAATCGAGTGTATGATTAAGACGATGAGTTGGTCCGGTGACGTTTTGCTTGACCCCGAAGGAGTTTAATAAATCTGTAAACGCAGCCCCTAACGCATCATTTAAATTATCTACATGTATGTTAAAATCTCCAACAATTAATGCTTTATCGACTTTGACAAAAAGATCTGATAGAAAGTCAGCAAACTCTTTTAGGAAATTGGCGTAAGGCCCTGGAGGTCTATATATAGATTTAGATATAGATTTTTTCTAGATCCCGCAGTAGATTTATTATTTGATCTTAGTAAACGAGGAATAGACACAGTTTCTATGCAATGTTCTACACTAGTATTAATATCAATTAAATTGGTGCAGTAGAGACTGTGATTTGGATTTTTGGTTACTAGTCAAACGGTATTTAACATCTTGGAGATGTTATCCGACAGAAGATCTGCCCCGATTCTACTTGGGTGTAAGCCATCAGCGCGGAAGAGCCTTGGTCGCTCCCAAAACAGATTCCAGTTATTTACAAAAATCAGTTTCTGCTCATTCCACCATGACAATAACCATTCATTTAGCGCGAATAACCCACTGAACTTTTCATGCCCTCGTCGGTACGTAGGAAGCGGTTCAGACACAATAATCGATGTTTCAGGCGATGTGCTGCGTACCGTATCGATAAGGCTCCTGAAGTCTTTCTTCAGAACCTCCGTCTGTCGCAGCCTAATGTCGTTAGCTCCCGCGTGCAGCACAACAGCTCCGACGCGCTCGTCACCGTTCAAGATCTCAGTTACCCGCGCAGTGATATCGAGAATACGAGCACCAGGAAAGCAGTGACTGTGCACCATACTTTTACCTAACGTAGCGTGGACGTGTCGGACGGTGGAATCGCCGATGATCACAGCATCGCGTTCCGTTTCGCGAAGAGGGGAGAAGCGGTTCTGAGTGGAGATCTCGAAAACCGGGAGGGGCGAAAAGATTCTTGTCCTGGCTCGTGGCTTCCGCGGAACCACCCAGGCTTCGTGGTGGTGTGTTGGAGCCGGAGTGAATGAAATCATGGCTGATCGTGACCTGGATGCTCTGGACCAATGCTGAGAAACGCACGGAGTAGACGAGGTCAGCGTCAGCGGGTTACTAACATTAATCACTGATCCGTGTGCATCAGCGCGTGATGTTTCAAGAGCTAAACGCCGGTCTCTTAATTTTAACAGATGGACAGTAAGTTAGCAATGATGCAACCAGTGATGATATAAATATTTATAGTAATTTATGACTCAAGTCTTGGGTAAAAAACGTCTTTTTAGTGGTATGGGTGTAATGTAGACGCACGATAGACGGGAAAACAAACAAACTCACAGCAGGCAACAAGGCTGACAAAAGCAGTCGATCGCAGGGCGAGCAGCAGTGAAGAGGTGTCTCGCTCTACGACCAACAACCAATGTTCAAACCGTATTTGCGCAAGCAAACAAACAAACTCACAGCGGGCAACGAGGCTGACAAAAGCACTCGATCGCAGGGCGAGCAGCAGTGAAGCGGTGTCTCGCTCTACGACCAACAACCAATGTTCCAACCGTATTTGCGGTTCCAGCCGTATAATGGCTTGAGACGCGTCTGGCCAACAGTCCGAGTTGTAATTATGAGTTAAATGATGGTTCAGAACAGAATAAAGAGAGAAATACGGGAAAACAGAAGGAAATACGAAGCTAATACGAGGCTTAGACAGCCACGACGCAAACAAACTCACAGCTCACAGCAGGCAGGACAAAACCAATCGAGCAATCGAGATAGAATACATTATAAATAGAATACATTAAAAAACGCTGGTTATATTCTTGTAGGCTACACAAATAAAAGATGAGGAATGCATAACTTTTTGCATATTAGAAAATCATATACAAGGAACAAGGAACACCTTAGAAATAATGATGGGCTAATTAACAGAAAAACTACAAACTGATAGAAAACAGCACAATAACCATACAGGCAGAACACAACCTTAAAGTCCAAGTAACAAAACACAAAGTACACAAAAGCAGAAAATGTAACAATAACACTTAAAGGGCTCATGAACTGCATTGTTTTATTGTTTCATAATGTTTCCTGGGGTGCACTTATAAAGTCTAAAAACACTAAAAAATGTTCATAATTTAGAGATAAAAGGAATTTTTCCTACCCTGATTTCAGCCCTCTGATTTGAACACTCTGTTTGAAGGGGCGTGTCTGTGTGAGACTTCAGTGTAAACGCCCACTGCTGTGATTGGCTGTGAGACTTCAGTGTAAACGCCCACTGCTGTGATTGGTTTTGAGCCTTCAGTGTAAATGCCCACTTCTGTGATTGGCTGTGAGCCTTCAGTGTAATAACTGCTGTGATTGGCTGTGAGACTTCAGTGTAAATGCCCACTGGTGTGATTGGCTGTGAGACTTCAGTGTAAACGCCCACTGCTGTGATTGGCTGTGAGACTTCAGTGTAAATAATTAAATAACAGATTATTTTCATCCTACTACGAAAACAATGTGAAGTTGACCGTTTAGTCACTGGTTTGATTTATTGACAGGACAAAGAACATCTGACATGAATAATGTTCAACTGAGACATTCACATTGTTGAAAATAAACAATCACATTCTTATCATTAGGATCCTTTGGAAGATAATGTTATTTTTTTGTCCAGTGAGTGACCATGTGCTCATTTCTCTTCCTCATCTCACTAACGCCAGTGGCCTAAGCTGATCTTCTTATTTGACCTTATTACGTCATAAAGAGGCACATTCCAGGACGAGTCGTTGGCTGGGCCTAGTAACAATAAAAGCTGATTTTGGACTAACAAGGACGTTTTCAGTTATAATATGATGACCTCTTATATGTCAAAACCTCAAGGAAAATTTGATTTCTCATTTCATGACCCCTTTAACGCTGCTTTTAATGCAACTTGAGAAGATCAGAATCAGAATCAGAAAGAGCTTTATTGCCAAGTGTGCTTGCACACACAAGGAATTTGTTTTGGTACTGAGGCTTCCAGTGGACATATACAGATACAAATACAACAAGAAACATAATACTACAAATTATAAGAATAAAAAATAAAAATATAAATATATGAGAATAAAAGTATCACAGTTGGGTTTAGTCAGAGTAGACATTTTCAGATTTACAGATTATGAACTATGAACATATTTACAGTGTTTTGAATATTATAAATAGAAAAAAAATCTACATATAAGTGTCACATGAGTTGTAGGATATTGCACTAAACAGTGGGAGTATTGCACTTAGGCATATGCCTTGGGAGATATGTTAACTGTTCAGAAGGGAAATGGCCTGTGGGAAGAAACTGTTCCTGTGCCGAGATGTTCTTGTGGCCAGTGATCTGATTCGCCGTCTTGACGGTAACAGTTCAAACAGGAGGTGTCCAGGGTGAGTGGAGTCTGTGATGATTTTACCTGCTCTCTTCCTCACTCTGGAAGAGTACAGGTCCTGGAGGGATGGCAGGGGGGCACCAATGATCCTCTCCGCAGTCCGGACTGTCCGTTGTAGTCTCCTGATGTCTGATTTGGTAGCTGAACCAAACCAGACAGTGATGGAAGTGCATAAAACAGACTCAATGACGGCTGAGTAGAACTGAATCAGCAGCTCCTGTGGCAAGTTGAACTTCCTCAGCTGGCGAAGGAAGTACAGTCTCTGCTGGGCTTTTTTCACGATGGAGTCAATGTGATTGTCCCACTTCAGGTCCTGAGAGATGATAGTGCCCAGGAACCTGAATGACTCCACTGCTTCCACAGTGCTGTTCATGATGATGAGTGGGGGAAGTGCTGGGCTGTTCCTCCTGAAGTCCACGATCATCTCCACTGTTTTGAGCGTGTTCAGCTCAAGGTTGTTATAACTGCACCAGACAGCCAGCTGTTCAACCTCCAGTCTGTAAGCAGATTCGTCACCGTTTCGGATGAGACCGATGACAGTGGTGTCGTCGGCAAATTTCAGGAGCTTGACAGAGGGGTCTTTAGAAGTGCAGTCATTAGTGTACAGGGAGAAGAGCAGTGGGGAGAGAACGCACCCTTGGGGGGCGCCAGTGCTGGTGGTGAGAGTCCTGGATGTGTGTTTCCCCAGTCTCACTCGCTGCTGCCGGTTCGTCAGGAAGCTGGTGATCCACTGACAGATCGAGGATGGTAAGGAGAGCTGGGTCAGTTTGGCTGTGAGAAGATCAGGCATGATGGTATTGAAGGCCGAACTGAAGTCCACAAAGAGGATCCTTGCATAAGTCCCAGGTCTGTCAAGATGTTGCAGGATATAATGCAGTCCCATGTTGACTGCATCATCCACAGACCTGTTTGCTCTGTAAGCAAACTGAAAGGGATCCAGCAGGGGTCCAGTGATGTCCTTCAGGTGGGCCAACACCAGTCTTTCAAACGACTTCATGACCACAGACGTGAGAGCGACAGGTCTGTAGTCATTAAGTCCAGTGATTTTGGGTTTTTTGGGGACCGGAATGATAGTGGAGCGTTTGAAGCAGCAGGGAACTTCACACTGCTCCAATGATCTATTGAAGATCTGCGTGAAGACCGGGGCCAGTTGGTCAGCGCAGGCTTTTAAACAAGCAGATGAGATGCCGTCTGGGCCTGAGGCTTTCCTAGTCTTCTGTTTTTTGAAGACTCGGCTCACGTCCTCCACACAGACCTTAAGCTCAGGTTGGATGGCAGGAGGGGGGAGTAATGGGAGTGCAGGAGGTGATGGTGAATGTGTGAAGTGCAGGTCAGAGCCGGTGTGTGGTGTGAATGAGGGCTTTTCAAACCTGCAATGAAATGAGTTTAAATCATCAGCCAGGTGTTGATTGTCCACAGATCGGGGGGATGGTGACTTGTAGTTGGTGATGTTTCTCAGGCCATTCCCCACTTCTGTAGGCATCCTCTTTGGCATGACGAAGGTGTTTGAGTTTTCCAGTAAACCATGGTTTATCATTAGTAAATGATAAGAATGTCCTGGTAGGAATGCATGTATCCTCACAGAAACTTATATATGATGTTACAGTATCTGTGAGCTCATCCAGATCGTTGGTAGCAGCTTCAAAAACAGTCCAATCAGTGCAATCAAAGCAGGCCTGTAGATCCTGCTCTGCTTCATTAGTCCATCTTTTTACAGTCCTTATTACAGGTTTAGCTGATTTCAGTTTCTGCCTGTAGGTCGGTATGAGATGAACCAAGCAGTGATCAGAGAGCCCCAAAGCTGCTCGTGAAACGGAGTGATACGCATTTTTTATTGTGGTGTAACAGTGGTCCAGTATATTACTGTCTCTGGTGGGACATGTAACGTGCTGTCTGTATTTTGGTAGTTCACGGGAAAGATTTGCTTTGTTAAAATCCCCAAGGATGATTAAAAGAGAGTCAGGATACCTCTGTTCTGTTTCAGCTATTTGATCAGCCAGCTGTTGTAGCGCCGCGCTCACGCACGCGTCTGGAGGAATGTAAACATTCACAAGAATGAAAGAGGAAAACTCCCGAGGCGAGTAGAAAGGTTTACAGTTTATGAAATGTGCCTCTAAGTTAGGAGAGCACATCTTCTTCAGTGTTGTTACATCTGAACACCAACTTTCGTTAATGTAGAAACACAATCCACCACCTCTTGTTTTCCCCGTTAGCTCCGCGATGCGATCCGCTCTGAACAGCTGGAAGCCCGGCAGATGTATTGCGTTGTCCGGTATGGCTTCACTCAGCCAGGTTTCAGTGAAGCACAGAGCAGCAGAGTTAAAAAAATCCTTGTTAGTGCGTGTGAGGAGAAGAAGTTCGTCCGTTTTGTTAGGAAGGGATCGGAGGTTCGCGAGATGAATACTGGGGAGTGCAGTGCGGAGGCCGCGCTCGCGGAGTTTAACCAGCGCGCCGGCTCGCTTCCCGCGTTTGCGTCTGAACGCGCGTTTGAACAACAACGCTGCCCCACCGACGAGAATGTCCAGCAAGACGTCCGAATAATCAAAAACTGTAGAAAAGTTATCCGGTGTGTGTTTCCTAATGTCCAGTAGTTCGTCTCTGGTGAAACTGATAGGAAAAGAATGACTAAACGCAGAACAAACGAACAAAAACAACACAATAGCTGGAGAGCTCCGCACCAAGGCAGCCGTCTGCGGCGCCATCTTGATAGGTCCGCAGATCTAAAGGTACTGCTGCAATCAATGTCATTCAAATTCACATTCACAATCATTGTGGGGTGGTGATGGCGCAGTGGATAAGACACATGCCTTTGGTGTGAGAGACCCGGCTTCGAATCCACTGTGAGACACCAATGTGTCCCTGAGCAAGACACTTAACCCCTAGTTGCTCCAGAGGCGTGCGACCTCTGACATATATAGCAATTGTAAGTCGCTTTGGATAAAAGCGTCAGCTAAATGAATAAATGTAAATGTAAATGTAATCGCGATGGTCTTAATAGATTTAGTGTGTTGGGGGGGGGGGGTTGTATATCACAACTGTTCAGATCCGATTTGTGTTCCGATTTGAATTTCAAACCACATATGAATGTAGCTCGAAACGGATTGGTAAAAATTGCATTTCATGTGATTTTTTGCTTTTCACAATATCTGATCGGATTTCAATTGGATGTGCACAAAAAATGGATTTGGACTGACTCAGCATTAAAATAATTAAAACATTCAGATCTACTGTATATCATTTCTCTTTTTGTCTTCAATAGAGAATATCGGCTTAATAACGGGTCAAAAATAAGAATGTAGTCCTGCAGAGGCAATTATTTTTTTATATCTGCAGTTTAATGGTTTGATTCTTTGTGTTATCAGTCGTATGGTGAACTCAAGCATATGAGGAGAGAAACGGTGCGAGGAGTGTGATGAGCAGCAGTTCAGTTTCTGCAACGCAGCGGCCTTGAAATTGCCACCCATCCATGACTCTTGCTATTAAATGTAAACCAACCCAACAAATGATTGATGAAGGGCCTTTTTCATTCTGATTCCATTCAGCAAGATGTCAAGGACAACCAAGCTGCTGTGATAAGAGAGCTGTCTCACACCATTTAACTAACTGGCATCATGGCCGGCTCATCCTATAGAAGCAGTGCTGTGATCATTTTGGCAGGAAGTCTGTTTTTGCTGCATTGTTCACCCTCGATTAAAGTGACAGTGCTTTGTTTATGGTCAAAATCATCACGGTTTGACATGAGAAAATGGTGATTTCACGATGTCCGCTGTATTTCGCAAAGTCACATTATGACTTTTAGAACTGTGTAAAACAAAGGAAACAAAAACACACTGTTGCCAGGAGTTGCCCAAAAACACAAAAGCATTTTAAATCTATTTAAAGTATGTTTAGCTTAAGTTGAAGCATCCAAACTACACTACACAGCATGTTATATGGTGTGTGTGTGGGAGAAGTAGACACTTTTACTGCTTCCACACAGCCTCCGCTTCTGCTTACTCGTGCGGTATTAAACAGGCACAAGAAATCTCTGCCAAATCAATATATTAGCTACAGTACATGTTGTTATGTCTAAAGCGTTGTTACTTTAAGACATAAGTAACAGGTGAAGTCATGTGATGATGACGTTGCGACGGGCGGCAGAACATACAAGTGAATGTGAGCATTAAAAACAGATGCAAGTTCTTTCGTTCCTGAATTGATGTTTCTGACTCTTCTTTAGTGTCCTCTGTCTTTATAGAAAGGGAAAGACACGACAAAGTGGCGACGAGGATGTTTGAAAGAACCTCTGCGTGTTTGAATTGCCAAATACAAGTGTAGTGAAGTGCAGAAAACAGCTGAACGAGACACGAGCTCGGTGCCTGTGAATTGATACGGAAAGACATTATGGCTGGCGTCATAGGAAATATCGGACAATTCGACGAAAATGTTGAACAATGGAGCTCATACACGGAGCGATTTGAATATTTCCTGCAGGCAAACGCCATTGAGGGTGAAAAGATTGTGCCTACGTTCCTCAGTGTGATGGGTGCAAAGACTTTCACTTTGCTACGCAGTCTCGTACAGCCTAGGAAAGAGAAATTGGTGAGAAAACTTATGCTGAGATTGTGGCAGTGTTGAGTGCACATTTTTCACCTAAACCGCTGGTGATAGCGGAACGATTTCGGTTTCATAAGAGAAATCAGGAAGAGGGAGAAACTGTTACTATGTTTGTGGCTGCACTGAAGAAACTTTCAGAACACTGTGAATTCGGTGATGTTTTGAATGATACCATCAGGGACAGGCTCGTTTGTGGATTAAGAAGCGAAGCCATTCAAAAAAGACTGTTAAGTGAAAGTAACCTTGCATTGCAGAAAGCCACTGAAATAAGTGTAATCATGGAACTTGCTGCTAAAGAAGCACAGCATTTCAGTAGCTCAGATAAAGTCCATAAATTGTCTGCTGACATGAGCACATTCCGGAATTCCCCTGGCAAAGCACCTACAAATGCAACATGTTTTAGATGTGGCAAAGTCGGACATCTTGCATCTGAGTGTTGGAGTAAAGAGTTGATGTGTCGTAGTTGTGGAAAAAAAGGCCACGTAGAACGTGCTTGCAGAGGAAAACAAAAGGCTGAAAAACAAAAATTCAGAAAAATGCCTGGTACATCAAAGAACAAGAAGAATGTGTATACAATGCAGTCAAATTGCAAGTGCACAGATGACACTGATTCCTCCTCAGAGGAAGTTCCTTTGAATATTCTAGCCATGGAAGGAGACTCCAAAGGCTATTGGGTGACACCTGTCATTGAGGGAGACCCGGTGTGTATGGAGATAGACACTGGCGCTGCTGTTTCAATCGTGTCAGATGCTGTGTACCACAAAACCCTAAAACATGTCTACTTAAAGCCATCCAAGATAGTGTTGAAAACGTATACGGGGGAGCCTGTGACTATAAGAGGGGTAATGGATGTGGAAGTGGAATTAAATGGTCAATCAGCAACGCTGCCACTGTATGTGGTGAAAGGGAAATACCCAGCTTTACTTGGACGAGAATGGCTGGAAACAATGAAACTGGACTGGCCGACGGTGCGGATGGTGTCAAAGGGAAACACGGAGCTCAGGGATGTTCTAGAAAAACATACTGATGTTTTCAAGGATGAACTGGGCACGATGAAAGACATTACAGCCAAGCTCGACATTAAGCCTGATAGTAAGACCAAGTGTTGCAAAGCCCGTTCTGTGCCATATGCTATCAGATCAAAAGTTGAGACCGCTCTGCGAGATCTGGTAACCAGTGGAGTCATCGTACCAGTGAGTAACAGTGAGTGGGCAACGCCTATTGTACCCGTGCTTAAAAAGGATGGTTCCATTCGAATTTGTGGTGATTTTAAAGTCACAGTTAACCCTATACTGTCTCCTGACCAGTATCCACTTCCCCTCATTGATGATCTGTTTGCTGGCTTGGCAGGGGGGAAGCGGTTCAGCAAACTTGATTTGAGTCAAGCCTACCTACAAATGAAAGTAGATGAGAACTCTAAGGAGTCACTGACAATTGTCACACACAAGGGGCTTTTCAGATACCAGCGTCTTCCTTTTGGTATCACATCGGCCCCTTCGCTTTTCCAGAGGGCCATGGACCAGGTGTTAAGTGGCCTGTCGGGGGTGCAGTGCTACTTAGATGACATCTTGGTAACAGGAAAAAACGAAGCGGAGCATCTGAGTAATCTGGATGGTACACTCCAGCGCCTAAAGGAATATGGTTTAAGAGTGAAAAAAGACAAATGTGAGTTTTTCAAGCAGTCAGTTGAATATCTTGGTCACGTGATCGATGCTGATGGACTGCATAAGGCACCTTCAAAAGTAAAAGCCATATTAGAGGCTCCAGCACCACAGAACACCAGCCAGCTCCGCTCGTTCATAGGTCTTCTAAATTATTATGGACGATTCATCAGTGGATTAGCCACACTGTTGAAACCTTTACACCAACTTCTGTGTAGTAACCAGTCATGGGAATGGACACAGCAATGTGAGACCACTTTTCAAGAAGCTAAGAAAGCTCTGGTGAAGTCCGGTGTGTTAACCCATTTTAACCCAAAGCTCCCCCTGCAGTTAGCCTGTGATGCGTCACCTTATGGGGTGGGAGCTGTGATTTCCCACATCATGCCTTCAGGAGAAGAAAGGCCAATAGCATTTGCCAAACGCACACTGAACAAAGCAGAGAGCAAGTATGCGCAAATTGAGCGAGAAGCTTTGGGAATCATTTTCGGTGTTCGAAAATTTCACCAGTATCTGTATGGCAGGCAGTTTATACTGCTAACTGATCACCGGCCTTTAACCACCATTCTGGGGCCACACACAGGTATTCCCTCTCTGGCAGCAAGCCGAATGCAGAGATGGGCTCTGCTGTTATCAGCACACACATATGAAATAAGATACAGGAAGGCAGAGCTACACGGAAACGCAGATGGTTTATCAAGACTACCATTACCCGTGACATGTCCCGAGAGCAAGCAGAAAGATATGTTCTACTTTGAGCAAGTCACAGCGGCTCCAGTGACCTCCACACAGGTGAGAAGATGCACACGGAACGATCCAATTCTGTCTGCAGTCATGGAGATGGTAAAAGATGGACACGTGCCTAAGGACACCACCAACTTGAAGCCGTACCTGTCTAGAAAGAATGAACTGTCATTTCATTCAGGATGTCTTCTCTGGGGACAGAGGGTCATCATTCCTCCATCGTTGAGAAAACCGGTCCTCCAGCAGCTCCATGTGGGCCATTGTGGTATTGTGCGAATGAAGGAAATAGCTCGGAGTTATTTTTGGTGGCCAGGTCTGGAGGGGGACATTGTAGGAAAAGCAAAGTCATGTCCGTCCTGCCAGCAAGTGAGAAATGAACCTCAATTGGCCCCATTACACCCGTGGGACTGGCCAGAAATCCCTTGGCAGCGTGTACATGTGGATTTTGCTGGTCCAATCGAAGGGAAGATGTTGTTAATAACGGTGGATGCCCACAGCAAGTGGGCTGAAGTTGTTGTTATGCACTCTACGACTGCTGAGAAAACAGTAGTGAAACTGGGAGAAATGTTTAGCCGCTTTGGCTACCCTGAACAGCTCGTCAGTGACAATGGGCCACAGTTTACATCACAAGAATTTGCTGTGTTTTTACAACAATGTGGTGTACAACACATTAAATCAGCTCCGTACCACCCAGCCACGAATGGTCTCGCAGAGAGAATGGTTCAAACCATCAAACACGCCTTAAAGACATCCCAAAGACAAGGGAGCCTTCAGCAGCGCCTGAATGATTTCCTGTTGTCATACCGAAACACCAGCCATGAGACAACAAAGGTTTCTCCAGCTTCTCTGATGTTGAAGCGTCCGCTGCGCTCTGGATTTGACTTACTGAGACCTTCTACTGTCAAAGAGGTGGTAAATCGTCAGCAACAGAAACAAGTTCACAGAAGAAACATGAAGGCTAAAAGCAGACTGTTCCATCCTGGACAAAATGTTCTGGCACGCAACTATACTTCAGGACCAAAGTGGGTACCAGCGACAGTGATAGCTCAAACCGGCCCAGTGTCATACACTGTACAAACATCTGACAAGCTTACCTGGAAAAGACACTTGGATCAGCTGTTGCTGGGATCTGCTACTGAGGTGGAGTCTGCTGTTGTCACACCTACTGTTTGTTCGGACTATCCAATGGTTCCAGAAGTGACTGTGGACACACCGCGTACACCTGAAAAAGGACCTGCGTCACCCGAGACTGAAAACATTCTGCAGATGCAAAACTTGGAAAAACAACCAGACTCAGGATCCAACATATCTGTTTTTAGAGCCCATGTCAAACGCAGAACGCCGTTATTCCACTAGGGAAAGACGCCCACCTAAAAGACTTGATTTATAGTGAAAAAGAAAAAAAAAGATAATGAGTGACTCCGTAATCTCATAGTTTAAGTTCTTTATTTAAGTTCAGTAATTCACTGAAGATGTTTTTGTGTTGACATTTTGTTCCTGAAAAAAAAAAAAAAAGGGGAAGGAGTGTTATGTATAAAGCGTTGTTACTTTAAGACATAAGTAACGGGTGAAGTCATGTGATGATGACGTCGCGACGGGCGGCAGAACATACAAGTGAATGTGAGCATTAAGTGTCCTCTGTCTTTATAGAAAGGGAAAGACACGACACATGTCAAAACAAAACAAACGGAATAAAATAATAATATGTTTTTAATTTTTTGCTCTAAAAATACCTGCATTTTGTACTATTTCTATATTTTGTTTTAAAAAAATACAAAAATACCCCAAAATATCAGGAAAACGCATACCTTAACGGCAATTTAAAATACATCAAACATGTAAGCAAAATGTCTAGCTGTATCACTATATCTAGCACTATGTATGGTGTGCTGGAAGCTCTGGTCTAAACCCAACGTTTGTTTGACATCAAGCTGGATATTTTTATACAACAAGTTTTCTTAAATTTTAACTAAAAGGATTACTGAACTCAAAGGACTGGATGGTTTTTGAAAGAGCTGATATTTGACGGATCTTCAACAGCCTTGGCCTTCCTCCTGTTGAGTGATTTTGCCTGAGTGGATCCCCTGGCCTCTTTACAATCCACAATAATCCACAAAAACAGGTAATCATGTGACGAAGTAGCAGTAAGAAAGCACTTCACAATGAAGAAGACTATGTCACTATGGGTATTTTGAAAGATATGTTGGAAGAACAAAGGAAGTTTTACACTGATATGCTCGATAGACAAGAATCAAGCTTCCTGTCTTTCACAAAAACAATGCTGGATTCTGTAAACACTAGAATTGATGGGATCATTAAAGATGTGTAGGAGGTGAAGACCAGCCTTCAGTTCTCCCAAGCTCAAATTAACAATCTTAGGACAATGGAGAAGAAGGTGGATTCATTTGAATTTCAACTGCAGTAGCTGTCCTCATTGTACACTAACTCTGAAGTGAATGATCTTGCCTCAAAAATTTATTTTTGAACAGAAATAATCTGATAATTGATGGCTTAACCCAGGATAATGCATTTGAATCTTGGCCAGACTCTGAGAAGAAAGTGAGGGAATTTTTTAATGACAAACTTAAAATTGATCCGAAATCTATTGAAATTGAAAGAGCTCATCGTATTGGAAACTTGAAACAGCAAATAGCAACAAAACCAAGACCAATTGTTGTAAAATTTCTACACTACAAGGACAAAGAACTTATTCTCACAAAGGTGAAAGCTCATCTCAAAAACACTGGTGTCTATGTTAATGAAGATTTTTCAGATCGCATTAGGAAGAAGAGGGCCGAACTGCTTCCAGCTATGAAGGAGGCCAGAGAGAGGGGAAACTTTGCTGTTATTAGCTATCATCGTCTCATAGTTAAACCCCGTCAATAACATCAGATGGCAACTACCAGTGAAGTTTAAATAATTCCTCTCATTGTACATGCATGACGATTTCTTCTGATCCAGTCCACATGCATGATGATTTCTCCTGATCCAGACCAAAACAGTATTCTCCAACTTCAACAGAATTATTTTGGCTCCTCTGAATACTATTGTGAAAGTACTTTTAAAACTTTGATAAATTCTCTTAGTACTGCAAATTATCTTTCTTTCCTTCATATTAATGCTCGTAGTTTGTCCAAAAACTTTTAGGGTTTATCCACTTGCCTTGAAAATCTAAATTATACCTTTAATGTGATAGGGTTAACTGAAACATGGCTCACTGATAATACAGCTGGGAATTTTCACTTAGAAGATTACAAACATATTTTTAGATGTAGAGAGGGAAGGGTGGGTGGAGGGGTTTCTCTGTTTATCAATTCCAGTCTACATTATAAAGAAAGATGTGACTTTGAAAAGCTTTTTGATTCTTCTTCAGAAGTAGTAGCAGTAGAAACTAATTTAGCAATAATTTTATGTATCTATAGACCACCTAAATGTGACCTCTCTGCATTGATCACTGACATCTCAAATGCTCTGGATATCATTTCTAATGAAAGGAAAAACTGTTACATAATGGGTGACTTTAACATTAATATTGGAAATAGCCAGGGAAATATGTTAATCAAGGAATTTACTGACACTATGTATTCCTATAGCTTTAACCCTATGATTTCAGTCCCTACCAGAGTGACTAATACCTCAGCAACTCATATAGATAATATTTTTACTAATGTGTATAACAAGACTATGAAATCCGGTGTCCTGTTTATTGATGTGGCTGATCACTGTCCCATATTTTTGATCACTGTTAACGAGAGTGAAAATTGCCCTCCTTTACAAAACATTAAATATAGACGAACTTTCAGTGAAGGAAATTTGATCAATTTCAGACACACTGTAAGGCAATTATCATGGAGTGAAATCTATCAAACAGTAGATACTCAGAAGGCCTTTTCATTGTTTATAAAAAATGTTACTCAGGTTTACAACTCATGTTTTCCTCTCCAATCGGTGCCTTTGAAACGTAAATTATCTAAACCGTGGATAACTCCTGTTATCATAAAGTCCCTGAAAAACAAAAATAGATTATATAAAAAATACCTTCTTTGTCCTACCCCATTTAATCTGTTCCAATTTAAAAAATACAGAAATAGACTAAATCATGTCATAAGAGGAGCAAAAACTCACTATTACAACAAGAAATTAGTCGAACATAAAAACAATGCATCTTTCTTGTGGAGAACCATCAATTGTATTCTTAACAAAAAACATTCTAAAAAACAGTTACCAAATGAATTTAAGATTGACGATTCTATTGTCTCAGATCCGCAACAAATTGCCAAAAGATTTAATGCCTTTTTTTCTCATGTAGGACCAACTTTAGCTTCTAAAATTCCATCTAGTCATCTTGGACCACTGGAATACATGAATATTCCAGTGTCTGAGAATTTTAACCTTACATCTATTACTGAGGATGAAATCAGAGATATAATTATCAATTTAAAAGACTGTTCACCAGGACATGATATGATTGATAGTAAAATATTAAAAGCAGTTTACCCTGATATTATTAAACCACTACTTTATATTTTTAATCTTTCCCTAGACCAAGGAGTGGTGCCTGTAGAGTTGAAAATGGCAAAAATTACACTGGTTTTTAAAGAAAATGACCCTGCTATTTTTAACAATTATAGACCAATTTCTGTGTTACCAGCCCTGTCCAAAGTTCTCGAAAAACTTGTTTATACAAGATTAATTCAACATCTGGACAAAAATAATATTTTATATGCACACCAGTATGGTTTTAGGAAACAACACTCCACTTACATGGCACTTGTTCATTTTTTGACTGAAATACACAAAGCAAAAGATAGAAAAGAAAACACTGTAGGTATTTTTCTGGATTTTTCAAAAGCATTTGATACCGTTAACCATTTCATTCTGTTAAAAAAACTTTCACACCATGGTATACGAAACAAGTCACTACTCTGGTTCACCAGTTATCTTTCAGACCGGTATCAAACTGTCAACTATAATGGGACAGAATCCCCTCCCCTTCCCCTTCAGTGCGGTTTACCACAGGGTTCCATCTTGGGTCCCTTGTTATTTTTATTATATGTTAACGATCTCCCCAATGTCTCAGATAAACTTTCTAAAATTTTATTTGCAGATGATACAAGTGTGTTTTACTCCCATAAAAACCCTGAAATTTTAATAAAGATAGTTAATGAAGAACTTGACAAGTTATCTACTTGGTTCAAGTCTAATAAATTGTCACTCAACATAAAAGTTATATATTTTTCGGTATTAGGTCTGATACATTTAAATCTTCAATGAAAATTCAAATTGATAATATCTCCATTAACAATGTTAGATCTGCTCGTTTCCTCGGCGTTATACTAGATGACTCTTTATCCTGGAAACCTCACATTAGTACCATAAGTACAAAAATAGCCAAAGTGGTCGGTATACTAGGAAAAATCCGGCACTTGATTAATAAAAAAGTTGCAGTTATGATGTATTACTCAATGTTGTACCCATATATCAATTACTGTAATGTTGCTTTGGGCTAGCACCCACCCAACTAAACTGGAATCCATTTTTCGACTTCAGAAGCGAGCTTTAAGAATAATGTTTTGTGTAAATCGTAGACACCCATCACAATCACTGTTTGCTCAGGCAAGTATTCTTAGTGTTTACCAAGTGAATCAACTTCAAATTGCTTTATTCGTTTATAGCTCTATAAAAAAGTTATTTCCTTTTGTAATATTTTTATTTTTAATAATGAATTTCACCAGTATCCGACTCGTAGTAGTTGTCTTATTAGGCCTCCCTACTCTCGTACAACTCAAACTCAGTTTAGTGTATTATACAGAGGGGCAAAGGTATGGAACAGTCTTCCCACATCATTTATTGAGGTTTCTAAAGAACAGTTTAAACAGAGAGTAAAATTGTTGCTACTAAGCTGTCTGAATTTTCCATATGGGTTTTTGCTTTAAATCCAATTTTAAATTGTTTTATAAATGTTTTTAATTTGTTAAATATAATTGTTTCTTTGGAGATTGCCACTAATTAAGCCCCTTGAGGGTTTTTCGGCAATTGTCCATCACATGTTTTTGTGAAACATATAACACTGTTTTAATGTTTGTGTTGTGAAAATAAAATAAATAAAATCAAATCAAATCAAATATGTAGGTAACATCTCCAACAACTCCTCTATTATTTTTTTATTTTTTTTTTAAATGTGCAGAACGCTCCATTCACATGACACTATATGGGATCTATTTCTTGTCTGTACCTCCAAACTCTGGGAGAGTAACACTGATTCAATCTTATGAATTGAAAATGAAGTGAAGACCTCTAAAATCTGAGACCACAAAAGAAGATTATATAACAGGCTCGAATCCACAGAGAGTCAAGTGAGTGCTGTGCACAGACAGAACTCTTACTAAAGCAAGATAGTTCTGGCTCTGTAATCTGATTGGATAAGCAATGAGTGAAGTTGTACAGTAGCAAATATAAACACACTAGTGTCCACATATGAATTGAATTCTATATGTTATGTTAAGATGCTTCAGTGTCAGAAAGAAAAAACGTCCAATAATTCTAACTTTTTTGTACAAATGCAAAGTTCTGTCATGAAACTCTAGATGGCGCTTGCTGATTGGTCCTTAACTAAATCTGCTAGCAATCACATCATTCTCACAGCCGATTGGTTCCTGCTGCATCATGAACTTGCTGCTGATCTTTCTTGTTCAGTGTTTACTGTAGCAGTTTGCAGTGCTTTCAGAAACCCTCCACCTAGATCTGCTATGGGTAATTCATATCTGATTTTTTTTCACACCCTGTGTATATACAGCCGACTCGGGTTCGGGTCACATTCCGAACCACATCACTATTTCTGGGTCCAATGCTCTATTAGACCCGAAAAGTAAGCAACAGATGGTGCTAATGTACACTCACGGTGTGCTGTAGTTCTACCCAAAATAAATTGTGATCTAACCTTAATCTCCATATCATGTCTCTCAAGTTGGCCAACTTTTCTGAATTCATTCATCTTTTCTGAATTGGTCAAATATTGCAGCCCAGATACTGGAGTGTGCATTATAAATTTTTAAAAGCGTAACTGCTGTTCTATCAATGAATAGTGCTCATAAGTGGCAGTTCAGATAGTATTCTCCCTTGAAACAGAGTGGAGGCCTGGACCCGGAAACAGTATTTGAAACATCTTGACCCAACAAGCGGATTGGTTCTTGAGGAAGCTCAAACGTGCTTGCGTGATGTGCAAGAACCAATGTCATTGGATCTTGCACATTTATAATATTTGATTTGCTCTATGTGTGCACGAAAGCTGGTCATTATATTGTATAAAGTCTATCCGAAGACATTAAAAGTCAAAGTTTTGGTCTATTGGACTTTCAATGAGGGACCGAATTCTCTCAGATTTCATAAAAATTATTTTTATTTGTGTTTATAAGACGAATAAAGGTCTTATGGGACTGGAACGATATGAGGGTGTGTAAATGATGACTATTAAAAATTTTGGGTGATCCTGTTAACTTGAACAAAGACTATCCCTTTAAGTCTAACATTTTAACATTGAATTTGAACATGTTTATATTCAATATCATTTTTAACAATTCAGGGCAGCTGTTCTCAAAAATAACCTAATGCACAGCTAACCGTTATTTTACTAAAATAATACATTTGGTTGAATAAGACTTAAATTTAAATTAAATGTGCTGGTTTATTTTGGTAAACTAGGTCAGATTAACACATGCACTCCACTCCGTCTTCGACCTGCTAATTGTAGACTATCCGTTGTAAAATACTTCTTTTTTAAGTTCCTACAAGTTTTCCTGTATTTTTATGGTGGTACTTTAAAGCCAAAGGCTAAAGTGATTATAACCTTTCTCACTCACTCATTGCTGTGAGGGAGTTTAGCTGGATGCTTAAACCCTTTCCTTCATTGGAGCGATAATATTTTCCTAAAGGCTAACTCTGAAGCTCGGATTCAGTTGCCCTCTTTTATGGTACATTACTGAGGCTCTGACTCGTTTTCTTTTTTTTATATATTGTGATTCTGTTGTGCTGAAGCTGTTGTGCCATATTGAGAATCTGAATACATGTTTTGCTTGAAAGTTCCAGCAATTAGAAATAAAAATTTCACAGACTACTACATTTACTGCAGGAGTAGGAAATGATTCAGCAAAATAAGAGAATTGGTTAATAGAGTTAAACGTACCATGAATTCCATTTACATACGTGACTATGCCCTTTTCTTTCATGTTATGTAGCAGCACAGATGGGCAGTTAAATTATGATGGTTGAGTTCATTTTGATTGAATGTTATTAGAGTGACAGAGAAGAATAAATCGGGGGGGGGGGGGGGGGGGTTATGAACTGTGGGGTTTCTGAATAATGGTTGTGTTTATTTGCACATATACTGTCTGTGTTGTTTTAGCTCCGAATTTCACCCAAGGAATTATGCAAATCAACCCCCACCCCCCACCCCCGCCCCCAATTTACTTGTAGGTCTGTTCTGAGTGCTCAGTGGGGAGGATGCAGCAAACGCCTGGCATATTTATTTGGGCCTGAAGCATTACTCCATTGCCATGATCCAGGCAACTTATTTGTCTATTTAAAATGCTGAAAGTGCAGCAGTCTACATGGTGTGACTAAATACATGCGTCATTATAATGCCGTTCTATCAACTGATCATCCTTTGGTGATTTATTGCTTCTGGGACCTTAAGAATAATACACAAAATACTGTTTAAACTACAGTACACTAAATACTGCCACCTGCTTTCCACCAGAGGACATTTATGGAAGCCAATTTTTGTTTGCTTAATGCCTATTTTTCAATACTAATAATACTAATACTAATAATAATAATAATTAAAAACAGTCCACAATTAACTGGTTATAGGTGAGGGTATCATTATTGCGTGCAAAATGAGCATCTCAGTTTTTCCAAGCCAAGATGGGTCATGGGGTCATCAGACGGCACTGCATGAGAAACCATCATGGGACTGTGTTAAATATAGCCACATAGGCTTGGGAGTATTTTGGAAAACCGTTGTCCCTTAACACAGTCTGCCGCTGCATCAAGAAATGCAACTTGAATCTCTGTTAGAAAGATTACTGATGTGGAGGCATATATTTGGATTGTACAGAGACATAAACTGCCATCAAGATGACATCTTTCCTGGTAAGCAAGACAATGCCAGGCCTCATTCTGCACATGCTACACCGTAGAAGGGATTTGCTTGACTGTCTCTTATTGAAAATGTATCATCAGCATCATGAAAAGAAGTATCAGACAACAACGACCACAGACTGCTGAGCAGATAGATGTCTTATATCAGATGATATTGGACAAATATTCCACTTGCAAAACTTCAACAATTAGTATCCTCAATTCCCAAACATTTACAAAGTGTAAATAAGGTAAACCTGCCTCTTTCCCAACTTTTTAGGAGAGTTTTGCAGCCATCAAAATCAAAATGTGTTTATATATACAAAATACACTTAAGTTGGTCAGTGAAAACTTTGATCATCTTTTCTTTGTACTTTTGACAGTTAAATAAAGGTAAAAGAGAATGAAATTGCCCCTTTATGCTTATGCTATTTTATTTTCTCCTACAACAGGTTTACATGCATCAAAGGTCAAAAAACACTTTCATTTTCTCATAATATACATTGCACATCACCATATTGTTCAATGATTCTCAAACGACTCGATGGATGAATCAATCTCTCTAAATCCCTCTTTTCCGTGAGCTACTCTGCTCTGATTGGCCAGACAGAACGTTCCCACATGGTCTTCTGTTGGTCATATAATAACATTCCCAAAATGACTTTAGGGGGACGTTGCATATTGGTTATTCTATGGTCACCCAGTAAAGTTACAAAGAGGACATTTGGGACTTTGACAGAACGTTCCTATACGGTTCAGATACAGTCAGATGGGGACGTTTTATTACAGACTGCGCTGGAAATGAAAATCATAGTATATTAATGATACAAAAATGCTCTAAACATAAACAATTTCTGCAGTGTAGTATTTATAATGTACATGCAAATTTCTATGAGTAGCATGTTAGTATACTGTTTTGATAATTGCCATTTTATGTGTGTGTTTTATCAGGTAATAAATTCTCCTCGTCCCATGCCCGTTTGCTGGTGGTTGGAGTGTGGTGTTATGCTGCAGTGTTTGCAGTTGGTCCGCTTTCAGGCTGGGGTCAGTACGGGTCAGAGCCTTACGGCACCGCCTGCTGTATCGATTGGCACGCGCCCAGCTACAGCACACCTGCCATGATCTATATCATCTGCCTCTTCTTCTTCTGTTACATCGTACCCTGCACCATCATCATCCTCTCCTACACTCTCATCCTTGTGACGGTCCGGGGGGCCCAACATGCAGTGCAGCAGCACGTCTCTCCTCAAAACAAAATCTCCAATGTGCAAACACTTATTGTCAAGGTAAGAGTCACACATAGAGTTGAGGAGAAGGAGAAGGAGAAGGAGTACTCCACTGCTTTTGAATCTGTTGGAGGTAATGGTAGTAATACTAGTTCCTTAGTGGTGTGATTGCATTAATTCCTAATAAAAATGTCAAGTGGTATAACCAGGGCCTAAATTTAACACTCGCCACTGTTAACATCTGAAAGCCAGGTCTCTCAGACAGCGTGCAAAGTTGAGCTCTCTTTCATGCCTTCCTGTGCTTCACTCAAAATCATGTCATAAAACGCCTGTCTCTGCGAGTATCCTAGTAAAAAAATAGCCTGTTATGTCTTATGCCTTGAACGCAAATACAAAACGCATGATCCGTGAGTGCATTCGGTCATAAAGTGACAGCATCCTAATAATCCTGCTACTGTCTGTGCGTTTTTAATGTTAACCAAACAACAAAGGACAAAGAAAAAAACATTCACTGCTCTTGAACTTTAGAAAGCATATGAAGCTATGCAGTGTTATTTATTTGATTAGCCTGATTTATTCAATTTTGGTACCTGAAAACTATTAGACCTGCCAGAAGAGCACTGTTTATTTCATTTGTATGTATTGTATTGTATTGTATTTATTTGTGCTTTTGCTTTAATTAGATTATTTGTTCTTATTTTATTACTGACTGTTTACTTGTCTTTAAAAATGTAGGCTGTTACATTTATATTAGTTAAATAGTAGTTTTAGCTGTGGTATCAAATTGGAATAGAGGACTGTGAATTTTCACTGGTATCTAAAAAGTCATAACTGGCTGTTTTTGTGTCAGGGCTAGTAAAAAATATTTTTTGCCGGTACATTTTCTTAAGTCACCGCCAATTGGCCTGTGTGGCAAAACAATTAGTTTTAGGCCCTGGGTATAACTATCAAGTGAAAAGAGATAACATAATTTCCTTAAATCTTGAACGCATATGAGTGTACACACCATTATTATTAGTTTTTATAAAAATATTTTTTCTATTTAAATAATTTATTTTTGAATCATGAATGGCAAAGATATGAAAAAATATAAAGTGTGTCATTGTTTAATATGTGGATTATTGTGAGTCATTTGTTCTATTAGTAGTGATTACTAGGCAACCATCACTTTCACACTAAGAATGATAACTATTACTGTGATGTTTTAATAGTTCTTCTTCTGTGAGAATAGCGAGGAATAGCTATAACAATAACGTCTCGGTTATGTATGGTAACCCTCGTTCCCTGAAGGAGGGCACGGAGATGTACGTCATGACCAGCGAATAGGAATCTCGCTAGAGAGGCCAATCTACTTTGAGTGGAACTAAACGAGCCAATGCACATTGGCGTGCAATCATTTGCATCAGCTGTTCAGCCACGCAGCCCGGGTATATAATGAACAGCAGGTGCGATTGCACTTTTTTGCTGAGGAGCCGAGCCGATGAGCTGGCTGCCCCAGCGGTTCGCAGCAGATGTGGCGATGGGACGTACGTCTCCAATCCCTCCTTCAGGGAATGAGGGTTACCATACGTAACTGAGACGTTCCCTATCAGTCGGTCACTCTCGATATACGTTGTGACCAACGAATAGGAATCCCTACCAAAGCACCACAACTGCTGACCCCATCCAGTGCCCTGTGCGAGCCTCTTCCTCTGGAAGGATGATAGGAGAGGGCTTACACAGAGTGTATCTGTCACTGTTGTTCTGATATAACCCATACATTGAGATTATTGGATAACGCTGGGAAAGCGTCCCCTTTCTGTTAGGAAGAAGAATGCTGCGGAACCCACATTTTTCCTCGAAGGAGTTATGTGGCGATATACATATGGTCTAACCCGAAGGTTGAACTGCATATGAAAAACTGGGTGACTTACCCCAAGGGAAAGACACGGGCTTCCATTTAGGAGCAGCCGTGGAAGAAATACACATATGGGATACCCGCAGGGTCATACATATGGGACCCAGCCTAGACCCGGTTCTCAAGGATTCAACGGATAAAGGCCTGGCGCCGGACACTACGCCACGTCCAGACCGAGGGTGATGGAGGACTCGACAGGTTTTTACTCTGGAGCAATAAGGGTGCACAGTAGGGTGCAGCAAGCCGATAGAGCCGGGGCTCTCAGTGCTTCTACCCATTTAGGGTGAGAACACGGGAGGAGACTGGCTCTACACGTAGGCTATAATATCTAGCGAACGTGTTAGGTGTCGCCCAGCCTGTAGCTCTACAGATATCTGTTAGCGAGGAGCCATGTGCCAGTGCCCAGGAGGATGCAACGCCTCTCGTGGAGTGAGCAGGCAACCTGAGCGGGCAGGGCACCCCTTATGGTTGGTAAGCCAAGGTGATGGCATCCACTATCCAGTTGGCCATCCTCTGTTTGGAGATAGCCTTTCCCTTCTGCTGACCTCAGATAAAAAGCTGGTCTGAGGTCCTGAGACTTTGAGTTCTGTCCACGTACTGACACAGAGCGCGAACGGGACAGAGCAAAGCCAGGGCCGGGTCTGCCTCCTCCAGGAAATCAGCGCTTGCAGGTTCACCACCTGGTCCCTGAAGGGAGTGGTAGGAACATTGGGCACATAGCCAGGCCGGGGTCTCAGTACAACATGGTTGTCACCGGCCCGAACTCTAGGCACGATTCGTAGACCGAAAATGTCTGCAGGTCCCCTACCCTCTTGATAGAGGCCAGTGTAACTAGCAGAGGCTTCATGGAGAGAAGCTTTAAGTCTGCTGATTGCAAAGGCTTAAAAAGAGTATGCTGGAGTGCTCGGAGCACCAGGGAAAGGTCCCAAGAGGGTACGGAGGGGGGTCGAGGAGGGTTTAACCATCTTGCCCCCCTAAGGAACATGACGACCAGGTCGTGCTTTCCTACTGTTTTGCCATCTATGTGGTCGTGATATGCTGAAATAGCGGATGCATAGATTTTGAGGGTGGAGGTAGACAGCCTTCGCTCCAACCCTTGCTGCAAGAAGGAAAGCACGGACCCAAGTGAGCATCTTCGGGGGTCCTCTCAGCGAGAAGAACACCACTGGACAAACAGGTTCCACTTCATTGCGTATGCATGTCTCGTAGACTGTGCCTGTGCTGAAGTGATGGTGTTAAGTACCTCTGGGGGAAAGTCACATAGAACCTCCGTGTCCCGTCCAGAGACCACAAATTGAGTTTTCAGAGGTCCGGACGTGGGTGCCATAGGGTGGGGAGGGACAATCCCCCAGGGAGGGACTGTCACGAGGAGCAGGAGTTCTCGGAACCAGGTCCAGGTGGGCCAATAGGGAGCCACCAAAAGGACCTGCTCCTCGTCCTCTCTGACTTTGCACAGGGTCTGTGCAAGTAGGCTCACTGGGGGAAACGCATATTTGCGGAGGCCACGGGACCAGTAGGACTGCAATCTCCGCCCGCAAGACATGGGCATCGGCTGCTCTCACTGTAGTGGAGTGGATGGCCCGAAACTTGGGGGCATGCCGGGCGAACTGAATAGCATAGCTGAGCCTGATGGTCCAAATGAGCCAACGACACGGATAGGAGCGCTAACCAGGCTCGCAGAGACCGTTCAAGCGGGACCAAAGGGAACGTAGGCGTACCCGCAGTGGGGCAACAAGGTGGAATGCAGGGACGCAGCTCGGGAGCCTCTCTCTAGGAGGAGGCCCGTAGCGGTGTCAGAGTGTGCAGTGCAACACTTACCTGGTTCCACGGGGCAGGAGGCGGCTTGGATGCGTTCTCGACCTGCACGCTGCTGCCCGCTGGCGATAGAAGAGGTGGATGAGAGTGGTGAAGATTCTCTCCTCCCTCTGCTCTCTGGGCCCTCTTCGGAAACTGCTCTTTTATTGAGAATTTGGGTACCGCTGGTTTTAAGGCCAGCGGCGTAACACAAATAAAAGGGAACAAAAGATGTTCCACCCGGCCCTCTTCCGGGGAAGGGAGCGGTGCAGTCCCATCCATCTCCGGGCTGGGCGGCCTGCCTGCAACTGGCTTCTCGGCGCCGCTTAGGTGGAGGGCTGGGCAAAGGCATGGGCAGATGCAGGAGGACGTCCCCAGCGACGAGCAGACTGAGGGGCCGCAGACGATGGGGTGGAAGATTATCTTAAAGATTATATGGGCATTTAAGAAAGCATCTGATCATAATGATGTGGATATGTTTTCACAAGCTCTAAAATTCGGCACTCCAATCAATTCATATCACTTTATATAAATAGCAATTTATACAATAGATTGCTTTAATGCAAGCAGTATTAAACTACAGTACTAACATGAAGAAAAACACATCATGTCAGTATTAAACAAGTCTCACTTTCAATAACCCTTTCGGTTACACTTTATTTCAATAGTCCACTTTAGACATTTTACTAACTATAAGTCATTTTTTAACTACATGTCAACTAACTCTCATTAGAGTATTAGAAGACTGTAGTAGACTGTTAGGTAATGGATAGGTGTTAGGGTTCGGGTTAGGAAAATAAGTTGACTTGTAGTTGCCAAGTTACTTAGTCAGTAGAAAGTCTGTTGGGGGACCAACACTATAAAGTGTTAGCAGATATTAAGCAGACAGTCTACTAATACTCTAATGACAGTTAGTTGAGATGTAGCTCCAAAGATACTTATAGTTAGTAGAATGTCTAAAGTGGACTATCGAAATAAAGTGTTACCATACTTTCTTTTCTTCTATGAAGTAGCTCTCCAGTGTGTTCATGTTTTTACTTACATCTGACTTAATAGAAGAAATGAACCGGAGAAGATTTCCACATCAAAGAAGGAGGGGCCCCAGAGCACACCTTCCTATTATGTAATAACCACAGATCAATAGTAGTTTGTAGGTGTTTGCTAGGCATATCTCAGGATAGCCCAGATGAGTGAAAGTGGAGGAAAAGCACATAGCAGGAGATCTGGCCATTTGTAATCCAGGGCATCCAGACCTATTGGGCCTTGTTCCCCCTCTACTGCAAACCACAGGGAACAATGTGTTTTATCTGTATTAATGTATGTGTTCATGTTTTTGTCTGTTTCCTCTTCATATAGCTATCGGTGGCAGTATGTATTGGATTTCTGATGGCGTGGAGCCCGTATGCTGTGGTATCCATGTGGGCGGCCTTTAGTGATCCTGACTTGGTACCTCCAGTAGCATTTGCCCTGGCAGCTATGTTTGCCAAGTCATCCACCCTCTACAACCCAATGGTCTACCTCGTCTTTAAGCCTAGCTTCCGAAAGTCCCTGTGCCGGGATGCCACAAAATGCAAGAGAACACTCTGTCCCTGCATGTGCCAGACAGACAGCCAACGAAAAGGAACAGCAAGCCTTTCAAACCTGAACACAAAGGATAAGTGTAACCACACATGGGTCTCTAATGGACTGAATGAGAGCCACCAGACATGCAGACATTGTCCAGAAGGACAAACAGGGCATTACCTGGACATCACACCCCCCCAACGGACAGCACGCATCCTCATTGGCTCCGCCCACAGTGAGGTGGCAGCCAGCCAGCTCTCCAACGAGATAAATAGCGACTTCTTATAGAGGAAGAGAAACTGATCATAGGAAACATGAAGGAAGGAAGTCATAAAACCTTCTTTTCCCTCTGTACAATAATAGGGGAAATAAGTATGCTATAAAGTCTCATACTTGGTAGCAAATCTGAATGGCAAACTTGGAAATGGCATACATGCCTCCCTCAGATATGCCCAAAAATGAAAATTCTGTCATTTTGTACTCTTTCTAATTTCTTCCAAACCCGTATACATTAAATATTTTTCCATAGAACATAATAAAAATGACATCAATGGTGCACAAAAATCAATTATTCATGAAGTTATTGAAGTCCAACATGACAGTATGCCTCGTAAGGAGACATATTTGAATTGAGCTACAGTGTATCAGTGAATAATGTTTAAATTTTGGTGTGTTTCTTATACAAAGCTGTCATGTGGCTGTGGAAGACTTGATGTGCACAAGATATATGTTGTACTATAGAGATTTTTGATATTTTGGTAATTTTTTTGGTTGCCATGAAAAAAGAGCAGCATGAAGATGCTTCAAATTCTTCTTTAAATGACATTTTAAAAATAATACCATACAGGTTTGGAAGGTAAGATGACCGTAAATAATGACAGTGTTCAATTTTTTTATAATTATTTTGTTAAGCAACTGGGTAAAGCTTTTTGTAGCCAGTTACTGGTTTAAAAAGCATGTTTTGTTTTGTTTTGTTTTGTTTTGTTTTTCTTTTAGTGAGAATCTACTGACTTTAAATTATCTTGGTGTACTGATGAAAACCTTCATTCCCATGACTTTTCCAGTGGGACATTGGTTATGAGTGCATGAGCTCACCACCACCTATGCATTTATTTAAGTATTTATTTATTTATTAAAATCAAGCCTCAAATGCAAGTGATTTATTATGGATAATAAATGTCAGTTTTAATGATGGAATCTGTTTTTTTTTTTCACCTGTGAATGGAATTGAAAATACATTATTATATTTAGAGACAGAATTTAAGCTTGTATATTTTGATATTTAAGTATAAAATGTTATGATATCCACGAATGTACCCTTTATTTATTAATCAATTAAATAATTTTATTAAAGGTGCACTATGTATCTTTTGGCCCTTCTAGCGGTTAAAAAAACAAAACTGCATGAATTTTGCGGAAGAACATTGTTTTGGTTGTGCTTCAGCTCTGCATGACTGTGGATGAATATGGTTATCCCACTTCTCATAAAACATTAACTACTAGGCTTAAGAGATATAACCAGTTTAGATGGAAAGGATCTTAAGCTGACTAGCTGAAGACGTTATTGTAGCTTTACCCATTAACAGACACGGTAGTTCCTTGAAAATAAATTCCAGCACAGAACTACAACAACCATAATGAAATGACCTCTGTTAGAAAGCTAAATATGGCAATTTATCAATTCAATAGAATAAAATGTTGAGTAATAAAAACTTTAAGGAAAAAAATAATAAAATCCCTCAGTTCTCACCATCTCCGAAAAGCCAAGTCAATCTTGATTATAGTTTTATTATGAGCTCTGTCGCGTTCTCTTTTTGCTAGCAGCAACTCCTCGGTTCAGCATTTATTTTTAAACAGGCGATTCCCCTGAGGTTCGAGATTTAGCATTGACCATGTCAACCTTTCTCGTTTGTTGTGACAACAAACCTCTGCCACTCCCACATGTATCAAAGTAGCAGGAGAAACTTTTCTAGATAAATGGATATGATGAGACCCGCGCAGATGAGTGACATAAGTACGAAATTTCACCTGAAAAACATCCCACTCGGTCACGTTATGGAAAAAGGATTGGTGTATTGACTCATTCTTTAAATTTTGAAAATTTTGAACAAAAAGTTACAAAGTGCACCTTTAAAGAAACAAATAAATCAAAGCTGTAAAAAAAGTAGAAGATTGTATGACTTTTACCCCCATTGTGAAATAAAAATGTGATTGGCCGAAGCAAGTCGATCACAGGCATGTAGGAAGTATGACAGCGCAACGCAGCATCTAGTTCTCCTCACAGGGTTACAGTCATAACCAAGAAGTTCCCTTTCAAAGAAACTCCACGCTGCATCAGGTGTTGATGCTATGGGAGTGTTTATACCCACTATGCCATAGTGAGTAGTGCCTGTCCTAGTGTGAATCATGGCGAGGTGTGGAGTCCAAGTCCAGGTTATAAAACCTCACAAATGTATGCAGAGAGGACTAGCCCGCCGCACCACATACTTCCTGCAGGGAAACTCCTGTATATAAGGCTTTCAAAGCTGCCATACTCGTAGTCGAATGTGCTCTAACAGCCATAGGTGAAGGTTGTCTACACGCCTTATAGGCAAGAAAGATAGACTAAACTATCCTCTTGCTTATTTTATGTGTACTTCCTAGGGAACCTCGTCTGGGTGACCAAAGTAGACTAACAGTTGATCTGATTTACGCCACAGGGCAGCTCTGTGGACATAAGCATCAGTGCTCTGACTGAACACAGCAAGTCTAGCTTCTCCTGGTCCATAGTCTGAAAGGGAGGTGGGCAAAAGGCCTTGTAGCGACAACGAGAATGAACCAAACACAATTGAAGCTTTTAGGTGACTGCTCATACATAATCCTACAAAGAGTCTTCACATTCCAGAATCAAATCACCAGACCCAGAGCCATAGGCTCCGGAGAATCTGCAACCGGAAGGACCTTTTTAACTAAAGGAAGAACGTTGTCAATGTTTTCTAATTTGGCAAAACAGATCTGTTCAGAAATGGCGAAACAAGAGGCCCTAACAAGAGGTCACCCAACCCCTGCGACTAACAGACTACGTCTTTAAGGACCAAGGTCCCATGACAGAGATGTAAAACAGACTTCCCCCTTCTTGAAGACCTTTGAATGACCTCATTGTTGAGACCTCTTAAAAACCACAGAGACAAGAGACTTTTCATATAAAAATGCATACAATCATCACAAAACAATTCTTGACGAACTTAGAATCAAACATCGTTCAACTACATAATTCTATATTGTGTCTATGACCCCTGTATGTGTCTATTCTGCTTAGATCACATATAAGTCATCTAATTGTTGTAACTATTACCTGTGTGAATGAAAGTGCATCGTGTCTTCTATCAATGCGACCACATATTCTTAATTCAGACATGGCTTGATTGAAATCTGTGTAAAAATGTTTATGTTCTTAAAATAGAAATTAGGTCTAAACTGAATCCTCTGTTCGAGCTGAGTAAGCAGACCACAGATAACACATGATTCACGATGAGAGAAAGGGGGGAGGGGGTAGAAAAGACCCCCTTCTCAAACAACCATATAGTATCTTATTGTCCGAATTCCAAATTCCTCCAGGAGGCGGGACAAAACATTGGAGTTTAAAACCTTAGACCCGAACAGAGCTGTAGTAGAATAATGCGCTAGAAGAATAGAACAGAAGTCGGGCGGGCTCTCCCTCGAAAAAGGTCTCGGCAGAACAACAAGTCGGGTGGAGCAGACGATGGTTATAGTAACCATGTAGACGCGTAGAGACAAAGAACCCAAATTAAGATCAGAAGAACGGGTTCAACAGCTTTAATCAAGCCATCTACTCTCGTCTCAATTTTCTTTCTTTCCTAAGTTTTTCTTTATTTTCTCCTTAAAAGTCTCAGTTCTAAGTTAAGTTTTGCTGCAAAGTTTCATTTTAACGTTTCAACTGCAAAACCAGCTTCCAACTTCAAAGACTTTTATTCATCCGCGCCAACACACCACGTGACTGGCTGTCCAAGATCTATCCAGGCACGAGAAGACCAGCCACGCAACGGACCCGGGGAACCCCTTTACACCTACAAACGGGAACCCCAAAGCAAGGACAAGAAAGTAGCCTCCAGACTCTTAGCTGAACTGGTGTATATTGATAAAATTGCATAACCCGCCTAAGAAACGATAGAAGGGTAAATTAATGATTGATGGTTCGTTCAAGTCATGTCTTATAAGTGCATAGAAACTTGGGATTTCACCATCTGACTCCTAAAACCCATTCTTCCTCACTCTCTTTCTTTCTTCAACTTGTATGAATGCGTGTGCATGTGTGTGTGTGTTAGTTTTATTACCATTACTATTATTACTATTAGTTTTATGTGTTAGTCTTATAATCAATAAAGTATTGTTTGTATTTGAAAAGAGAAGCATTACTTGTGTTGTGTGCTTACAGATTTATTGTCTTGAACTGCGATCTAAAGCTACCTATGCTTTTACCCTTGAATTATTTCTAAATTTAGCTGTTAGCTGGGAATTAGTCTTTCTTGGCCAGGAAGATATTATATTTCCTAGAATTAATAATTGTTTATGCTTTCCGTTCATTGGATGAACTGATAAAATGATCATACTATTGATTCTGCTACAGTAAATTCTGAAAATAATTAAACTATTAATTATTGATCATAATCCGTTATGAATAATAATTAGTTATATTTATACGGGCGTATAAACGCTACAGCCTGAAAGATTATAGGTTGTGTCATGTTGGTGGGAACCTTCGGAACATAACCCAGTCTTTTGACCCCCGAAGGTGAACTTTTGGAAAGGCCTGTGATGAGAAAGGATGGACATGTGGAAGTATGTGTCTTTGAGATCTATTGTGACAAACCAGTCTTCGGATCTGATTTGAGTTATGATTAACTTATTGATTAACATCTCGAACCTGTATCTCCACAGAGTTACAACCGATTCAAATGTTGTAGATCTAATATGGACGCAACCCTCCATCCTTCTTTGGACCAATGAAATACTGGCTGTAAAACCCGGAGTCTCTCTCTGGAGGAGGAACACATGCTATGGCCTCCTTTACCAAAAGAGACTTGACCTCTTGTTCAATCACCTTAGCCTGCTCAGGACCAACCACTGTGGATAAAATCCCATTGAAACGAGGTGGGCGGGAACCAAACTGGATACTGTAACCTCTTTCTGTGGTCTGCAGGAACCATTGAGAGATATTTCTCTTTTATTCCTAAAAAATTCAACCAAAGATGTCTCTCCATGGCCACCAGAGCAGCTGTAGATCGGCCTATAGCCCTGACCATGTCCTTAGTGTCACAGAGAGACAAGTGGCACAGCTTACCCATCAAGGCTGAAGTTATTCTACATTGCCTGGTGGGTAAGGTCTGGGCCTTTAGGGATGTCAGGGGAAAGATAGCTCACGAGTGTCTCTTCCACCTTAGACATCGCCCCATCAACCCCAATATTGACCAGTAGTTTGATACTTGAGGGCTGAAGACATGGGCAGAAAACGGTTTATTTCAGTGTGGAGATTTGGAAACAACGGAAGGCTTGGAGGTTGCGCTTTGCTTGGTAGGAAGCCCTTCGAAAGCTGACTGTGCATGCTCTGCCCCCAAACAAACGACACATAAATCGTGTGTATCCCCAAACATGATGTAGAGTGGGAATTAAAATGTTGTTTGCTCACCATATTATGATATACAGTATAATGCATTGAGATGACTACGGGACAAATGAACAATAAATATGACAGACAATTCACAATTGAGGAAGGCACAGAAGCTGACATTGTTTGGTCAAGATGTGTCTGATAACTTCCTGGTCACGACGTCACATGCCACGGGATGACGTCCCTCCATGCTATTGGACTGATTTAACGTGTGCTTCAAGAAGCAATTACATTACATATTGTTACAACATCTGATGCAGGGTGGAGTTCCCTCAAAAGGAAACAACCAACACAATTTCACATCATTGCAATACATTGTTAACATAAATTACTGAAAAATTATTTAAAATTGTGGAGATTTCTATTGACAGAAAGTTTTATTGATTTGCTGCTTTCTTGTTTTCTTTTATAAAAATGTCTACAGAAATTCTATTGTTGTCTTTGGGAAAAATAAATACACCCTTATATTTAGTAGGTGGTATTGTCTCCTTTTGACAGAAACAACTTCTTGTTCTGCAAGTTCACTTACAACTTCAACCTTTTTACAGATGGCCTCATTTATTTACATACATTTATTCATTTTGCAGACGCTTTTATCCTAAGCGACTTACAAATGAGGAATTACTGATAATTACTGAGCAAGTAATTCATAGTGAAGAGGCAAATAAACACAGGAAGTGCTCAAAATACAAAGTTTCAGACATTGCATTCCAGATGAAGGCATGAAGCTTGTTCCACCAGCAGGAAACAGTGAGCAAAAATGTTCTGGAGACTGCACTCTTGATATAACGTGAAATTATGATGGCAGATTTTTCCAGGCCCTGAAGCAGCAAAATAGCCTCAAAACATGTCCATAACCATGCTTCAAATCTGTTCTGTATGACTTTATTTTTCTCAAATGGAATCGTTGGTTCTGTTGATCACTGTATGATGATCTTTCAATACTTACTACAAAACCAGACCCAATTTTTGAGGTTTTATATATAGGTGTGGCCTTCCCCTCTAATGATGTTCTTGCACTTGATTCTACTAATTGGTCAACTTGATTCTAATTTTAGGCTTTAACAACTTTAAAGAAATCCTTTGGATTATTTTGAAAAAGCTTGATCTTATGCAGTAGAATCACAGAGATGCTGTTATCAACAGTATAATTCTAAATCAGAGACTAGGCTCTATATGAGTTCGGTGATTCAGGTCAAATGATGATTAAGTCAAAACAGACCACCTTTTCTCTTTGTTCATCTGGCTGTTATAACTTAATTACAGCAGCCAAACTGAATCTAACGTTTATAATTTAAGGTTCAAGAGCCCAAATAAAGCAAACACAGATCACCAAAATGGTGACTTAAAATTTTAGATTTTCTCATTTGGTGATTCTGCTTGTTAACATCAGGTGTCTGGTCAATCATTACTCAATTAATCACTTAATTATCTCATTAAGTTTTACACTGCTTCATTTAACATTCATATGTTAACACTTTAACACTCTTGAGTATGGAGCCAAATAAATTTCCAGGAGAGTTTATTTAACACTGGAGTTTTTGCTGTGCACAATGTAAATAAGAGATTTGTTGATTATAACGGGAGTTTTGGTGTGAGTTCAGAACTCAGTCACTGATAAACTTGCGCTGTTTGATTGACAGCTCCAGCGATTGCAAAGGTAGTGTCTTATATATCGCTTTCTATATATAATTGAATCACATTTTAAATAACAGATTATTTTCATCCTACTAAGAAAACAAAGTGAATTTGACCCTTCACTCACTGTTTTGATTTACTGGCACATAGACAAAGAACCTCTGACTGTACATGAATCATTACATATCCAAAATCACTGGTCACAGATCAGGCATTAGAAATAAAACGGTTACCTACATGTTGTCACATTACTGTCGAGTCCATATCGAAAAAGTCTGTTTGCAAAGCCTGCACCGAAATTGCGACTGATTTACCAAAGAAACCTCAGTGAAATGCCCAACTGCGACATTCACATTTTTGAAAATAAATAAATAACCACATACCTAGCATTAGGATCTTTTGGAATGTGGAATTTGTAGTCCATCCTGTATTGCTTTTCAAACTTATATACCCGTATATGTGGGGGAGTGGCTTGCCATGCAAATCTCACCCCTGATTGTACTCCCAAGTGAGATCCCACAATGTCAGTCTTTCGACGTAATATCTCTGTTACCTCCTTCAGAGAACGAGTGTTACAACAGTAACCGAGACGTTTCTTGTGAATGTCCCCCAAATTCTTTATGGTTGCAAAATTTTAGTTCTAATTTTGAGTTTGTGCAGACATGTAATTGTTATGCCTTCAAATTATATGCCATATGTAGACTACCTTGACATTTTTTTAAGTGGATTGTATTTTTAAGGATTGTATTTTTAAGGTTGATTTAAAATTCATCTCCCACACTTTTCAGATAGGTAGTTCCACATCCCTGGATTTAACTGAGCCTTTGTGTGACTTAATTTGAATAGAAAGCTGATACAGAACATCGGAAAGCTGATATTTTATATTTATTGTATCTCGTGAATGGACTATAATTGTAATGTAAATGTAAAATGTTCATATCACATGTAATTGCATGGTATTGTAAGGCCTGTTATGTTTTTATGTGATTCCATTCCATCCTTATTTAATCCTCAGGTCGTGTCCGGGTCATTCTGACCTTTTCCCGAAGATGCTAGTTAACGTTATCGCATTTTACTAAAACTTACTGACTTTATTCACCCAGGGTATAATTACTTCCCCAAAATCTTGTTCCCGCCTACAAAAATTGCTTACAAGTCTCTCATTACTCAAATTATCAGACCGACTCAGGTAAAGACCTGCGACTCTACCTGCGCGACTCCACCGAGCAAGGACACCTGTAAGGCACTTAATTATCTTATTCTCCCCTTTCCTTTCCCACTTTTATCTTATTTCCCTTACTCACTATGTGCTTTCAATACATTCCTGTTGTCTCTCGACAACGCTCTCATCACGCACAGAAGGCAATGCAATACTGCTTATTTGCGTCCCATTCTCTCATCCTCACACACACCTTTCTCTTTCTGTGGGTCTATGGAATTGTCAATCAGCAGTCAATAAAGCTGACTTCATTCCAGCCTTTGCATCTCATTCTACTCTTAATATATTGGGCTTGACTGAGACCTGGATCCGTCCAGAAGACTCAGCAACCCCTGCTGCTCTCTCTAACAACTTCTCTTTCTCCCACACCCCTCGTCAGTCTGGGAGGGGTGGGGGTACTTGTCTTCTCATTTCTAACAATTGGAAATACTCAACTCTCTCTTCTCTATGCAATAACAACTTGTTTGAATATCATGCTATTACACTTACAACTCCCATTAAGATCCATATTGTAGTTATTTATTGCCCCCCAGGTCAATTGGGAAACTTTGTAGAGGAGTTGGATGTCCTGCTGTCCTCTTTCCCTGAGGATGGCACTCCACTTGTAGTCTTTGGTGATTTCAACATTCATCTAGAGAAGCTGTATGCAACAGACTTCATCTCTCTTCTAGCCTCATTCGATCTCAAACAGCTCATCACCACAGGTACTCACAAGTCAGGCAACCAACTGGACCTGGTTTACACACGCAAGTGCATCACAGACAACATTTTGGTGAAACCTCTCCACGTTTCAGATCATTTCCTCATTACTTTCAATCTACAACTCACTACCCATGCTCCACCAACCCCCCTACCAGTTACCTTCAGACGAAACCTGCGTTCACTTTCTCCTTCCCATTTTTCCTCTGCTGTGTCATCTTCTCTTCCCTCACCCCCACAATTCTCATCTCTGGATGTGAATACCACAACGGATACTTTATGCTCCACTTTAACTTCTCTTAGACAATATATGCCCTCTCTCCTCCAGGGCAGCACCCACTACCCCCTCTAACCCCAGGTTGTCTGATGTTCTTCATGAACACCGGACCAAACTCAGAAAAACGGAGAGAAAATGGTGCAAATCAAAAGACTCATCTGACCTGAGTATGTATCAATCTCTGCTCTCTTCCTTTTCTGTTGATGTTCACGCTGCAAAATCTTCATATTTCCACAACAAGATCAACAGCGCCTCTAACACACGAACACTTTTTAAGACATTCAACTCACTCCTCTGTCCACCTCCACCTCCACCCACCCCCTCTTTAACTTCTTCACCAACAAAACAACAACTATCAGCAGTCAGTTCTCAGCTCCACACACACAAAAACCCAAACCATCCTCTCCCACAGCCAAAAACCTTCTCTCCTCCTTCTCTCCACTAACTGAGGAAGAAGTATCTAAACTTCTCCTCTCCAGTCATCCTAACACCTGCCCTCTAGACCCCATCCCCTCACACCTTCTACAAGCCATCTCTCCCACACTGTGAGCCAGCACTCACACACATCATCAGCTCATCCCTCCATACTGGCATTTTCAGGATCTAGGAAAAATCTTATTGTAATTAAACCAGAAAATCTAAATATCAGTGAACAAAAAGAATTTCTTAAACTAGGTCTTCTAAACATTAGATCGCTCACACCTAAGGCGGTTATTGTAAATGAAATGGTCACAGATAATAATTTCGATGTTCTGTGCCTTACTGAAACCTGGCTTAAACCAAATGATTATTTCGGTCTAAATGAGTCTACTCCACCAGGATACTGTTATAAGCATGAGCCGCGTCCGATCGGTCGTGGCGGCGGTGTTTCAACAATCTATAGAGATATCCTTAATGTTACTCAGAAAACAGGTCACAGGTTTAATTCATTCGAAGTACTTGTGCTAAATGTTACACTCTTAGATGTAAGAAAGAAATCCCTATTATCTCTAGCCTTGGCGACCGTATATAGACCTCCATGGCCCTATGCTGATTTCCTAAAAGAGTTTGCAGACTTTCTCTCAGATCTATTGGTCAATGCCGATAAAGCAATAATTGTTGGAGATTTTAACATACACGTAGATAACACAAATGATGCGTTAGGGACTGCGTTTACAGATTTATTAAACTCCTTTGGGGTCAAGCAAAACGTCAGTGGTCCCACTCATCGTCTAAATCATACACTAGATTTAATTATATCATATGGAACCAATCCAACCGATATAGATATTATACCGCAAAGTGACGATCTCACTGATCATTGTATGGTAACGTGCATATTACGTACTGCTGAAATTTGCCATGTTGCGCCACGTTATCGACCAGGCAGAACAATCGTTCCAACCACTATAGATAGATTCACAAATAGCTTACCTGATCTATCTCAGCTGCTCAGTGAACCCCAACAAACAGATGAACTAGAGGAAATGACTAGCAGTTTGAGCACCATTTTCTGTGGATCTCTAGATCCACTAGATCTCTAGTACATTAGAAATTGTTGCACCAATTAGATTAAAAAAGGTTAGAGAGAAAACTGAAACACCATGGTACAATAGTACTACACATGTTATCAAGAGAGAAACTCGTAACTTAGAGCGTAAATGGAAACAAACTAATTTAGAGGTCTTTAGAATCGCGTGGAAAGACAGTATGTCACGTTATAAAAAGGCTCTAAAAGCAGCCAGGGCTAAGCATCTCCGCAAACTGATAGAAAATAACCAAAATAATCCAAGGTTTTTATTTAACACCGTGGCTAGACTAACAAATAAACAGACATCACCAGAGCAAAATATTCCGTTACAGTATAGTTGTAAAGATTTTATGAATTACTTCAATGAGAAAATAGAAAGCATCCGAAATACAATTGTAAATGTACAATCCTCTATGGTGTCTTATGATTCAGCCTCAATTATCGCCCCTCAAGAACAACTACACCGCTTTACAACTATAGGACAGGAAGAGCTAAATAAACTTATCTTTGCAGCGAAACCAACAACATGTTTATTAGATCCAATACCCACTAAACTACTGAAAGAAGTGTTACCTGTAGTGGAAGAGCCTCTTCTCAATATTATTAACTCGTCTTTATCTTTAGGTCATGTTCCAAAAATATTTAAGCTGGCAGTAATAAAACCTATTATTAAGAAACCGCAATTAGATCAAAATAACTTAGCAAATTACAGACCCATTTCAAATCTTCCATTTATGTCTAAAATACTAGAAAAAATTGTGTCCGCTCAATTGTGCTCTTTCCTGCAAGAAAATGATATCTATGAAAAATTTCAGACAGGATTCAGACCGCATCATAGCACAGAAACCGCGCTAGTTAAAATTACAAATGATTTACTTTTAGCTTCTGACCAAGGCTGTATCTCAATACTAGTTTTACTCGATCTTAGCGCTGCATTCGACACTATAGATCATAAAATACTCTTGGATCGACTACAAAACTACACTGGTGTTCAGGGACAGGCATTAAGCTGGTTTAAATCGTACTTATCAGACCGTTACCATTTTGTCTGTTTAAATGGTGAAAAATCGAAGATAACGTCAGTAGAGTATGGAGTGCCGCAAGGATCGGTGTTAGGCCCTCTGCTATTCTCAATATATATGCTGCCACTGGGTAATATTATAAGAAAACATGGAATTAATTTCCATTGTTATGCTGATGACACTCAATTATATATTTCATCAAGACCAGATGAAAACACTAACTTATCTAAATTGACAGAGTGTCTTAAAGATATAGAATGCTGGATGACGTGTAATTTCCTGCTATTAAATTCAGATAAAACGGAGGTATTACTTATTGGTCCAAAAAACTACCCACAAAACCTCGTACAATACAACTTTAATTTAGAAGGATGTCCAGTTACTTTATCCACTACAGTAAAAGACCTGGGTGTTATACTAGACCGCAACTTGTCTTTCGAAAACCATATATCTTATGTTACAAGAACAGCCTTTTTCCACCTTAGAAATATTGCTAAGCTACGTAACATGCTATCTGTTTCTGATGCAGAAAAGTTAGTTCATGCATTCATGACCTCAAGACTAGATTACTGTAACGCTTTATTAGCTGGTTGTCCTACATCCTCAATAAACAAGCTACAGTTAGTGCAAAATGCAGCTGCTAGAGTTCTTACTAGGTCAAGAAAATATGATCATATAACACCAATTTTATCATCTCTGCACTGGTTACCTATTAAGTTCCGTATCAATTACAAAGTACTATTACTGACCTATAAAGCCCTAAATGGTCTAGCTCCTGTATATTTTATGGACCTTCTATCGCCCTACAATCCATCGCGTTCTTTAAGATCCCTAAATTCGAGGCTTCTGGTCATTCCTAGGATATCTAAGTCCACTAAAGGAGGGAGGGCGTTCTCGCATTTCGCTCCTAAACTCTGGAATAGCCTTCCTGATACTGTTCGTCGCTCAGACTCGCTCTCCCAGTTCAAAACTAGATTAAAGACGCATCTCTTCAGCCAAGCATTCACATAATGCTTGCCTCTTATACTACTGTTCAATCAGATCGAATGCATTAATATTATGAACAGCAGCTACGCTAATTATTTCCCATCTGCTTTTCTGCTGTTATCTCGGGACGCTAGTCCCGAGGTAAATAGCGTTCTTCAGCTACAGTCTGTATCCAGCCTCTCACGGAGACTTCAGAGTCCCCAACACCTGCGATGAGACGACTCGACGCCTGTGAAGAGACGACTCGACGCCTGTGAAGAGACGACTCAACGCCGGCGATATGTTATGCCCTAAATTAATACATGATGATTAACTAACTGTATTGATTAACTAACTGTATTTTTTACGTACATTTCTGAAATGCACTTTCTGTAAAGCTGCTTTGAAACAATATGTATTGTGAAAAGCGCTATACAAATAAATTTTGAATTGAATTGAATTTGTTGTTTGTTTTTCTTTCTTTCCTTTAATCTTAGGTAAGTTAATGTTCATTCCCCTTTAGGTAGAGGTGTTTTATTTTCTTTTGTTCGGGTCCTCCTCCCGAGGTAATATTTTTCTTTTCTTCTGTTTTTATAAGAAAATAAAAGGCAAACACGCCACTTTGAACTGAAAAATCAACATTTGGTTTTGTAATTCTGGGGCTGGAGATCCTCAAAGTCTCTCCATGTGTTTGTTGTTCCCACTTCCCTGTTTTCCCTAGACTAAGGGAGGACGTGATCATATTGTGCCTGTATAACCAGAGGAGAACTGGCCTCCTGTTGCCTGTTTGTTTTTTAATCCAACATCAAATAGATTTTTTTATGTCTTTGACTACTGTGTACTACCATTTAACATACATTTGGCACATACATTTAACATTGTACTTATGTTTAAAAAATACCAGCATGTAATTACAGCTGTAATTTAGTTCTGTAATTACATCTATACACTGTTGACCCCTTAACCCACCCTTAAACCGACCCATACCATTAAACCTGTTCCTAACTTTACCCGTATCACATCAATAGCAGCACAAGTGTTTTGCAGTACAAAAACACAATAGGTACATTTTACCAAACTATTTTTTAATGTAAATAGTAATTAAAGACACCTAATATAACCTGTGAGCGGGTATTTTTTAATATATACTATGTCTTTTGTCTAAGTATTATATATTAAGTTTTCAAAATAAACTGCTTTGGGATGGGCAATATAACCAAAATTTTAAACTTTATGTTTATAAAGTCTCAAAATCTTTATGTGACAGAATACATTTAATACAATAAATCTGAAAATCTAAATAGTACAATTAAATAAGACATGACATTTGTTTAATATATTTCTACTAATTTAATAACTTATACTCCAAATAAAAATGATTAGGCTAATGATAACTAAGGATTTTAAGTAAAGACTACTAACGTTATCTTGATTTGTCTACCTAACGTTTTATGTTAATACAGTTTAATCGGTTAAGAGTGAGTGGTTGTGATGTGGCGGTTTGTGGTTTTAAGATGGAAGGATTCACACATCTTAAATGTGTCACAGAAACTGCAATGTTGCAACGGCAGAAACAGCCAAACACTGAAAAGCAAAAATACAAAACATAGCTGCCTATCACAACACAATTAACTGATTATTTCAATGTGTTTAATTGCATTTCCTTTCAAATAGTTCAAAACATAACGGTTCAGATCATCAGTATTGGTCCAGTTGCAGAGTGCCCTCTTGTGGGAACATTTTGTTTGTCTCCCAATAGACAGAGTAAATAACAGTTTTTCTACACACATTAACAATTTAATATCTTACATGTGAGCATAGCAAGTAAAATTACAGATTGTAATCAGCCATTACATTTGTTTTTTAAATGTATGATGGCAAATAGCCTAGTCTATTAGGCCTAACTTGGCACTTAAAGGGTGTTAAATAAATGATGAAAATCCTGTCATCATTTACTCACCCTCAAATTTTTCCAAACCTGTATGAGTTTCTTTCTTATGCGGAACACAAAAGAAGATATTTTGAAGAATAGTAACCAAACAGTTGATGGGCCACATTGACGTCCATTGTATTTTTTTTATTGTTTATTTTTAATTTTTTCATAATGGAAGTCAATTGACCTATGGCTAAGCCACGCCCCCTCCACTCACTCGGACAAACAGTCAACATTCGGTGACAGGCGCTATATTTATTTATGTTGAAGAGGAGTGAAAAGGCTACATGTTTTGCTAAAAAAAACACACACAAAGTTCCCCAGTTGTTTTGGTAGAAAGTTGTCTAAAATGTTGTGCTTTAATATGTAATTAATGGTTCATGATCAAATTAAATATGTACAGGTCTAAGTTGCACACGTTTCCAGGACATGCCTTTTTACCATCTTTACCAAGAGTACCTCTTCGTTAGTTTGGTGCTACAGTATTTACATGAATCATTCAGCACAACATTGCTAACATTTGTTATCTCGGTTATTTACAGATACGTTAATGAAGCTAAGTGACATGATGTACAACGCAGCTAGAAGCTAACGTTAACGTTTTCTAATGTTAGGCTAACGTTACGTTAGAGATGTTAAAAATAATGTTCAAATACGTTGTTGACTTATCTTAGAACAGATGTAGACATCCTTGTTTAATTCATCCACGTTTAGTTGGTGTTGTGGTCTACCGCATAACTTAATCCAGACACTTTATCTCGGTTGAGATGTGGCTTAATTGGGAAAGGGTAAAAAATATACACCGTCGCCCAGCCTCTCGGGATACCTAGTGTCGGAGTTGCATGTACTCCATGCACACCGTTTGAACATTTTAAACTTAAAATGACAAGAAAAAACATATAAAAACGAATGAAAACAGACTAACTGCAATGCATTGCAATGGACGTGGAAGCAGAGAATGTCCGAGTGTATTGGGAGCTATGCGCACTGTGATTGGCTCATCGCGTTTGGGGGCGTGGCTTAGCCATAGGTCAATTGGGCCCATCAATTGTTTGGTGACTCACATTCTTCAAAATATCTTCTTTTATGTTCCACAGATGAAAGAAAGTAATTCAGGTTTGGGGCGACATGAAGCTGAGCTAATGATAACACAACTTTTATTTTTAGGTGAACTATTCACATCACATGGTGCCTTTAACAGGGTCTCTTTCTTTCTCATAATTCATAAAGGATTACCCACAAGATGGCAGCAAAAACCTAGCTAATCTAGAGACCAATGGCTTTCAGTCCTGGTCCAGAAAACCCACAGCGCTGCACGTTTTCTTTGTCTCCCTCCCTTATGAAACTGTGGTGGGACAGATTAGAATTGGATTCCTCCAAAAATGGGAAACACTAGTAAATAAACTAGTGTATGGAAAGGACCATATTACTAGCCTATGTAGCCTACACCAGTCATGCTGGTGCGCAAAGAGATCACAAAAATAAAATAAAAAAATAACAGGCTGGCTATAGGCTATGTCCAGACACTTTTGTTACAGTGAAAGAAAGTTAAAGCACTGCGCGTCCTTTATCGGCTTCATTGTCGTGTGCCTTGATCTTTCGCAATTATAATCCGGGTGTCATGGAGACAATTTTCATTTAAATCTCGTTTGACCAAATAAACCGTTAGCATACTTGTTTTACGAATTTTTCTTAAGGCGACATTAAAATAAACACTGGGGTGCCTGCTATCAGTCGACACACTGCAAAAGATGTACATAAAATTATGAAAAACTAAATATAGCCTACGTGTGGGTGAATGTTTTTATAATTTTACTATTCAATCGCTAAGATGCAGTCAAGAAAATATAGCCTATGCTACTTCTGCCTCTGGACTGCTAAAACTGAATGGCTTTCGAGTTTCGAACCTTATTATCAGTTCTATATTCTCAGAGGTCACGCGCAGCTCGTCATCATGCTGAACGTCACTGTTCTGAACCTGTAGTTGTAGAACAGATGCTTTTGTGCTGTTCAAACTGAGCAGTTACCGATCATGAATCGCAGAAACATTGGTGTTTATTTACATCTTTGTACTTTGGTTTACATCTGTGTACTATGATTTAGTATAAGCATGCGCGTGTTCATTTGTTCTGAGAGGATCACAGTTTCCTGTGACTCAGAGTTGACTCAGTACGAGTGAATCAGATTTGAAAAATGGCGGGGGATTGTTAAATAGTTTATGTGCTCCACTTCCTTCCTCAGGCTTCATTCAGAAATACAGGTGAAACTCGAAAAATTAGAATATCGTGCAAAAGTTATAATTTTGATGATTATGGCTTACAGCTTATGAAAATCCCAAATTCAAAATCTCAGAAATTTAGAATATTACATGAAATCAATAAAAAAGGATTTTAAATACAGAAATGTCGGCCCTCTGAAAAGTATAACCATTCATGTATGAAGTTATATATAGCTACTATTATATTAGTTTCACCTTTTAATTTGAAATACTGAAATACATGAACTGTTGCACGATATTCTAATTTTTCAACTTTCACCTGTTTATAAATGTTTGCTCTCTTCCACTCTCTCTCTCTCTCTCTCTCTCTGTCCGCGTGCCAGCCCAACGCGCGCTTGCGTGTGTGTGTGTGTGTGTGTGTGTGTGTGTGTGTGTGTGTGTGTGTGTGTGTGTGTGTGTGTGTGTATGTGTGTGAACGAATGATAATGTTCAAGTGTCCGTGACTCGAGTAGGGCCTACCGAAACACACACAGAACTGGGGATGTAGTTCTGCATCCGTCTGTGTTCAACTCTGAGTCCAAACACGAATAAACAGAGGGCAAGAAAAAAATAGATGTGGTGTAGTAATCGATTATGGAAAAGCAAAACAGGAATAGCGGACCAATTTTCTTAAAGGAACAGTTCACCCAAAAATGTCATTTCTTTCAGCGTCTGCTCCCATTATGTAGCCTATGGAGTTGTTTCTGCCACAGAATAAAAAAGGTAATTGCGACTTAAATCTAAAAAAAATTCTTGCAATTGCGAGTTTACACCTTTTTTTACATCAATTCTGACTTATTTTCTCAGAATTGCATGATATAAAGTCACAATTACGAATTATAAAGTCAGAGTTGCGAGGTAGCTATAAACTTGCAATTATTTTTTTCTTCAGAATTGATCTTTATAACTCGCACTTGCGAGTTAATCTCACGATTCTGAGAAAATAAGTCAGAATTGCTAGTTATAAAGTCAGAATTGCGAGATATAAAGTCGCAATTATCTTTTAAAATGTTTTATTCTGTGGCGGAAACAAGCTTCCATACATGACGTTCTTTTGCAGAATATTCAGGTGGATCTTAACAAAATCATTTCTGACTGTGGTCATCCACAGGAGGTCAAGCTCCAAAGATGACAAAAAAGTATTTTAAATGTGGTCCATATTTCCATATTTGGTCCATATTTCAAGTCTTTTGAAAACACACAGCACTGTGGATCTTGCAGGATCTTGACATTTCTTGCAGTTTCTAATGAAATTGTGGAGAGCAGGAGAAAAACAGTTCACAATGCAAGTAATATAATGCAACTATTCATACATTTATGCATAGGATAGCAACAATAGACGTGTTTATTAGTTTTCTAAAAGGAACACTCTAAGCCCATATTGGTCCCAATATTGTTAATATTGAGGAATTTTCTTTTTTGCAGCTATTTACCCGTACTTTGAATTATGCATTGCATTGTGTTGTGTTAGGGTTAAAGACATCTTTTCCATTTTTCTATGGATTATTTATTTATTTATTTTCACAGTGAAGGAGAAACGCTTCCAATATAATTTGTTATGGACGTCAAAGACTGTGTGTCCAATCAATCTTCACTTTATTTTAGGAAATTTATCTTTTGCTTGGTATAGAGATCAGAATCCAGTATGAACCGGTTTCAATGACATACATACATACAGTTCCAAACTGTGTGTGTGTGTGTGTGTGTGTGTGTGTGTGTGTGTGTGTGTGTGTGTGTGTGTGTGTGTGTGTGTGTGTGTGTGTGTGTGTGTGTGTGTGTGTGTGTGTGTGTGTGTGTGTGTGTGTGTGTAACTACAGTTCCTTCAAAAAGCATATACAACTGATTATTTACATTCTGCTATGTTGTAAAAAACAATTATGTGCCTTTTTCCAGTTATTTAAAAACCAAATATCTGAATTATTTCACTTCGCCTCCTGTCTGCATTTCACACTGTCCTCTATAAATAAATATAGCATGTCCTCAAAACACTATACAGTATATAAAGAGTGTTTGTAATAACCTTTTATAGCTTCAAAGTGTAGAACAAACCGACTGTTGTTTTTCTAATCAGATCCCTAACCATTTTTGTGTATTTTATTTTATTTTCACTGTAGTGTTTTTTTTGTTTTTTTAAATAGTTTTCCATATTAATTAAGGCCATATTGATTCAGTTACCTTTACCTTGCTTTTTTATAGAAGACAAAGTCCCTTTAAGTAATGCAAGAGTGTGAACATTGACCGTGAATTGACCATGCATGTGTGTATGAGTGGGGTGTGGAAAAGGGAAGGAAGTGCATGGAGAAAGAGAGAGTAGTGTCAGCAGAGCACATGCTGAGCAGAAAAAAGCATTACAGCTGTTCATTCATTCATATATTCCTTCTTCTGCCCGTTGCCCGAGGAGTGGACATGACAAATAACTCCGGAAAAACAGCATCAGCGCCAGTGAAAAACAGCCAAACAAGTTTATCTTCAGTTAGACAGGAAGTTGATTTGAAACAGCGTACATGTTTTGTCTCTTTGTCATCAGACATTCCACTCAAAAAAAAAAAAAAACTGCTCCTTTTAAGTTCACACTGAAAAATATCGCCAATAATTTGATTAGTCAATACACACTGACTCACGATGACTCGTCTGTAAACAGGATGAATGGGGGAATTAGTCGTGTTATTTGCATGGTATATAAGTGGCATGATTTTGCATTTTAAAGATGTCTCAGTAGACCAAATGGCCCATTGTGAAAACACAGGTAAGTAAATTGTGGCAGAGTCTGTGCTAAACGCTGCTGTGCTTTTACTGGTATTTGCAACACAATGTGCTTATTGAGCGAAGCAGGGGTGCCGAAAGCTGCAGCATCACATCTCACTTTGTCTTGTAAATGTAAAGACATTTAGCCTACAGCCTTCAACAGGAAAAGACCAGCCATTCACAAGTCAAAGGACTTTATCTCTTTATAACTTCTCTTTTTAATGCATGCAATGATGTGTGCTATATATCAGACCAGCTATTTATGATTTAGCATTTGAAAATGCTGTTTTTATGCTGGTCAGTAACTAAATATAGATATTATGTCACCCTTTGACTGAATCTGCAACTTTCAAGGAAATTGTATGGCTTTGTGAGGAACAAATAGGCCCATGGCATGATGAGATACTGCACTTCAAGACAAATCTGCACTTATTTGAGGGATGAAGATGCAGCAGATCAACAGGACATTCAGAGACGCTCGTCTCTGTGCCGATGGATGGATGTGAATTCATTCTGATATTAAATGTCGATATATGTGTGGTTTTAAGTGCACCAGTTCACAGCATATGTACATGTGTAATGTTGGTCTTTATCATGACTTTTTTATATTTTCTCGCTATTTCTCATCAATGAATATAAATGACTTCATATTGTTCATGATTTCTTAGAATTAAAGATAGTTCACTCAAAAATTAAAGTTTTCACACACACACAGACACACACACTCACTCACACACAGACACACACACTCTCTCTCTCACACACACACACACACACACACACACGTGCACACACACACTCATACACACACACACACGTGCGCACGCGCGCACACACACACACACACACACACACACACACACACACACACACACACACACACACACACACTATCTCTCTCTCTCTCACACACACACACACACACTATCTCTCTCTCTCACACACACACACACACACAATACAGTCCAGATTTCCTAAAAGAGGACATCCTCCTTGTTTGACTAAAGATGGTGTTCCTCTGCTCAGAAGCTTATACTGCTGATCCATCGGTCCAAGAGTTCCAGTTTGGTCACATCACTCCATAAAACACTCTTCCAGAACTCCACAATTTTAGCATATTCTATCGGGGCCAATGGCATTCGGAAAGACTTCCCAACATAAAGTCCATGCTAATGCATTGAAATGTTTCTTCCTCCTTTCATCAGGTCATCTTGCAGGTCTTTGGCAGTAAATGAAGAGTTTTTGTTTGTTGCTCTGATCAAACAATTTATTTTCCTTAATAATATTGTGTTTTTTCCTCGACACACACAAGTGTTTTCTGGTACCAAATTTTAGACGCATGAATAAGACTGCCAGCTGTGTCTCTTTTAGGATTTTGGAAATCTTTCTAATGTAATAGAATAATTTGTTCTCTATACTATAGCATTTGTGAGAGCTCTTTTGATTTGATCATATTTGCTATCAACTTTGGCACATGGACGGAATAAATGTATTACACATTTGTTTAACAGCACAAGCTAATTTGTTAAAGTTTTCAAAGGCATCATTTAACACAATTTTGTACCATACCATACAAGTAAGTGACTTAAAAACAGCAGCGTTGAATATGGGTTGACTAACCTGTAAATCAAGTCAAGTCAACTTTATTCATATAGTGCTTTTTACTATAGCCTACAGAGTGTTTCAAAGCAGCTTTACAGTGATAACAGGAAAATAATGCAACAAAGTTTGTTTCTACAGCAGATAGAAGAGGATAGCGTTACAGTCCAGCGATAAGTTCAGTGATGGTTTACTTTTGTCGTAAAAAAGTTATTAATTTAGTTAATTTATAAATATAGCCACTCTGGAGAAAACATGATGTCATCATCCAGCTCAGTTCAGTTCTCATATAATGGTGTCAATGCAGGCAGATCAATAATATTGTTGAATATTAAATAGTTGTAAATCCTATAACTCAAAAAGCTTTGACATTATCATTTTTAATTGCTTCTAAACTGTCATAGATGCTCTTAAAATAACAACTACAAAAACTGCATTTTCAGAAAAGCTTAGGCTACTATATTTGTAAATTATTAATGCCTATAGTCTCCGGGGGTTAAATAAAATGTATATAACATGCCCATTAATACATAAATACTAAATCCAAGATCTCATGGGATATATATATATATATATATATATATATATATATATATATATATATATATATATATATATATATATATATATATATATATATATATTTTTTTTTACAAAACTCGAAAAAGAAGATGTTGTGTACATTTTTGCTTGCGAAACCCCCTTAAAATTGTGCTGAAAAGGGTAACAATACATTTAAAACACTTATTGAAAAAAAAGACTCGGTAACAATAAAAACCTGTAACAACATTACAACCGCAAACGGTTGGTCAAGACAATCTCCGTGTTGCTCGTGTCTGGCGCGCCGCTATCGTGATTGGCTGCGCAGTGCCACCAGAGCATCTGATTGGTTACTGATAATTTAAACCCACGTCCTCCTCCCGCTGGCCCCGCCCCAGCAGGTCCGCGTCCCGTTGGAAGACCCCGTGAAATGCCCCTGAAACTCCCGAAGGCGATTGTTGTGTTTCATTCATTCGCAGCTCGCAGACCGCGCTGGTTTACACACTTTGGACTTCGTCCCGACTGCTCATTTTAAAAGGGTACGTTTTAAATATCTATTATTCATTTTTAAAGCTATCTTTAGTATTATTACATCTCTGCAAAACAGAAATACGAAAACAAAAACAGGAAGAAGGTGTTTAGTTTTAAAGGCTTTATTTGATAAGGATTAACAAACACTAAGCAGATTGGCGGGATCGCGTGGCGCGTTTTTCGTCGTGTTTTATTACCTACGAGAATCTGTAGATACACTCTCTCGGTCTACATTATTCCCAAATAAACTTTATATACAGCAAATATTATATATATTTTTAAAAGTGTAATTTTGTTGGGGGTTTGCAACAAAAGGTTAAAATAGTGTGTTTTAAGTCGTTTTACAAAAAGCTCTGGTGTTAGAATAAGTCTTTGTTTACCATTTATAATATTTTAGTCGATTAAAAGTCTTCGCAGTGTAAACAACAGAATCGTGTTTTCACGCGCTCGGGGATTTAAAAGGGCGCGAATCTCGCGCTGTGTGTCCGTGTTCCGGTTTGCGCTGGAACTGCGGGGTATCCGTAGGAACTGCCGTTCGCCTTTTAGCTTTCTGTTTTAAAGCTCCGCCGCAGCACAGCCAACCTCCGACGGGTTTCACTTCTGCCGTTTAAAGGTATTAAAATCAGACGGTTTAAACGGATACGCCGTGATTAAAATATATTTGCTTATAACCGACATTGTTAGGATTGAAGTCGCGCGAGCTCAGGCCTAGCGCGTGTTGTAAACAAACGAGAAGCCGGTCGTTCTGCACGGTTTCATTACACGCTGCACGGTTTCATTACACGCACTGTAAAGTTAATGTATACTCCATTTTTTAGTATCTACTAAGTAAATTTTCGCGTTATGTATTTAAAGTTTCTGTTTGTTTGTGCTAATCCACCGACTCTTTTTTTCCTCATGCAGTTTTCCAGTAACACGAAATGAGTGATTCCGGCAAGGACACAGTGGCTCCTAAAGAGAAAGATGGAGCAGAGAAAAGAGGACGTGGAAGACCACGAAAACACCCACAGGTATTGCAGTGCTTCCAGTGGGCGTTTTAGATAGATGTGTGTATATAATGGGGTGGGTAGGCTATATTTCATATTGGTGAGATGAAAACCCTGCCCTTGGTTCGTATTTTAGGTTAAAATGATACCAGAATGGGTTGTTACATTTATGATGTCTGGACTGAGGAGATTTTAATTTTTTTTTTTTAAATGTAATGTTTAATGCAGAAAAGCACTTATTATAATCTTTGTTTTTGTGCATTTGCAACCCAATGGCACTCGCTTACCATGTGCAATGGTCATCTGTAGTGGCAGGACGACCAAGGCCTGTAACATGATCTCTTTAAACCAGCAGTAACCCATTTACAGTTTCAGCTGCTCGCTGATTGGCTGTTGGGAAATGCTAGCTTTTGATTGGTTCATCCTCCTGTCACTCATAGGGCCTCAAAAGTGCATTGGGTTTAAAGTTTCTATTACTCACCCTTGTAATCAGAGCCTTTGAGTAGTAATCCATGGCCACCATATAAGATAAATTACTCATTATGCACCGCTATCTTAGTTTCTTTAGAGTATTTTTTTACTAAACTACAAACTAATTTTCCCCTTTTGTAGCAATGCTACATGCCTGAGTTTGTTGCTTTTGTGAGCATGTGACACATGGATGTTGTCAATATGGTTAAAATCAGCACAAACTAAAGTTTAATTGCAGTGTATATATCAGTATATTTCACAGATAGCAACAACTCTTGCAAATTATCAAGTTGTGCTTTTGTAGGTGATTAATTTCTGAAATCAGTGGGGGGAAAAGTATGCAACATTTCAGTAGAGATTCATTTTGGTACATTTGCACTAAAGACGGCACAGCTAACACATGCAGTGTGCTGTTTTCATCCCAAAGCTCCATGTTTTTCTGGCCTGGTTTGGTATTGTGTGGTCATACAATTGGCAAATGACTAAGGTTTATAAATGTACCTGTTAATAAGCGTGTCTTTTTTTTCACACACTTTTTTTTTACATAAATGCAAGTCCATATATTGACAAACTTGGTTTTCTCTCCTTGAAGAGACCGTTCAATTTATATATGCTTTACTTGCGGTTGGCTCACCATCCAGATGCATGCGTTGCACGTTTAACTGATAGTCGGGCCGTAATAGTCTACAGTGTATTTGATTCTCTTTTGGCAACCAATGACTGCATGCCACCTGTTGGTCTTAAAGTAGCACCCAGTTGTGTTCGTGATGACCAGCACATGCTTTATAAGTTCTCCTCCAGTATATGGTGACCCACACTTGGCTTGTATGTGTAACTGTTTATTTCGATCTCCTTGCAGCAGGAGCCGAGTGGGTCGCCCACACCGAAGAGACCGAGAGGAAGACCAAAGGGCAGCAAAAACAAGCCCAGCTCCTTGACACCGAGGGGCAAAGTGAGTAGATGTTCAGTGGGTTTGTGCACAACTACCACCTCTGCAATATTACAAACACAGTTGCATCTGTCTGCCGGCCTCCTACTTAACAAAACAAAAAATACTTATATTTATAGTAGGACGGGGCAATGATTAATCGCATCCAAAATAAGTTTGTGTTTACATAATGTGTGTATAATTATTTTGTATATATAAATACTCGTATTCATGTATATATTTAAAGGGGAACTTGGCAACTCTAGCTATTTCTTCGCTGATTTTCACTTTTGTTGTCGCATGTTTTCTGAACGAGCTCCCCCTACAGCTGAGAGGCGTATATTTCACAACAATGTCGTAAAAAAACTCACTTGTGGCCCCTCCTCCCGCTTTCTACCGCTGCTCATGTGCATTTGTTATTATCGGAGCCGGACAACTTTTATCGTGTGGAGTGTGTCTACCGAGGTGGGTAATACATCATATACAGTATCATATGGCGTGTGTGTTAATGTCGAATTTCTGTAAGCAGTTCGTGTTTCTCGCTCGTTCTCACTTCTCACGAGACTTCCTATTTCCAACTTACCGGGTCGTTAATCCTCATGTTGCAAGGTTGGTTTTCCGCCTGGGAACGCTGGCGGGAGCGGGGAAAGTCACCATTCTCACCAGAACAGGTTATTAAACCATCCAAATGATTTCTACACTGTTTTATTAAGTTGAAATAGTTGACAAGTTCCCCTTTAAAGAAATATTCGCATGTGTATATACTGTATATATATTTATACATAATTTATATTATAAATGCATATAAACACACTTTTCTTAAATGTATACATGGATATGTGTGTATTTATACAAAATAATTATGCACAGCACACGCATTATGTAAACACAAACGTTGACCAGCACTAAATTATAGTGGGGAGTTCTTGAGGCCATTTAATGGTTCCTTTAATAACTGTCCACTGCATAGAAGCAGCGGTTTAGAACATTGCAATCACTGCAATAACCTTTTATTTATGTAAACATTCTCTTTTGGAACCTTTTATGTAAACATTCTTGTTTATAGTCTGTTTCTTGGTGCCTTGCTCTTGTTGTGTGCGATGATCACAACAGTCTGTTTTCGAGCCTGCAGACCAAACTAGTTGCTCAATTCCGGTTGAACCTCCTGACTTCCTGCTAGAGCTTCCTGTGGCGTAGCAAGCGCTATGTGTTGCAGGTGCACGAGCAGCAGAGATGATAATGCCCCCCCACCCCCTTCAACTCTTCCTTCCCCGCCATCTATTGTCATGACAACAGCTGTCCCTCTGACCCTCCCCCATAAGGCCTTTTGTGTGTGTGTGTGTGTGTGTGTGTGCGCGCGCATCTCGTACCAGCTGTCTCTCAGCTCTGGACCAGGTGGCTGACGGGCTGAAGTGCACCGCGTGCTGCTCGTGTCCGTTTCCAATATAATGGGCCGTGAACCCGCTGGCCCGGGCCGCCTGCCAGCACTGGCCCAGCGCTCCCTCTGCTGCCCATGTGTGTGTAGCACCACTCACTCTCTCTTCTCTTTCAGAAAGCAGCGCCGGCGTCTGCACCTGCAGGGACAAAACGCCGCGGACGACCCAAGAAAGCCGTAAGTTCTCATGTGTGTTCTGTGCCTTTAAGAGTCTGTTCTGTGGCGTTACGGAACACAAACCACACGGCTAAACCAGTGTTTATGTGGTGAAGTTGCCACGGGCACCAATGAAAATATTTGTCTGCTTCTCACGAGAGATTTCTTTCTCGCCCTGCGTTTCTCCTTTAGCTCTTGTTTATAAGAGCAGATCAAATATCTTGAAACGTTTTATTTTGCTGTAAGCCAGTTTGGCCTGTAATCGCGCCGCCCTGCGTTTCCTCGACAGCTCACAGTGTACTCATCACCCCTGTGTCTTTATCCTGCATTCCTCTGGCATGAGGCACTGACGTTTCAAACATGTCTGCAGGAATCCAGCAAGTTGAGTCACAGAAACCCCAGGCTTTTGAGTCACACTACGGGCTATTACAGCCATGCTTTGAAAGCCAGGGCACTTCCTTCAATTAATCATTCCAGCTTTGAACATGGGAAGCTCTGGTTTGATTTTAGTAGCATGAATGCCACATGCATTATGGTTGTTTAATGTTTTAATAGAGAAGTGTTATCGAATGCGTCGTCTTTGAGCATTTGCGCAAAGTTTAAGTTGGCAGCAGTCGTTTTGTGACCTATAATTACCTAAAAGACTGTATTAAATTAATGAAAGCAGGTTATGAGTCAGTGGCCCATCTAAATACCCACACTTGTGGTCCCTGCACTTGTCTACTTGCATGACGAATTTCCTGTATCCTGTTCAAGTGGGCGTAATGACCACAAGTGTGTCAATCTTCTGATTCCCCGATGGGATTGTTTACCGAGCTTTTTGATTTTCAATACTTTGCACTTTAAACTTCTAAATGTCTGGTCAGTCGTCCTTATGTAACAGGAGACACAGTTTAGCAATTGCAATGCTTCTATTTAAGTGATAAAAAGCAGTTGCAAATGTTGTACATGATGCACTAATTTTTGCAATAATACAATGTGCAACACATATTGACAAGAGTCTTGCTCATTTACTTCCTGTCGCGTGCAAAGTGGCAAAGACTAAGTGTGGGTATGTGGACGGGCCCATCGAGACTCTGATCGTGTTGAGATTCTTTCGCATTTGAGATGTAATTCACAGGGTTCGTACAAGGTGCTTGAATTTGACTTTTTGAAATGGTCTTGGAAAACAGCCATATTAATGACAAGGTTGCATGAATTATTGAAAGACTATATAAAATTAGTGTTACATTTTTTCGATGATGTTACGCAAAATGAACGCTGCAGCCTGTCTAATATATAAAGACATTTTGCATGGCTATGTTAATATTATAGCATACTATTGCTCATATAAATATCCAAGTATATAATACAGCTTTCATTCTTCAGGTCAATCATATATTCATGAAAAAAAAAATCAGTTTGAACAAGGAAAGTGATAATCTTTGGCATTGTTAACTTTAACCATTGGAAGGATACTGAGTCGTTGCATACTTGCATGTGCTGCACTTTATTTGTACCATTTTGTTTTATTAGTATATTTTTATTTATCGGCTTACCTTTTTTAGAATTTAAAAGATGATAAAGATGTTTGATAATGAAATCTCTGATTGTAGTCCTTGAAAACCAAAAAATGTAGTGCTTAAAGTCCTGGAGTTTCATATTACAGTATCTGTATGAACCCTGAGTTCAGTAGTTGTGTGATCTCACAAAGAAATGCTTTTGTGACCTTTGCATTCTGTATAGCATTTTGCATGCTTTGATACAAATATAAATGATTTTCTCTCATCGGACTGTGTTTTCTTCTCTCCAGGAGAAAGAGGAGCAGCCATCCAAGTCCTCTGAGGAGGAGGAGGAGGAGGAAGAGGAGGAAGAGGAACAGTAACAGCAACTCGTGCTACCTCACAATCCAACGTTATTTCTTCCTGTTGACCAGAGCTGGACTGACCCCCCCCCCCCTTCCCCTTACACTAGTGCCACCCTCGCCCTCCAACTCACCTTTACTCTCTAGCGCCCCCTAGTGTCAGGAAGGACTGCACACTTCATGCGCCTTCTCTGTGTAACACCACTGGAAAAAGACTCAGAATACTGTATGTCCATTCATGGATGCATGCACATGTGTATGCACATCTGTATATGTCTCGCACTCAATGGGTAATTGGTCGAAAGCGTCTGTCGTTATACTGGACAAAGATATGCTCTGATGGCGGCTTGACACAAAGCGATTTGCAAAATACTGAAGTTTTCTCTTTTTCGCAAACAACAGTTTCAGGCCTTGAGAATTCAAGTTTATTTTTACAATTTCAAAGTCTAAGATATGGTAGGTTGTGTGAAATTCATGTCGTTGTGTACTGGACAAAGGTGAATTGACCTACTCGTTTGTTTTTACTTGGGTTGTGTGTGCGTGTGTGGTAACTTGATGTCTCCAGTTATACTTTTTAGCTACTCCGTGATTCAAGCTAGAAATAAAATGAGCATATTTTTGCGTGAGCATAATCTAGAGGTCTTTTAACTTGTAATCAACATATCATTGAATGCTTTGTCGTGAAACTGTTTTGACTCTGTTTTCCATAACTCCCTCCGCTGTCTCGCCACCATCATGATTTCACTTTCTGCGATAAGTGTACCGGCGCGCCAACGCTTGCGTGGTCGGCCCATTTTCAGTGTAACTCAGTTTACCGGGTAATCTAAGGAGCCGATTGCCTGATGGGTTTTAATTTTGGAAGTGACTTGATTTGTCTAACCACCAACTGAAGCATGACAACTGCTCCTCGTTCCTAAAACGCACCGCGAATGATTTACGCCAGCAGTGCTTTTATCAGCCCCAAATAAATCTGTTAATCTCGCATGCAAATCTTAAACATTTTTTAAAAATAGAAAATGCTAGATCATTCCATTTGCTCTCTATTTCCTTGCGAACTTCCCAGCCGTGTCACTTTTGTCCTATAACAGTCCACTCAGACAATGTTCGCTCTTTTCTTCATGATGTTTTTTTTTTTTTTGACGTGTTAAATTCCATGTCAGGGAACGCTGATCGGTCCAGTGACTGGGTCTCCTCTCAGAACTTAATGCTGCTACAAACATGGTTAATTAAACCCGGAAAACTGCAACCAGGTCAGTTCTACTCTGGACTTGACCGTCACGTTCATACCTCACTTTACAACAGCCTATGACGGATTACTCTTCTCTTTCCTGACGACGTTCAGCTGGTCCCAGTGCAGTGTCTGATCCATTTATAACGGTCTCCAGTGTGGGATTTTTGTTGCTTTTATTTTTGTTTTAAACTGTTTTTTTCATATATAAACATCTGGACACGCCACAGGAATTACTGCATTGAGTCACAGAGATGCAAAACAAGTTCAGACTGTGGTAGAAATATAGGTTTGTGTGTTTGTTAGTTTATTTTTCTATACATATTCGTTTGGTGCACTGAATTGACTTTGATTTGTTGTATCATGGACAAAATGATTTAGTGTGGCACCTAAAGGTTAGGGCTTTTTTCTGTCTTTCCTTTCTCTGTAATAAACTACATCCTGCTAGTTGCTTAGCTCTGAGCCCCCGTTTAGTAGATCATGATGGTACTAAGGCTGGTTTTTAACATGGCCCCCTCAATACTGATGTCTTGTTTTTATGTGCCCGTGCACAACTGGTTTGGGATCAGTCTTTTCAATGTATACACTCTGCATTTTCTATTGTGGACTGCAGGAATTTATACTCAAAATGGTAATAAAGTTAAGAATTCGTACATATCTTTGTCTGGCTGTATTTCTTCAAGTTATAGCTTGGAACGAATGCAACTCTATTGTAAGAATAAATGTAAATCTTAACCCTTTTCTCTGAATTAGCCATAATGTTTTATTCTTTATTTGGTTTCTGTTTTACCCTGCCTCAATCAAATCTGCTTGCATGACTGGGCCATGACCACAGTTTGCATTTCTGCTTGGAAAACCTTTTTATTTAATTTTTTTTTTTTTTTTTAATTAATTGTAAAATTACAACCTGTTATATTGCCCTACATGAATAAAAAAAAAAAAAACAATTGGTTGATTTCTCTGCACTTTGATGGAAGGGGACTTATATTTTTATCTGTTTTTCTATAGTTTATTTTCATTTTTTTTTACAATCTCTTGAAACTAAATTGTTTTCTTTTTAGGATTGCCTTTACAGCAAATGAAAATTAAACTGTCCGTTCAAAATGTATATCTGAACATTAAGGGTCCATATACGAATCAAACATGTAACTTTGTTTTTAACCCTCTGATGGTCTTAAAAAAAAAATCACACTTGTGGTCTTCGGGGTCTATTGGACCCCAGACAATAAAATTCAATTTTGTAACAGAAAATTATTTTTTTTTCTAACAAATATAATTTTTCTCTGTTTATTAATGTTTTTACTCAACATTTGTGCAGTTTTTGGAGGATTTATGATTTATTTTTAATTTCTATAAATAAATAAACATTTATTTAAATAGGATTTTTACAAAAAAACAGCATTTTACGTTAAATTAAATTTATTAAAAACCCAGATTTCAAAATTTCATTCCTGGGGATACCATGGATAATTTTACAAGGTTTAATGTAAGATTTTTGCCCATTTTTTTTTTAAAATACAGGTTAAAATTTGTAATAAATCACTTTAACCACTAGATGGCTATAGAGCTCCATAAGGCCTATATGCTATTTGAATTACTGAAAGATTCTAAAGTTTCTAAAGTTGGATTCAGTTGGATTCAGTTGGATTCATATATAAAAATTTTAAAACACAATTATAACAAAAATAAAATCCTTTTTGTCAAAGTTTAGCATTTTTTTTGTACTGAAAAAAACAACAGTTTTTCAATAATGTTACAGTATGATTATAATCAAACCTGAACAACATGTTACAAAAATAAATGTTGGAGTCTTAAGATTGTATCATTTATTTCATCTGAACTACAATAACAAATTAGCAAATAAAGCGGTAAAAAAAAAAAATTGTAAAAAAAAAAAAGATTTGCGTTATGTTCTGCGTTGTTTCTGATTTTGATGATGAATTTTGTCTATTTTGAGTCCAATGATAAATAAATATGTATTTATTTATTTATAGATATTTAAAATATATAATAAATCCTCCAAAAACTGCACACATGTTGAGTAAAAACATTAATAAATAAAGTAAATTTATATTTGTAAAAAAAAATATATATTGTTATGTTACAAAATTAAATTGCATTTTTTGGGGTCCAATGGACCCCGAAGACCACGAGTGTGACTATTTTTGTCACGCCTACATAAAAACAGATAACGTTCCATTTTAATTTTTTTTTTGTAGATCTAGGAAGTGTTGAGAGCCGTAGGAAGTTTCATACCATTTGGAAAAAGAGAACATTTTTATTAATTCAAGCAAAAGTCATTTGGGGTCCAATGGACCCCACCGTACATCAGAGAAGAGTTCTGCATTGCAGCATGAATGTCACTGTTCATTTGAATAAAGATAAATACTTTGCTTCAAAACCTTACTGAAAGTGAAACATGCTGCATGTTGCTGTCAATGACTAAAGAATTAATGCAGATGTTGTAACAACAGTAGTTTTAATAGAAGTTCAACAAAAATACATCAATGGAACTGAATGTGCAAGTACATGTAGCATCTTAAATTAAAACTCTTCCAAAACCTGGAAATATAAGAGAAATCAACTGTTTAATTGACTAGAAACCACTCTGAGTGTTTTCTCTATAGAATGATTACAGTTCCAGTAACTGGACTAAAGATAATAGGCCAGTCTCCAGACTTCAGCTCAAACACACCTGAACCAGCTCTTCAGGATGGCCTGAAAACACACAGGTGTGCAGAAGCACTTTAAAGGAAAGTGGGTCCCTAGAAGCAGCGTTGATGACCGGTGAATCCTGTCAATGATTAATGGAAGAAATATTTGATAGAACCATTTGATATTTAATAACCAAGCACCGGACTGTAAAATATGGAAGCTTGTCTCCGCCACAAATGCGATTCGCAATCGCAGGAAACAAAGTCAGAGTTGCAGAGAGGTGGACCTAACGAAGTACATTTACTTAAGTGCTGTACTTAAGTACACTTTTTTGAGTATATGTATATATATATTTGGAAACTTATGACTTTAACTTCACTATATTTGTGAGACAAATATCATACTTTTCACTCCAACATTTCTATCAAGGTCCTCGAGTTGACAGTCGTTTCTATGTTGCAGCTTTGAAAGTCAGTGGATGATTTTTTGCTTCTTTAAAACACGATTTTTTTTTTTTTTTTGCAGGCAGCCTATCAGTAATCACTCTTGTAGGGTCACATAAAGTTCAATGATTTCCCAGGTTTTTTTTTTTTAACACTGATCCGTTGATGGCAAAATGGAAGAAAACGCGATTTGCCGTCTAATCTGCGGGAGCATATTGGGGCATGTAAACTTTTACTTTCTAGTGAAAGGTTGAAATGGAAATTGTCTGGGCTTTTAGAGCTAAAGTTACAGTATGAAGCAGTGATAATTACATTGACGAATAATTGTTGTCATAATTTTCACAACATATTTTCATTGACAAAAACGAGACAACAACTGAATAAAACCAGTTTTGAATGACAAAAACTATGACAAAAATCTACTGACATTTTCATAAATTAATAAAAACGAGATGAAAATGTTAGGGAGGGACTTTTTGGGACGAGATCCAGTCAGAACTGATGTCCTGCATGCGATGCAAAAATGTAAATGTCTGGGAGAAAGAGAAGAGCAGATATGCATAAATCTGAAAAAGCGCAACGACGCAAAAGAGAGCTCTACTCAGACCGTTTTTTTGTGGTATTCACGTAAACACAGTGGAGTATGTCTTAAGTGAGCGTAAACAGTCGGGAGAATATCGGATGTGTATCTGTACTGGATCCGTGCATCCAGTCTTAAAGTGACAGCAGCCTAATAAATCATTAATGTAATCAAACAACAAAAGACTCAATGTTCTTGACTGAATAACTTTAATAGCTTTCATAAGGGTTAATCTATATTTAATTTATACAAATAAGTGTCTGCTTGAAAGAATGAAAAATGTTGTATGCAAGTTGTAAAAAGAAGGTCATGTTCTTGTTTCTTTATGAGAACTGCCGTTTTATTAGCAGTTAAATCTGTGTATTGCATGCTCAAACCTTAATATCATTCATATTAACATGTTTTCTCCAGAAGTAGACTATATAATGAGTTTTGAAATTTGAACTAAACCCATTAGATTTTAGTCGACTAAATCTACTGTTTATTTAGTCTAAAATTTAAACTAGACTGAAACTAAAACAATTCAGATGACTAAAATTAAATCTAAATTTGTTGTCAAAATTAACACTGGCATGAAGTATGGTCGGTCGATTAATTTTTTTATAGATTTGCCCGGCAAATTGCCATAGCCTTGATACACCGCTAACACATAGGTAAGGTTCAACAACAAATGACATTAGTTAGCATGCAAAAACGTAGTTGGGCTAATAACGTTAAATTAAGTCCTTTCAGATGTTTTAGCATAATCTTGCAAAATAAACACAATGTAGAAACCTTTCTTTTCTAGTATGTTTTCGACTTTGAAAAGAGCTTTGTAACTTTTACACAAGTATTTAAATGAGTTCAAGATAGTCGTATGCTAGCATGGAGCATCGCTGACTGGCTTAAACCACCATGATGGCACAGCCTGCATTCATAAATGCAACAATGCGTTGACAGGAAAAAATGTAATTACTTTTGATGCACAAGTACTTTTAAAAGCAAGTACTTCAGTACTTTTACTTAAGTAAAAATCAGTCTTTTGAACTTTCACTTGTAATGAAGTAATATTTGACCAGTAGTATCTATACTTTCACTCAAGTAATGGAAACCTCTGGAGTGGCGAGATATAAGCTGACTTTTTATCATAAACTCGCAATTGAGAGAAGGAAAATTGTGAGATAAAAAGTCACAATTACCTTTTTTATTTTTTATTCCATGGCGGAAACAAGCTTTCACAGTAAACTCCTTGATAATATCAGTTAATTTCAGTGGAACTTCAAAATGAAAAGAATAAATAAATAAATAAAAAACCCTAGCCAGATTCACTCGCACACTTCTTGCGTCACATTGCACAAAACCTCACATTTAACAATCAGTTTTTTCCAACTGCACACACAGTCAAAGAAGAATGCATAAAAACAAAATTTGTGATTACATATCCGTTAGCTTTGAGGACATCTCTATACAATTGTATTTCCAAAAGTTGACAAAATAACCTATCAGGAAATATACAGGTATGTTTGATAAGATATGCAATATGTGTACATTTTTCCATCAAAACAGGCCAGAAAATATTGATGACTCATCGTGCACTCACGGGCATATTCACATTTTTGTCCAATAAAATGCTCTCTAGAATGAGAACAACTTTTGCTTCTGCTTCTGACTAACATTAGCAACTACTGTGTGTTTGTTGGTTGAAAAAAATGCTTTTACTTCATTTCCTTTTCCAACCAACAACTACTATAGAGAAGTGGATGTAATTAACCCATTTTGAAAGAGACTTCACTGCTTTTGCCCATGTTACAGAGAATGGTTTTGTAGAATTATGACATAAACTAAAGGCATTTTGAGAAAATGTCCCATTATTAACATTTTTTTTTTTGTCTACAATGAAATTTATTGGAGACCAATGTTGTTTGGACTCCATCATTCTTCAAAATATCTTCTCTTGTAGTCCACAGAAGAAAGAAAAAGGTACAGGTTTGGAACAACATGAAGGTGAGTAAGTGAAGACAATGTTTAACTACTTAATTTAGCACTCTCTCATTCTGGTAAGTTCAAATATAATACAGGTGAATTTCCCAGAGCATGAGTGCATCCAGCGTAAGAAACATATGGTGGCAACATGCTTTAAACAAGCTGACAAACTAGTTTGCTAGGAGAATAAAAAAACAGCTTTTTGAGTGCTGTGATAGTTTAGCACGATGACCTAGTTGGGTCTTAGTTTACTCACAGCGAGCAATCACATTCATGCGTACTCAGTAAAATAAACAGCTCTCACGAGGATTTAATAGCACAGAATATCAGCAAAATACATAAAATTAAAATAAATACATTGATTGTAACAGTGCTAAGCTGCACTTTAAATGGACTATATTTGCAAGAGGAGACCTGAGGTGAACAAGTATGATCCCAACGCTTGAGTCATTTCTCATTTCACTAGTGCTCTTCTAGGCTCATCGCTTCAAACTGCCCAGGAAAAAACAGTAGCGTATTGCTCAAAATTGTCCATCTTGTGAATCTGCAATACAGAATGATGAGACAACATATGAAGTGACTAATTATTGACCAGATTAAGAGATTGTGTGTAGAATCACCAAAAATGTAGTTTTTGTGGCAAACCTTTATTATCATGCATCAGGATTCTTTGAAAGCAAGGGTCTGCGCTGTTGATAGGTCCTCATCCAACCCTGGACCACCTGCAAATACAAAAAAAGAAAGCTTCTTATATTTTAATGTGGCTTATTACATTGACTGGGATTAAAGGGTTTATTACACCAGAACATTGAGACCAGGTGGCTGTAAATATTTGGAAATATGTGTAAATCCACTCTTGTTGTCGTAGGTCTGAAACATTTGATATTCCTTTTTCTTAAAGTTCCCTATTATGTTTTTTCAGATATTACCTGTCATGTAGTGTGTTTATAGCTGTTTGTGAATGTGAATGTCTGCAATGTTTCAAAAACCAAAGTGCAGATAAATGGAGCTATTGTCTCCCAAAAGAAAGAAGCGATTCTGAACTGCCTGAAACGAGCCGTCAGTAATCCCAGTCTTACATCCGGCACAATCCTGCGTATATTTGTAACACATTTGCATAAAGCCAGCCAAGGGTCTTCATTAGCTGTCTGCGAACAATGTCTACTTTGACCCTCAGCTGAGACTGGAAGAGTTTGGTTCGTGTTGACGTGGTCATGTCGAGAAGATGCTGTTTTCTGTGCTGCCAAAGCAAATCCACTTTGATGCACTTCAAAATGATAAGGATTCGGGCTGGAATTAATACAATAAAACCGATGCCTATGTTACTGTTCATATCACTGTGTATAAAGTGATGAGGAAGATGAAATTCAGATATGGTAATGAGCGTTTAGTGTCTGACACACTCTGTGGGCCTTCGACCAATCACAACAGACTGGGTCATCTGACCAATCAGAGCCGAGTAGACCAATCACAACAGACTGGGTCATCTGACCAATCAGAGCCGAGTAGACCAATCACAACAGACTGGGTCATCTGACCAATCAGAGTAGAGTAGACCAATCACAAGAGACTGGGTCATCTGACCAATCAGAGCAGAGTAGACCAATCACAACAGACTGGGTCATCTGACCAATCAGAGCAGAGTAGACCAATCACAATAGACTGGGTCATCTGACCAATCAGAGTAGAGTAGACCAATCACAACAGACTGGGTCATCTGACCAATCAGAGCAGAGTTGACCAATCACAACAGACTGGGTCATCTGACCAATCAGAGCAGAGTAGACCAATCACAACAGACTGGGTCATCTGACCAATCAGAGCAGAGTAGACCAATCACAATAGACTGGGTCATCTGACCAATCAGAGTAGAGTAGACCAATCACAACAGACTGGGTCATCTGACCAATCAGAGTAGAGTAGACCAATCACAACAGACTGGGTCATCTGACCAATCAGAGCAGAGTTGACCAATCACAACAGACTGGGTCATCTGACCAATCAGAGCAGAGTAGACCAATCACAACAGACTGGGTCATCTGACCAATCAGAGCAGAGTAGACCAATCACAACAGACTGGGTCATCTGACCAATCAGAGCAGAGTAGACCAATCACAATAGACTGGGTCATCTGACCAATCAGAGTAGAGTAGACCAATCACAACAGACTGGGTCATCTGACCAATCAGAGTAGAGTAGACCAATCACAACAGACTGGGTCATCTGACCAATCAGAGCAGAGTTGACCAATCACAACAGACTGGGTCATCTGACCAATCAGAGCAGAGTAGACCAATCACAACAGACTGGGTCATCTGACCAATCAGAGCAGAGTAGACTTGGTTTTCTGTTGCTAAACTACTTGGTGTAAAACACTGCACTGTCATTTGCAATGCAGGTGCAAAACTACTTTAGTCAACATTAAAATTCACTAAATAAATACTGAATTAAATGTAATATTTAATCACTCTTACTTATTCACACATGCATCTTATTTATTTACTTTTTGAGTGTCAGACTTCATTACTTTTAATAAACTGCAATTCACAGTTCTGAAGATGTAAGCTAACATATGTTTATGACATCACACTGTATACAGCTCAACGTGTCAACCAACACAATGACAAAACGTGCATTTATAGCCCACTGTATTACAGTTACAGATAAACATGATCTAAAAATGTCCAGTTAACACAAAGTAATCTGAGACAGATTTGTAAGCGGTCAATTATGGAACTGTGGTTCTGCAATCCAATATTATCAGCTTTGAAATGAAAGACATTCCAGAGCTTAAATATTGAAAGCACAGTATTTATAAGAAATTCCTTTAACTTAATTTCTTGCAATATAATGTCTGTTACACAATGGGTAAAATAATGCGTGTCTTTCTTATATATATATATATTATAAATAATATTGTATATAATTTAAACATTTATGATTAGGAGCGATTACAAACAATTTCCTCCTCTTCAAACTTTGGGAATGGCAAAACAAACATCACAGAGCATCACATTAACAACACATCATTATATAATCTTGCTTCAACAAGATGGATGTGAACAAGAAGTAAACCATGTTTACTCTTGATCTGCCCAGGCCAGACTGTGACTCCATGGGTGTATGAATTTAATGAACTGGTTGATGAGGATGATGCCAAGGAAACTCCTGAAGTCTCCTCTATCTCTGTGATGCTAGTGTCCTTTCCACCACCAAGAAATTGGGTTTTTCGGTTTTTATTGAGCCCTCCAATCCCTCCGAGGAGGAATCCGGTACATGTGTCTACATCCCCTATAATGGGCGATTCATTCCCCCGTCCAGGCATTGGGACGTTTTCTTATATTCGCTCAAATAAAAGGATAGAGTCAGAGGGTGAAATGTTTTCTCGTCCGGCAGGGGTCATATGCTTTCGTTCATGTATCTAATCGTAGGAATTCTCCTCATGGATTCAGAAACTTTACTGAAGATGTCTGTTATGTAACAAAGATGAAAAATATTGAATTAAGAGGAGAATCTGAACTGAGGGGTGTTATGATTTATAGGTCAAATGACCAGATATCAGATACCTTTATTTAATACTACATTTTTAATTGAATTTCAAATATGTCATGTGGTTCATAAATGTATGCTGTTCACATGAAAAAACAAACAGAAGTGGTTGTCAGTGTAAATGTTTATAGGAGATTTCTTAATGTTTGGGTCACTTATTAGACATTTTCTCATTTTTAATTTAAGGGTTCATGAAATTTTCCTTGAGCTTTTGGCATATATGAGGTCATATACAGTGGTGTGAAAAAGTGTTTGCCCCCTTCCTCATTTCCTGTTCCTTTGAATGTTTGTCACACTTAAGTGTTTCGGAACATCAAACCAATTTAAACAATAGTCAAGGACAACACAAGTAAAAACAAAATGCAATTTGTAAATGAAGGTGTTTATTATTAAAGGTGAAAAAAAATCCAAACCATCATGGCCCTGTGTGAAAAAGTGATTGCCCCCCTTGTTAAAACATACTATAACTGTGGTTGTCCACACCTGAGTTCAATTTCTCTAGCCCCACCCAGGCCTGATTATTGCCACACCTGTTCACAATCAAGGCATCACTTAAATAGGAGCAGCTTGACACAGTAAGGTCCACCAGAAGATCCTTAAAAGCTACACATCATGCCCGAGACACAAAGAAATTCAGGAACAATTGAGAAAGAAAGTAATTGACATCTATCAGTCGGGAAAGGGTTATAAAGCCATTTCCAAAGCTTTGGGAATCCAGCGAACCACAGTGAGAGCCATTTTCCACAAATGGCGAAGACATGGAACAGTGGTGAACCTTCCCAGGAGTGGCTGGCCGCCCAAAATTACCCCAAGAGCGCAGCGACGACTCATCCAAGAAGTCACAAAAGACCCCACAACAACGTCCAAAGAACTGCAGGCCTCACTTGCCTCAGTTAAGGTCAGCGTTCATGCCTCCACCATCAGGAAAAGACTGGGCAAAAATGGCCTGCATGGCAGAGTTCCAAGGAGAAAACCACTGCTGAGCAAAAAGAACATCAAAGCTCGTCTCAATTTCTCCACAACACATCTTGATGATCCCCAAGACTTTTGGGACAACATTCTGTGGACCGATGAGACAAAAGTGTAACTCTTTGGAAGGTGTGTGTCCAAGTATATCTGGCGTAGAAGGAACACTGCATTTCATAAAAAGAACATTATACCAACAGTAAAATATGGTGGTGGTAGTGTGATGGTCTGGGGCTGTTTTGCTGCTTCAGGACCTGGAAGACTTGCCGTGATAAAAGGAACTATTAATTCTGCTGTCTACTAAGAGATCCTGAAGGAGAATGTCCGACCATCTGTTTGTGTACTCAAGCTGAAACGAACTTGGGTTCCGCAGCAGGACAATGATCCTAAACACACCAGCAAGTCCACCACCGAATGGCTGAAGAAAAACAAAATGAAGACTTTGGAGTGGCCTAGCCAAAGTCCTGACCTGAATCCTATTGAGATGTTGTGGTATGACCTTTAAAAGGCCGTTCATGCTCGAAAACCCTCTAATGTAACTGAATTAGGACAATTCTGCAAAGACGAGTGGGCCAAAATTCCTCCAGGACGCTGTAAAAGACTCATTGCAGGTTATCGCAAACGCTTGGTTGCAGTTGTTGCTGCTAAGGGTGGCCCAACCAGTTATTAGGTTTAGGGGGCAATCACTTTTTCACACAGGGCCATGATGGTTTGGATTTTTTTTTCACCTTTAATAATAAACACCTTCATTTACAAATTGCATTTTGTGTTTACTTGTGTTGTCCTTGACTATTGTTTAAATTGGTTTGATGTTCCGAAACACTTAAGTGTGACAAACATGCAAAGGAACAGGAAATGAGGAAGGGGGCAAACACTTTTTCACACCACTGTATGAGGTCATCATACTATAAGAATATCCTGTAGGTTTCAGAACTGAAAACTTCCTTGTTAGTCCAAAAACAGCTTTTATTGTAACCAAGCCCAGAGAACGGCTCGTCCTGGAAACTAATAGATAGGTAAAGACCGCCTCTGCAGAAGATCATCAACGCCTACTTCCTCAACGCAACTTTGGCCCCTCCCACTGGCGTGTGTAGATGATGATGAGAGAAGAGCGATCATTGGATCAATGGACTAAAAATAACATTACCTTCCAAAGGATCCTAAAGCAAAAAGTGTGGTTATTTATTTTCAACAATGTGAATGTTTTAGTTGAGCATTATTTATTTGTATTCGGTACATTTTACTGTGGATTATTTGGTAAATCAGTTGCAATTTCGGTGCAGGCTTTACAAAAATACTTTTATGATATGGACTCGACAGTAATGCCACAACATGTAAGTAACCGTGTTATTTCTAATGCCTGATCTGTGACCAGTGATTTTGGATATGTAATGATTCATGTACAGTCAGAGGTTCTTTGTCTATGTGCCAGTAAATCAAAACAATGAGTGACTTAACGGTCATTGTTTCTCTTAGTAGGATGAAAATAATCTGTTATTTAAACTGTGATTAAATTATATATAGAAAGCGATCAAAGAACGCTTCCTTTACAATCGCTGGAGCTGTCAATCAAACAGAGCGAGTTTATCAGTGACTCCCGCTATAACAAAGTCAATTTTTTATCTATTTTACCACAGTTAGTTATGATGAAAGCATACGTTAGAGTGCAGAAATCGAGTTGCAATGACAAGATCACTGCATTTATGTTTGCTACACGCTCATCATCAATGCAACCTTTCATGCCACAATCTAAATATAATGCCATAAATCTAAATATAATGCTATAAGCAACACTTCACACGATAATTTAACCTTGAAAGCAGTAATAGTAAAAACATGCTAAATGCTTTCAAGAGTTTTCCACATGTAATATTAGCTACTTCATATGTAAATTTGTCAGCCAATCACAGCAGTGGGCGTTTACACTGAAGTCTCACAGCCAATTACAGCAGTGGGCGTTTACACTGAAGTCTCACAGCCAATCACAGCAGTGGCCGTTTACACTGACGTCTCACAGCCAATCACAGCAGTGGCCGTTTACACTGAAGTCTCACAGCCAATTACAGCAGTGGGCGTTTACACTGAAGTCTCACAGCCAATCATAGCAGTGGCCGTTTACACTGAAGTCTCACAGCCAATTACAGCAGTGGGCGTTTACACTGAAGTCTCACAGCCAATCACAGCAGTGGGCGTTTACACTGACGTCTCACAGCCAATCACAGCAGTGGGCGTTTACACTGAAGTCTCACAGCCAATCACAGCAGTGGGCGTTTACACTGAAGTCTCACAGCCAATCACAGCAGTGGACGTTTACACTGAAGTCTCACAGCCAATCACAGCAGTGGGCGTTTACACTGAAGTCTCACACAGACACGCCCCTTCAAACAGAGTGTTCAAACCAGAGGGCTGAAATCAGGGTAGGAAAAATGTTTTTATTTCTAAATAATTCTTTTTTCTATGTAGAAATCATACCAACATTATAAGTGCACCACAGGAAACATTATAAAACAATGCAGTTCATAACCCCTTTAATAGCTGTCCAAAGCAAATATTGTATGTGGGCGATAGAACTGAAACACCTGGTTTTAGACCAAAATAATTTATCAGTATGATGTAGGGCCTCCTTTTAAAGCCAATGCAGCATCAACTCATATTGGGAATGACAGATTTAAGTCCTTCACAGTGGCCTGAGGGATTTTGAGCCGTTCCTCTTCCAGAACAGTAGTGAAATCACTATGTGATGCTGGTGGAGGAAAACATTTACTGACTCGCTCCTCCAAAATACCCCAAAGTGGCTCAAAAATACATAGATCTGGAGACTGTACAGTCCAAGGGAGATGTTCAACTTCACTTTCATGTTCATCAAACCATTCTGTACACCAGTGTGAATTGGTGAATTATCATGCTGATACACGACACCCCCTTCAGGGCACAGCCATTGAACCATTAGGAGCACATGGTCCTGCAGAGCGGTTTGGCAGTGACGTGTCCATCAGGCACAGTCGGGAATGCCATGATATTCTGATCTATATGATATAATGCCATGACTTCACTATGCGCAGCAACAGTCCTGGTGTTCAGCCTCTTCGGTTCTTCTCCACACCATAACTCACACGGATGTGGGAAAGACAGTGATGATGGACTCATCAGAGGACAATAAATGTTTCACATTGTCCACAGCCCAAGATTTACACTGTTGGCACCAATGAAACCGACATTTGGCATTGACACGAGTGACCAAAGGTCTGGCTATAGCAGCCCAACCATGAATATTGACTTTGTGGAGATCCTGACGAACAGTTTTGGTGGAAACAGAAGAGTCGAGGTGGACACTGCAATTCTGCAGTGATTTATGTTTTTTTGGATACAATCTGGGTTAGTACCTGGAAATGCCTTTCAGACAGCTTCCTCTTGAGTCAACAGTTACTTACTGTATGCTGGATGTGGTTCACAATGCCAACATTAACACATTTACACTATTGCTGTCCTGATCACAGATGAGTCAGCGAGACGCGCACCAACAATTTGTCCTCTTTTGAACTGTGATATGTGGCATGTCTCTCATTATGTTATGCGGATTGCAATATTTGTTAACTCTTCCTCTTACAGTCCTTATCCCCATGTACATACTATGTACTTATTATAGTAATTACAATAATTGGGTAATAACTAGGTACTAACCCAGAACCTAACCTTAAACCATGTACTTACCTTATATTACCCAGTACTTTCTTAGGTAAGTACACTGTAAATACACGTAAGTTAACGTACTGTAAAAGGAAGCGTTACCACAATATTTAATGTTCACTATGCTTTTGCTCTGCTAAATATCAAAGAAGGTATTAGTATTAGCAACCATGAAAATGTTGGTACTAGAGAAATAAAATAGTAAATAAAATAGAAGTACTATTTATTATTGCTATATAGACATAATCTTGCTAATTCTAGCTTGCCAACTGTTATATGTGATATACATGTGTGATATGTGATATTAAATTATTAAAAACTAACCGTGTTCTAACTTCCTTCCCTTTCATTTCTCCATAAACCCAAACTTTACATCAGAATTAGAATCTGTGATTGTTGTAAATGCAGTCTCTACTGTTGCTAAATTGCGAGACGTATTTGATCATAAAAAGTGCAATAATCCGCGCAAAAGACGCTGTTTCCAACTTCAAGGCGGCTTTCTGTGTGTCATCATGTGCATGTAACGATCAAAATACACACACAAATGTGTCAAAATGAGAGTATTCACTTAAACATAGTTTAGGTCTTAAATGAGCATAAATAGTTGGGAGAAAATATAATGTGTATTATTTGATTTGCAGACTAAAAGGGGCAGCAGCCTCTTAATGATTCGCCATTAATGTGAATCAAACAACAAAAGCCAAAGAGAAAGTTACTCACAGCTCCTGAATGAATAACGTTAGCTGCATTAATAAACAGTAATATATAAATTTATACAGTGAAAACTATGCAGTGTTATTTTACATTTGATTACTTTATTAGATTTCTTATATAGGTCATATTACTTATCTGAACAGTAATGTTAGTAGACTTTAGGTTAAATTAAAGCACTGCATTTCATTTATATCTTTGTTTTATTGTATATTCATAGTCTTTATTTGACCATTTGTTAGTACTTTGTTTCTTTGTTCTTGTTCTTACTGCATCCTATCTTATGTATATAAAACAGGAAAAATGCCTGCACACTGGTGCATTTACAAATAGATGTTTTATATTAGTTTGTTCAAACATTGCTGTTTCTTTTGCTATAGATATTTATTTTACATTTCAGAATATAAAGCAATGTTAATTATGTTTTCATTTGTTTATCTACTGTTTTTTCCTATATATATATAAAAAAAAAATATATATATATACATATATATATATATATATATATATACATATATATATATATATATATATATATATATATATATATATATATATATATATATATATATATATATATTAAAAATATATATATATATATATATATATATATATATATATATATATATATATATATATATATATATATATATATATATTAAAAATAACTGATAAGAATAACATTAAAGTACCGGATCAATAAGCACAGTATCGGTAAGGGTGGTAATACCATTAAAACCTTAACAATACCAATCCCTGGCTGTAGTTGAGCAGATGTTGACAGTTTTTGTAAAGAATAATTCTGCAGTGCTTTAAGACAAGTATTCGGTACTGTTGCTGCAATTAGACAGTAGTTGTACTGGTACCATTGTGATAAAGTGAATAAAATGTTAAAATATTGTGCTCAAGCTTAAACAATAAACGGTTTAAAAATGCTTATGCTCACTTATTTAATTAAAAATAAAATAAAAACAGTAATATTGTGAAATATTCTTACAATTTAAAATAACATTTTTCTATGTGAATATATAGTAAAGTGTAATTTATTCCTGTGATCAAAGCTGAATTTTCAGCATCATTACTCCAGTCTTCAGTGTCCACGTTTACACTGTAAAGTTTCAGGAGTCACGAGCGCATTTAAAAAGCAGTGAGTCGCCTAAATAATTATCACTACCTGCATTTTTCAGTAGTTAATTTGCTTGTAGAATATGGTTGTAAATTACTGAAGTGTGTGTGTGTACAGAACAGGATGAATAAGTACTAAAAGGTGAATTGACAACCGAATTTAGCTGCAGTGTGTACGTGGCCAATGACATGATCCTTCAGAAATCATACTAATATGATGATTTGATGCTCAAGAAACATTTCAGATTTTTATCATTGTTAAAAACAGTTGTGCTGCTTCATATGTTTGTGGAAATTGTGATTTTTTTCATGATTCTTTGTTAAATAGGAAGTTCAAAAGAACAGCATTTATTTTAAATAGAAATCTTTTATAACATTAGGCCTATAAATGGCTTTTTATGTCACTTTTGATCAATTATTGTGTCCTTGCTGAAGGTCGGCATTAAACATCAGCGTTTATCATGTCATAACAGGATGGATTACCTTCGTGTCTTCCTCTTTCCACAGAATTTCCTGTTCGGCCTCGTTCAGCTCTTCGGTCGGGTCATACGTGTAGACCGGAAGCAGCTGATGCCGCAGTCGATCAATCCTAAACGTGCATCAGACACACACGCAGCAAAGAAACACTCATTCTGACCTTCAGCACTTATATTACAAACAGAGGCTCAGACATTCTGCCAAATATCTACTGTTGTGTTTCACAGAACAAAACCATAGGGGTACACCACCATAAGGGAAAACCACTATACTAGCAGTCAAAAGTTTTGAAAAATTCAGATTTTTTTTTAATGTTTTTTGAAAAATTACTTTTATGCTCACCAAGGTTGCATTTATTCCACGAAAAAATCCGTAATATTGTGAAATATTACTACAAAACTTGGTTCTAGTGATGCAAAGCTGAATTTTCAGCATCGTTACTCCAGTCTTCAGTGTCCAGGGTTTATGCAGGAATCATAGAGATGAATTTACTACCTTTTACTACCTCCACAATATTTTTTACTACCAACACGACATCAAGCAGCAGCCCTTTTTTGGGGGGTGTGGGAGGGGTATGCAAAGCACCACTTACTACTTACTATAAGGTATGGTGTGACACTGTCACACACATCCTACATATTAGGTACACTAATGTTTAATTGTGATCATTACAAAAAAAAAAAACATAATTGACAATGACAATATTAGTGTCGAGTTGAGTTTCAGTTGTCCTTATCTTAACCCTAGCCCTTGAGTTATCCTAACCATTACGTTAGCCCTTAGCCCTAATAAGGTGAATAATAACTTTAGCACTTCTTAAAAACAAATGACACTTAACGACAATAAACATTAATAAAGATTAATAATAAAGTGTGTCACATCACACACACTTACCCACAAACACACATTCTCACACGCAGACTTAAGCAGTGAAATTACTATCCCAAAACAGCAATTTATTTCATCACATCTTTAAATGTGCTTCAACTATGGCACTGGTTTGCTGCTGAGGTGGTGCGACGACAGCTGATTTGCCGCGATCTGTGTAGTGCTGCTAGCATCGCAAAACAACGAAATAGGGAGCTGCTCCCCCCTCACGCCAACCCGTTAAATATTTTCGATTAGGGATGCACCGATACCACTTTTTGCAGAACGAGACCGATACTTTCATTTTTGGTACTCGCCGATATCGATACCGTAACCGATCCCTGAATTTTCACTGCATTTGTAATTTTAAAATGTATTAGTAGATAAACCAAAAGAATATAAATCATATTAGTTGGCTTAATTTGTTCATCAAATATATATTCAGATATTTTCATGCTTAATTAATCCTGCTAAAAAGCATGCTTCTGTTTCTGTCACTGTTCATTCTATTGCTCTATCATATTTTATCTTCATTGAATAGCACAGCACATGTTTAGAGCAGCTCCAGCAGGGTCAGTGCTGAGGATTGGGTCAGTGGTACAAATGTTTAGACACCAGTGAAATACCAATTATTTAATCCAATTTTGATACTACAACAAAAACTACCAGCCCAATTAATGTGAATTTAAAACATTATTAAAAGCAGTCAGTAACAAAATAAGAACAAATAATCGAATTACAAATAGGACAAATAAATACAATAGATCAAAGAAAAGCTACAAATGAAATAAACTGTTTTTAGAGTTTTTCGGGTAGATTGGTAAATACATTTGAATAAAGTAATCAAATGTGAAAAATTTGCATATTCATTACTGTACATAGCTAAATAAGATAGATGGATATTTTTGTAAAGTTGAAAAGGGTAGACTATTTAGTCAAGAGCAGTGAGTAATTTATTTGTCCTTTGTTTGATTAACATTAAAACACAGTAGCAGGTTTATTAAATTGCTGCCCCTTTAAGACAGAAGGCACGGGCCCCATTCGAACATGGCTACGTTCACTTGAGATATAACTGACTTTTGTTTACTAGGATACTCGTCAAGACGGGCGTTTTTACATTATTTTGTGACATGAAAGACAATTTAATTGAGTATTCGCGCGCCGAGACGCTGGTTTTCGGGGCGCGCGCTTTGGATGTTTGCGTTCATGGAACTTCTTGATATGCACGTCCAGTAATAATGTAGGGAACCACTCGTTATACATAAATCAGGTAACAGGTCATGTTTTACTTTACTTACATATACGATTTAGTTTTAATCCAAATAACACGTGCTGAGTGAACGATCAGGAGCATTCAACAGAAGTGCGCCCGCGCGCTCTCTCTCTCTCTCGTCAGTTAACGACAATAATAAGCTAGATGACTCGTTTTAATTTTCTTTGCCATTGACATCCGATTGAACTATAAACTTTCCACTGATGTCTGTTTGAAAGGATGTGCTCGACCAGCTCGCGCATCTGTGCGCTGCGCGCTCAATCCAATGCGCGTTTCCAGTGCTCGCGCTAAATTGTGTTACTATATTGCGTTTAATATTCCACTAATAAGACATATTTACTTCATAGACAGCCTTATTTTTTGGGGAAAGAATGGAATCTCGTATATTGTCAATATTGAAAACCATATAGACCCAGTTAGATGGGGCTTCGAAAATTTACTACCTCGTCAAATGACGTTTACTACTTTTTACTACTTTTACTGGCCTTAATTTGGCATAATTTAATTTACTACCTTTTACAACCCCGCGGAAACCCTGGTGTCACATGATCCTTCAGAAATCATTCTGATATGAGAATTTGATGCTCAAAAATATTTCTTATTATTATCAATGTTGAAAACAGTTATGCTGCTTCTTATGTTAATGGAAACTGTAATACATTATCATTCAACGGTGCGGGGTAAGTAACATTTAAAACAATCAGCAAGGCAGGCTTGTGCAAAATTTAGAATTTCAGAATTGGCCTCCAATCAATTCATGAATTGGAATTTGAATTGAATTGACTCCACCCCACAGGAAGTTGAATTTGAATTGGAAAGAATGTGCTGAATCTCACATACTGTACATTCAGTGTTAGGAAGGTTACTTTGGAAATGTAATTGCTTACTGTACTAAGTTACCCATTATAAATGTGGTTTGGATTACTTTATTTGGACTACTTTATCAATGTAAAGGAATTTCCTTTTAATTTGACTAGTAGCCTAACTAATTAAATTACACATTTTACCTCAGTAATACAACTAATACAATTACATTCATTTTGTAATTCAATAACATAATTTCATTACAGTTAACTCCCTCCTCAACCCTGCATACATTTTGTTCTAATATATATATATATAAACAAATGTCCACCTCAAATTGTTTTTTTCCCCTAAAAATTTAGTAAAGTAATTCTGGGAAATGGAGACATGTTCTATCATGTTCCACAAAATTACAATTACAATAAATCAAACTTAATTATTTTGTTCTGTGACTAGAGCTGTCAGGCGTGGGGTTGAGGAGATGAAGCAAGGACTCAATTGCAGGAAAAATGGTTTTTTATTAACTATTAAAAAATAAAAACAAATGCAAACAAAACTACCCCATAGGGGAAAACAAATGACTTGACTGACTTGACAAGGGGTAACACACCAGGAACATACGACAACGAAACAGCACAGGACTGCAAACACAGGGAGAATAAATAGGGAGACCAAACAAAGGAGTAATGAGGGAGGACAGGTGGGGCAAATGAATCAATAATCAGGTAACAAGATGGGAGGGGCTAGACAATCAACAGGAGAGCACATGGCACAAGGAAACATGACAAGCCCTGTGCTCACACCAAACATGACAAAAAACACAAGCACATGGCCAGTAAAACAAATCACCAGCCATGTGCTCACACAAAACAAGAGAACATGAAAGCACACAGCTAGTGTAAACAAGCTGCGTGCTACACAGCACAAGACAAAACATGAGTGTCAGGGCTCTGTCACAAAACCGAGAAATAGACAAGACAGAAGTGACAGAACCCTGACAAGAGCTTTTAACATTCATTGCTGGGGGGAAATATTTCCTGTTAATGTAATCTGTACATTAGTAGTTCAAACTAATATCATTTATAGAATATGTAATGTAATTATATCTGACATATACTGTAAATCTTCATTGTTAAACACTTCACTTAAAATATCTATATGAATTTCTTAGAATTTTTATTGAATTGCAATTCTGCTTCCTTTACTTCAAATTTGAATTGTAGTTCTAGATCCTATTTTCGACATCAATTCAAATACAAGAATTGAACTGGAATTCAGGAGTCATTCTCAATTCAATTCTGAATTGTGCACAAGCCTGCAGCAAGGAGGCATTCAAATGATCAAAAGTGACAGTAAAGACATTTAAAATGTTAAAAAAAGATTTCTATTTCAAATAAGGTCTGTTCTTTTCAACTTTCTATTCATCAAAGAATTTATCACCTTTTCCATAAAAAGATATTAAGCAGAAAAAACTGTTTTCAACATTGATAAACATAAGAACCATTAATTATATTTGAGAACCAAAAATAACCGAGCAGCAAACCAGCATATTAGATTGATTTCGAAATATATAAAGATTATTGTATTCAGGAAAAAATGTAAATAATTATAAGACAACTTGCTGTCTCCATCCACTGAACATTGTGATTCAGATTCATTCCCTCTTGGCTCTTAACGAAGGCGGTCGCATTCTCTCTCCCTCTCCCTCCCCTTACCTCTCCTGCTTTGCTTCTCTCGTCACGTCTAATGTCTTGTATTTTGAGAGACTCTCGCTACACTGCTCTCCAAAACCAAGAAATTATGGATTTGATCAACTGGTCTCTCAGCGCAATTGACACCATCTTCTCGACGAGAAGCTTGGGTTCGGGGGAACCTGACTGCCCTGCCGGAGCGTTCGCGGCTGGCTACACGATGGACGCGTGGGAGAGGTGGCGGGTCGTGTGTCTGGCGGCTCTTTCCGTGGAGGACATTGAAGATATCTACCTATTCGGCACCATGATAACAGGTCTTCTGCTGATTGGATTAGGCATTGCCCTGGTTTATCGAGGAATTAAGAAGACGGTGACAGCTGTCCAAAGCCCCGCAAGGCTGCCCGTGATGATTGAAGCGGTGGGCAGAGCTGTCAGCACTCAGACTGGGTCTATGAACCACAATATGGATAACATCATGGAGAAGCTCACAGCTTTGCAAAGGCAAATGGATCGTTTCAGAGACCAAAATGGACCAGGAGAATAGCCTGTATAAATTGAATACGGCTACTCGCCCCAAGACCAAACAATCACAATCTTATCTGTTTCGGCACCCCACTACCAGCACTGGCCTTGGCCAAGGCCGCTGCTGGAACAACAACTCTCCCGGAAGAGCACTGCAGTGAGCCGCTCTTGCGTTCCTTCCCCGACTCCCCAGACACCTGGTGATTGTTGACTCTGCCTGGGACATGATCAAGGTTGTCTCCATGGCAACTTGCTGTGTATCGCTATGACAATCCTGCGGACTGAGGCTCCTAGATTATGGTGCTGGCTTAGCGACTCTCTCCAGGCCTACACATACATGAACTTACATATACACGGATATGCACCTGCCCCCACACCCCATCCCACGCCTTCGCCGCTTCGTACCCCCAGTCTGACAGGCGGGTCTGTGACCAGCGCCATAATGGCTGCAGGACCGGATGCTGCTTGCCTGTGCTGGACTACCTCCATCCCCCACTCCCAACCGTGTTGCAATGTCTTGTTTGTAGAGTGTACTGTTTATGTGCTAATGTTGCTGAGGTGTTTTTTCCTGTTCCCAGACTGTTCTCCTTACAGGAGCATAGTCTGGGGGTTTCCTTTTTTTCTCCTCACCTCTCCTCATGTCATGCTGTATTTTTCTCAAGTTGGCGCTGATTATAGCAGCCACGGTAACACCTTATTACCAAAGCAAATTCTTTGTATGTGCACAACACTACTTGGCAATAAAAAAAAAATTGATTCTGAGATGTATCTGTATACCTTGACCCCAACTTGAGGACTTTGTAAAAATAGGTTTTCTTTGATTAATAATTCTAATTTACTACGTATTGAATATAAGACCATGCATAGAATACATAATTACACAATTTAAAAAATACAAAATGGGGTTTTCTAATTTGCCCATCTGTGTTTAATGTAACGTCATTAGCCCGGACACAGACTCCATTCTTTAAGGTATTGCTCCTCTGGTCAAAATGTTTGCTCTGAGTTTACAGAGAATATGTGCATTGTTCTTAAGATTAAAATACTGTTCTCCGCTTATGGATAATGTGCTTATTAAGAGCAGATGCTGCACCCCATTATGCCAAATTAGTTTATATTGCTCTACTATTTGCCAAGAAAGCTATTCTTCAAAATTGGAAAATGATACAATTAGCAAATATTAATCACTGGTTAAATTTAGTATTAGAACACATGGCAAAGGAAAAAAATAGGCTACCGTAGAAAGAAAGAGTACGAGTCGTTTACTTTTTTTGGTAACACTTTACAATAAGGTTCATTAGTTAATGCATTAACTAACATTAACTAACCATGAGCAATACCTTTGTTACTGTATTTGTTCATCTTTGTTAACGTTAGTTAATAGAAATAGAGCTATTCATTGTTTGTTCATGTTAGTTCACAGAGCATGAACTAATGTTGACAAGATTTTAATAAAGTATTAGTAAATGTTGAAATTAACATGAACAAAGATTAATAAATGCTGTATAAGTGTAGTTCATTATTAGTTCATGTTAACTAATGTAGTTAACTAATGTTAACTAACGAACCTTATTGTAAAGTGTTACCCTTTTTTTTTAATAAATATTTATTTTGAAAAGTGTATATCTGGAGCGGAAAGCGAAATCATTTTAAAGTCAGATTTAGCAAATGTCCATCGAAGAAGAGCAAGATCTGGGAGTATTCTGAAAGCCTACACAAAACCTTTCTGTGTCATGTGAAACTAGTAATAATCAAGCTTTTTATACTACCGGTTATGAGCGACAATAGGGTATGAAATATCATATCAGAATAAAGGAGAAACACTGAATGAAACTTACTTGACACTTGATATATCAACATCCTAACGAAGAGAATACACTTTTGTAAACATTACGTTTAAACGTTAATGAAGTTAGTCGTTGCACACATGTATAAATCATTGTATTTCATTGTATGTATTTTTTTCATAAGAAATTGAAGTACATTATATATAAATTTTGTACATATGTTGAATTTAGATACACCTGCTATTATGGTAGAATTCATGTAAGGCATGACTTTATATTTTAGGTATTCATTTCTGTATTTTTGAGCGTGTAAATTCCAGATTACATCGAGTAATTGTCAGCATGTTTGTTTTCTTATTGTCTTTTTCTCTTTCTCCTCATATTGTCTTGTTGTAAAATAAAAAGGAGAATGATTTCTGAAGGATCATGTGACACTGAAGACTGGAATAATAAAGCTAAAAAAACAGCTTTAAATGACAGGAATAAATTATATTTTACAACATATTAAACATATGCTTTGCAACGTATTGTCTTAGTTGGAGACATTTGATTTAATATTCAACAATATTATAGATCCTCCTTCATTGACACCATTATTTGAGAACTAAATGAATAACTTTTTTACAACAGAAATGAACCATCACTGAACTAACTTAAGCTGGACTGTGACACTATTTTCTTCCGGAAACAAACTTTGTTGCATTATTTTCCTGTTATCTCTGTAAAGCTGCTTTGAAACAATCTGTATTGTAAATAATATTTCACAATATTACTGTTTTTACTGTATTTTTGATCAAATAAATGCAGCCTTGATGAGCAGAAACGACTTCTTTCAAAAAACATTAAAACAAATTCATATTTATTCCAATCTTTTGAACGGCAGTGCATTCTTCTAATGCCTTTGTGTGTGTGTGTGTGTGTGTGTGTGTGTGTGTGTGTGTACTCACCTCCGTTTCCTCCTTATGTACATCACCTATAAAACAAAATACATTATTATTTCCTAGAAACAATGCCTGGAAAGCACATTGAATGATGTCTGTAATAATGTCAGATTCAGATTATTTTATTTAAAGCCATGTCAGCATTCAAAGCTATTTTCATGGCAAAAATTCAATAACAAAAATACAAATATCATTTAAATACAATAAAAACAAACAGCAAGTCATATTATACAAGATTCTTTAAATTAACATATGATAAAAAATCCAAAATCTTATCAAATATTATAATCTTGTTAAATATGTCCTTAAGTGAAGTAACTTCATAAAGAGCATTCTGCTTGTATTAAGTCCAGGACAATACGTTTGCCAGATAAGGGAATCTTACAAAACATGCATAAAATTGGGTCTTCTCCTTAAAGGGATAGTTCACCCAAAAATGAAAATTCTGTCAGTTATTACTCACCCTCATGTTGTTCAACCCCGTAAGACCTTCGTTCATCTTCAGAACACGAATTAAGATATTTTTGATGAAATCTGAGAGCTGGATCACTCCTCCATAGGCTTCTAAGGGATTGAAACTTGTTCCCCGAAAAGTTATTAAAGACATCGTTAAAATAGTCCAAGTGACTACAGTGGCTCAATCTTAAGTTTATCAAGCGACGAGAATACTTTTTGTGCGCAAAAACAAACAAAAATAACGACTTTATTTCAACTATTCATTTCCTTCTCTGTGGGCCTCTAGTCAGTTAACGTAGTGTGATAGCGTAGTGCTACGTCACACGTAGGCTCACTATTGGCCGACATTGGTGTGTGTGATGCGTGTGACGTACAACACAGAAGCGCTGCGCTGTTACACTAGTGAACTGACTCGAGGCCCACAGAGAAGGAAATTAATAGTTGAAATAAAGTCGTTATTTTTGTTTGTTTTTGCGCACAAAAAGTATTCTCGTCGCTTGATAAACTTAAGAATGAGCCACTGTAGTCACTTGGACTATTTTAACGATGTCTTTAATAACTTTTCGGGGAACAAGTTTCAATCCCTTAGAAGCCTATGGAGGAGTGATCCAGCTCTCAGATTTAATCAAAAATATCTTAATTTGTGTTCTGAAGATGAACGAAGGTCTTACGGGGTTGAACAACATGAGGGTGAGTAATAACTGACAGAATTTTCATTTTTGGGTAAACTATCCCTTTAAGCAAAAAAACATGGGTCAAACTTGTGTGACCCATACGACATCTGGTGTAGACCACTTGATCAAGTCTAGTTTTAAGAGTGATAAAAAGTGTTTGTAATTTCCAGATGAGTTATGTACAACTTATTATTCTTGCACATATTCCACTCTTCTTGCCACTTATTTAATATGTATCGATTAATAATCGGTCTGATATCTGAGGGAGGAATTTGACAATCAATCACTTCCTGATTAAGAGCTTCCGAAGCAGCGGCATCTAATAATGCCAGAGATGCAGCAGCGCACGCATTCACAACAGAATAAAGGCCTTTTGTCTTTTTTGGATGATCGGCTCAATCAAATGATCGTGCACCTTCACCTTCTCCCCCCACACTAGTGAGAAACACCCAGAAGCAGCACAGCAAAGAGAGAGGGTGCAGATGTGTGTTCATACCACTGCTGCCAGGACCCCGATCACAGTGATGAGGAAGAAGGGCACGAGCACGTAGCTGACGGCCACATCGTGAGGAGGAGGAGGAGGAGGAGGAGTGGTGCTGTTCATACTGAGGCCTTCACTGCTCGTCTCCTGCACGCATGTGACTCCCACATGCTCTCTCGGCCCCGGGAACCACTGGGAAACACACGAGAATACACTTATTCATGGACGAGGAATGCTGGGAAAGAGCTAAAGGGGTTCATCATTTTATTTCAGACTTGTTTACACTTTATCTTCTAGCTGAATCAGCCATACTTTAAAGTTTCTTTAATCGGGCTGATCAACATTCCCGTTTACAGCACCGCTGGCGGTAGCGTTCACTCCAACATCAAAAGGGAAAAAGTTTATTTAGCGATATTTTAAAATTCTATTTGTAGCTTGCTTTAGATACATATTTTCCCCCCACTGTGCCAAATGACAATTCCCTTATGTCTGAATGTTTTATAGGTTTTTCCTTTCTAATTTACTTGAAGATTTTTGTTGTATCTTCATTTTTCTCATTACTGTAATACAGCGAAACATATGTTTGTTGTTATTGCTATTTAAATCAACATACATTAAGGCAGTACAACAAATACTACCATAATGTAGGCTAAGTATAATACACCATTGCAGTAATAAGAGTTTTGAGCATTTAATGAGCATTAATGTTGTATTGTTATTATGCTGTGTTTTTGAGGTATTCTTCAACGTATCATGGTACAAGAATATAGTATAGGCTATATCAAAGTAGCATGTGTGAAGGGTGAATTGTCTAAACAGCCTTTCTAAAGCTCTGTATAAGCAAAATAGAGCCGTTGACATGTCAACATACTTTTAACACCACACAATCTGCATAACGCACGACTTCTCTCTATTAGGGAAGTGTAACATTTGGATTTAATAGCACTACATAGCGTCCAGCAGAAGACTGCTTTAATACACATTTTACAACGGCAAAGCGTTTATGTCGCACATGACTTTGCGAAAAACTACGCATTCAATGACATTATCTGCTCCCGTTTGTTTACATAACGGTAGTTGCATTATTACGGTGACCAGCACTAATATCATCAATGTCGCGATAATTATGAGCGGTAATAATAATAACACTGGTGTCTGCTGACTCACGTGAAAACATCATGACCAGTCAGACTTCACCATCGAGGCATTAAAGTAAACACACCTGATTCAGTCAAAAGAGCAGAGTGAGTGTCACTTAACTATAAGACGACTCCAAATCCAGTTATTATAACACAAGTCATGGGTTTGTCTGACATTAAACCCCCACTGGCAGTGTTTACGGGAAGCAAGTCCTGCGATGAAAAGGAAACGATTATGGTGGTGCTGGAGGGAGGAGTTATGATGAGTTATGCACGATATTGATCAGCAGATGTCGCCACTGCATTAAATCATACATACTACTGCATCATACCATATCATATCATATCATATCATGTCATGTCATGTCATGTCATGTCACGTCATAAAGGTTAATACAGGTGAAACCAATACTATACATTATATAACTGCTATTCTATGACTGATATTCTTTGTAATTATTTTATTTGCAGGTTTAAGGATTTGATAAATAATGTGTAAGCTGTAGCACCGCTCTATTTGCATTTGTGTATGGGATTTTGCAATAACATTAGTAGATTATTATTAGACTTTTGTTATATATTTACAACAATATTTTCAACTTATGAAACCTCGACGTAATCAGAAATTGCAAAACACACATCTTTAAAATAGCTGAAAAACCACGCCTACTAAAGACATGCCAGCCAATCTGATGTCTGCAGTTCCAAACGCCCATAGTGATTGACAAGCAAAGTGCGTTCTCTGATTGGCTGAAAAGCGCGGGCCGCCCCCTGGCTCTTTATTTTAGAGATTTCCTTTTTTTACAGTCTATGGAGATTTCACAAAGGTTTCAGTGAGCTTTCAAGTTATAAAGATATTATATTCCTGGCACAATTATATAATAACAATACATAAATAAATACATAAATAAATAAAATATTATAGAAAAATAACCATGACATTATGGTAGTGAATTATTCAACGCGTAAACGTCAGTGCGCTCTGAACCAGTTCAATCTCAACCTCATATTCACAAACAGGAAACGCGCTTTGGGTTGTGCATATGCTACGCAGTTTACGCAGAGCTCAGAGTAATGGCGTCTTTGCGACGACACCAGCTCACAAGACTCACAAAATGAAGCGACGGAGGGAATATTCGTGTTAGCAGAGGGCTTTTAGAGGGGTTTGTGGCTGCGGGACTGCATTGAGAGGCGCAGAGCTGACCGGAGTTAAGGACTTTCATCTGTTCAGCGCGATGATAAAGCTCAAGTCCAACCAGACGCGCACGTATGACAGAGACGGTTATAAAAGGCGCGCGGCCTGCCTGTGCTTCAGGAGCGAGCGCGAGGAGGAGGTGACGCACACCAGCAATCACTGCGCCTTTACTTTTTACTTCAACTAATACATTAACTCTAAATATAGTCAGCGTATACATGTAGCAGTGTGTAGGTGTTAGAAGTAGAGTTGTACGTGTTTGTATATATTATGTATGTGTGTATTGTACGATCACAGAACGATATCGGCTCATATCTGTTTTTGTTTAAAACGCATAAATTACTGGGGAATCTTGTTCAAATTGTTGCTAACAAAAAGGTTTAACCTGATCTTTTGGACTTTCTGCATGTGGTAATCTCATGCGTTTTAAACTCTCTTGAAGCACCATGTAAATATGAAATACACTGCTGCATGATAGCTATCAGTACAATTGAATTTATTAATATATGAATCTTATACCTTCACTGTACCATAGTACTGCCACAGCAGTGTTTATTATGATGGCCACAGCCTGTTTTTTTATGACCATGTTGGCTAATACCAGGAAACAATCTCAAAAGTAGCTGTAGTATTCGGTATAATGGAATATGAAACATTTAGTGTTACATAATGTTGCTTTTGCCATGTTAAAATATTCCGGAGTTCAAACACACTGTTGTCACAATCAGTTGTATTAATTTACATTTCTGTAACGTTAGACTTTAACCATGATTCACCCTCACTATATGCACTATAATTGTGTCAGTGATTTTGTTAGCCTAAAGCACTTAAACTCTCATTGAAAGGCATTAGAAGAATGCACTGCCGTTCAAAAGATTGGAATAATTACGATTTTTAAAAAAACATTTTTTGAAAGAAGTCGTTTCTGCTCATCAAGGCTGCATTTATTTGATCAAAAATACAGTAAAAACAGTAATATTGTGAAATATTATTTACAATACAGATTGTTTCAAAGCAGCTTTACAGAGATAACAGGAAAATAATGCAACAAAGTTTGTTTCCAGAAGAAAATAGCGTCACAGTCCAGCTTAAGTTAGTTGAGTGATGGTTCATTTGTTCTGTTCTGTTTTTAAAAAAAGTAATTAATTTAGTTCATTTATATATATCTCCGCTCTGGAGTAAACCGTGATGTCATCGTCCAGCTCAGTGCAGTTCTTGTATAATAGTGTCAATGCAGGCAGATCAATATTATTGTTGAATATTAAATTAAATGTTAAATTTAATGTCCCCAACTAAACAAGCCAAGCCAATGGCAACAAAGGTGGAAAAAGGCAACAGTGGCAAAGGCAACTTTGGGAGAACCCAGGCTCAGTCGGGGGGGTATTATATGTTAGAAGTAAAAACGGTTATGAATGGTTGCATATTAACTTAAAAGTTGTCATATTAAACCAGGATAGGAGGAGGAGGGAGCATTAAGGTTATGTGGCACACCTTGATGTCTGAGTGATGAGCAGATCATTGACCCGCATGTCTCTTCTGCAGCGCTCTGACGGTGTGTGTGTGTGTGTGTGTGTGTGTGTGTGTGTGTGTGTCAGGTGCTGTTGGTGAGCAGCAGCAGTCATCCCGACCGCTGGATCGTTCCCGGAGGAGGGATGGAGCCGGAGGAGGAGCCCGGTGTCGCTGCTGTCAGGGAGGTGTGTGAAGAGGTGGGCTTTCTTCCTTTAAAACACTTATTTGTGCTTATTACTGTGATAATTGACTCAGGTGGTCGCTAGGAGAATCACAGGAATTGGTTCAAGTACTAAATGACTTTAAACGCCTGTTGTACAAAAGGTGCATAAAACAGGCTAAGAGCAAACTCAAAACACAAGTTACAAAAACTAGAACTGTTTAGTTACTAAAGCAAGCACCAACTTCTCTCCCTAAATGCCCGTTCACAGCAAGAACTATAACTATATCAGCGTCCACACTAGTGGAAGCTATTGTTCTGGTTATTTATTTAAGATGGATTCTGATTGGTGGTCAATGTTTTTATCGTTTAAAAAAGTGATTCCAATGATATTGTTTCTCTGTGCCGTCATCCTTATACCTAGTTGTGGTGTGGACTCTGCTATTCTTTTATATTGAGAACGATTTTTATAATTATATCTTTATCGTTATCTTTATAGTTATCCTCAGGGCTCCAGACTAACTTTTTTCACTAGCAGCACAGTGGCCCCCAACAGGCTTTATGCCGAGCGTCACGTGACCAAACCGGAAAACGGGTCTCATTGCATCCGCTTGTCAGAGAAAGTGTTAACGGCCGTAAGAACTAACTACGATATCTATGGATTTTTAAGGTAATCAGCTAACCTACTAAGTTCACTTTGTTATTGGTGTTTTATGCTATTTAAATATCTAAACGTTAGTGTGAAGAAGAAAAATTAAAAAACTTTTAAATATCAATCTGCACATGCGAGGGACATTGGTTATGCTCATTTTTGCTTGCTCCTTTTAAGTTATCTTGAGTAAAACCGCAGAAAAATTCATGAAGCACATACAAAAGACCTGAATCGGAAGCGATGTGATCTGTTTTCCGGCTTGGTCACGTGACGCTCGGCATAAAGCCTACTGAAAATTTTAGGGCCACAACCAGAAAAAATAGGGGCACACACCGTAAATCAACATGCTAACCAAATATTCACATGTCTACTAATTTCCACTGTATTACTAATAAACACTTTGATAATAGATGCAGAAATTACAATGTGCTGTTTAAAATTCAGTGTCACATTTTATTGAGCACTTTTGAAGATGCAACAACAAGGTAAACCGACAGCACCTTCATGACGGTACAAATATAAAAAAAAATACCATACATTCAGAATAAAAAAAGTGCTTAGTAACCTTTCGGTCATTTCACAGTTACAAACAATACTTAACAAATGCATGTAAACATTAGAGGCACTGGCCAATAACATTCCACTAGAACAAGTAGGCCTAAACAACTTGTGCCTTTACTCACTCCCCCTTAGAGCAGATCCTCCTGTGATTTATTAACATGTCACGGCATACTCTACGCTTGAGGATTAGATTTAACTAGCGTATTGTGTTTAAACTGCGGCAAACTTTGTGTTCCCCGCAGTTCTGGGGTAGCGACTGCAACATTCGCAGTTCATGGGGTTCGTCTCCTTACAGTACCTCAACAAGCTGAATTCTCACAGCCAGTCTTCCCGAAAATGGTGGGTTCGGGCCTTTTTCGCCACACAAACCTCTGACTCTGAATCATCATCCGACTGTGGCACTGTAGATCTGGCACACTAGCCGCAGGTCGGAAGAACGAGTCAGTAGTTCGCTGGCTCATTGCTCAGACGCACATAGCAGGTCGTGATATTTGTCTCCGTCTCCTTCCCACAGACGTTTACGCACACTCGATTATCACTAGGACCCTCCACACGTTAACCACTTACAGTGGCCTTTCCCTATTCTTCTCACACTCGTTGGCCTGTCACACATTCTGGATTCATTGACGCTCCCCTTCCATGTTTAACGTGTAAAAAAAAAAAGTGGCAGATTTACTGGTCCCACATGTGCGACTGGATGTAAAATTCAGTCGCACACTCTCTAACTTTGGTCGCAGTCTGGAGCCCTGTATCCTCCTTGATGTGAACGGACCTTAACATGTGGATTCAACGCATACCAGATGTGGGCCGGATCTGGGCCGACACTGTTGCTGTCTGGGTGTTGAAGCCTGGAGTTTTTCTCAAGCGGCATTAACTAGTAATGTTCAGTTCTTGAACTAATCATTCTTTTAAGCCAGTATTCACAGAGTTGGTTGATGATGAAAGATGCCCTCTGAAGAAGTAGAAGATCTGAAATTAATGAATGAAAAAGAACCAAAGCAGTTCGTTCGAACTGTTGAAGGTTTCAGAGTAGAGCTGCACGATTATGGATAAATTGGGAATCACGATTCTGAATAGACAACTAAACAAAATAACTTGATTTACTAGAGGTTCTGACAAAATGTTCAGTCTGTTTAGAAAGAAAATAAAGTAATATGCGTACAGATGCGCTTCCACGGAAGCTGTGATTAACCAACGTCTACTTCTGGGGCCACGTGACCGATTGCTCTCTCCCTATCCAATCACGTTGATCGATAAATATAAATTAAAACAATCACGTAAAGACCACCAACGGGGGAAAATAGCGGAGTAAAAGTGCAGATATTTGTTCTACTTGCAATATTTGTAATTCGTTACTTCATAGCCCTGGTCTTTTGTCATCAACCCGAACTAAAGGTCGTTTCACTTCAGTTCTGTGAAGCAGCTTGACCGGTTACCGGCTTAAAAGAACGATTACTTCAAGAATCAAACATCACTATTTCCATTAAGCTATAAAACCATCCTCTGTCCATCCTTGGGCTGTCAAATTAAAATTAGTTGTTTCAAATATTTGTCGAATTTGAAATGAAAATCCACATTCGAAATCCGAATGCAAAAATAGTCAGGCAGACTTTTTTTTAGTGTGTCCAGATGTGGTGCTGCTACGTTGTTCATTAAAAACACTGCAGAAATAGAGGAGCTCAATGTGTAGGAGATCTTGGTTACGTCAAAACCGCAACCATAGAAGGGGTTTTCTGCCCGGCTTTTTCAGCGTTTCCCATGTAAACATGCGCTCGACGAAATTACACTCACACTCGCACAAGAGAGACGCATGTTTAGAAAGCCATGTGAAGTTAAAAGCATCGCGAGTTGTTTTTCATGGCTTATTATATTTGCATACAGAGATATGCATGATATAACACAATCACTAACGATAGACATTATTATACCGTCTCCACAATGTAGCCTATATCTTCATATCGCCAGCACTAATAAGATCATTAAGGACACAATTTCGAAATCTAGGGATGAGAAACTTACCCTCGGCTCTCCATCACTATTAATATATATATATATATATATATATATATATATATATATATATATACAGCCTCTGTGTGTTTTCATTTTATCTCTGTTAATTACAATCCTCAGAGAGTTTCCATTTTAGGAGTCCTGGTTTGCTATATATGTTGGATTGAAATATTAAGAATTGAGTATAAGAATTCTAGCGAACTTTACAATACAATTCAATTCAACGTGTTAATGTATAACTACAGCATTAAGTATGTTTGCTTGTAATTGTTCAATGTTAATTCATTGTTTGTTCATAATGCATAAAGTAATGTTTATTTATACAACGGAAATGAATTAGATAAATTTAAAAAAATGCTGTAAAAGTATTGCTTCCTGTTAGCTCATGATGCCCAGTGCATTAACTAATGTTTGCTAAGTGAACTTTACTATAAGTATTTCCATTTTAAAGGAAGCTGCAGATTTGATTTTCTCTGCTCTATTCCTTTTTGCAGTTTCGCCGACTGTTACATCTGCAAACTCACATGATGTCAAGTCTGTAAATCATTAGTCATGCAGTTCTCACATTTCCAAGCTAAGTCAAATAATAGGAATTGTTCCACACGTGAGGATTACTGTTCAGAGCCACACACACAAATAACCTTAGGTTTACTTGACAAGCTCTTGTTTTGTTTGCTATAGTGTATATAGGGTTATAGGGTTACATATAGGGTTAAATCTGTTTTATTAAACATTTTATATGGTTCTGTGATTTAGATTAATTTAAGAGCGCTCTTTTCGTCAAAGCCGTCAACTTAGTAAATATTTTTTACATTTAACCTCTGAGAACTATCTTTTGCTTAAGTTGTTTCGTGATGCTGTAAAATGCTACAGGATGTTATCCAGGGTTCCCGCGGATCGTTTAAAAGTTTTAAGAGGTGTTCAATTAGATGTTTAAAATTTAAGGCCATAAAAAGCTTAACATCTTATTTTTACTTATGAGAGGAGATCTTACATTTTAGATGACACTGACTTAGACATATCTAAATCCTTGACCAAATTAAAACTCTAATTAGCGTACATATATTGAACAAAATTATAAACGCAACACTTTTGTTTTATTTTTGTTTTTGCCCCCATTTTTCATGATCTGAACTCAAAGACATGTACATAAAAAGGCCTATTTCTCTCAAATATTGTTCACAAATCTGTCTAAATCTGTGTTAGTGAGCTCTTCTCCTTTGCTGAGATAATCCATCCACCTCACAGGTGTGGCATATCAAGATGGTGATTTAGACAGCATGATTATTGCACAGGTGTGCCTTAGGCTGGCCACAATAAAAGGCCACTCTAAAATGTGCAGTTTTACTGTATTGGGGGGGTCCGAAAACCAGTCAGTATCTAGTGTGACCACCATTTGCCTCACGCAATGCAACACATCTCCTTCACATAGAGTTTTGGTAGCCATTTTTGATTTAGTCTTAGTCTTCATCTTCAGACGAAAATGCTTATTGGTCTTAGTCACATTTTATTCATTTGTCTTTCATAGTTTTAGTTGACAAAGTTATTGCATTTTTGTCAACTTTTAGTCATTATAATTTTTTAGGGTGCCGTACCCCCTCTTCTGCAGTCACACCTTTTCCATTAAAGGATTAGTTCACCTCAAAATGAAAATTTTCTAATAATTTACTCACTCCAATGCCATCCAAGATATCCATGTCTTTCTTTCCTCAGTGGAAGAGAAATTACGTTTTTTGAGGAAAACATTTCTGGATTTTTCTTCGAATAATAAACTTCAATGACAACCAGCATTTTGAAGTCCAAATCAATGCAGTTTCTTTGGTCTTTGAAGTGCTTGAAACGGACTGTGCACAATCGCAGCTGAGGAGGAGAGTCTTATCTCGTGAAACGATATGTCATTTAAAAAATAAATAAATAAATATATATATATATATTTATAGATATTTTTTAACTACAATTGTTCGGATTGAGCTGATCTGCAATGCACCGGGAACTACGTCATCACGTTGAAAGGTCAGGCTCGATGTCGCCGGCGCCGGCGGAAGTACCGCCCCATTGTTTACAAAGCGACCAATACAATTTGAACTATCCTCCTTCGCACGGTCGAGTGGGCGGTACTTCCGCCGGCGCCGGTGACATCGACAGAGACCTTTCAACGTGATGACGTAGTTCCCGGTGCATTGCAGATCAGCTCAATCCAAACAATTGTAGTTAAAAAGTGTGTGTGTGTATATATATATATATATATATATATATATATATAATTTTTTTTTTTTTTTTGAAAATGACCTATCATTTTGCGAGATAAGACTCTCCTCCTCAGCTGTGATTGTGCACAGTCCGTTGAAGCACTTCAAAGATCTTTGAAACTGCATTGATTTGGACTTCAAAACGCTGGTTGTCATTGAAGTCCATTATTCAAAGAAAAATCCAGAAATGTTTTCCTCAAAAAACTTAATTTCTCTTCCACTGAGGATAGAAAGACATGGATATCTTGGATGGCATTGGGGTGAGTAAATTATTAGGAAATTTTCATTTTGAGGTGAACTAATCCTTTAAGGGACCATATTTGCCCCTTTAATCGATTTTTCCAGTTCATTTTTTACCATTATAAATACCTTTTATAAATGCTTTAAATAAAAAAATGTTCAATAAATATGCAATGATGGTAAAAACAGGGATAGTTTTAAATATTAAATTAAAATCGCCAGTAGGTGACAGTAAGTCACTGTGTTTATGAGTGAGTCGAGTCATTCATTCATTCAGTAACGAAGCAAGTGGCAGTATTTATGAATGGGTCATTGAATCTCACGATTCGTTCAAAGCCACAGATTCGTTCTCGAATCACCGCTGTGTGCTGCAGTTCTGCTGTGGCTTTCGTTGCAAAATAGCAATAATATGATCAACATTAAAAACACTGCTGGATATCAGCCTGCATTTTGATCGCAGATTTGGTCGAACAAACAGCGCAAGTGGCTCGTGACAGAATAAAGTCCTACTGAATGACACTTTAATTTAAGCATAAAATCTCAAATGAAGATCGCTGAACTCCAGCTTACTTGTCTGTGTTTTCAGATCATCTGTGCTTCTTCAGCAGTGTAGAGAGAGCGCGCACGCATGGTTGCCAGTGTTCTTTTAACAGAAAAGCTCTGACTGTAATGCTGCCTGAATCATAATCATACACTGTTCGTTCGTTGGCCAAAGGAGGACTGCCCCCCCCCCCCGACTGAGCCTGGGTTCTCCCAAGGTTTTTTTCTCCATTCTGTCTCTGATGGAGTTTTGGTTCCTTGCCACTGTCGCCTTTGTCGCCATTTGGCTTTTGTCTTGCTTAGTTGGGGACTTTTAATTTTAAATTTTAAACAATATTATTAAAACATTATTGTCCGGTTATCTCTGTAAAGCTGCTTTGAAACAATCTGTATTGTAAAAAGCGCTATACAAATAAAGGTGACTGGGAATTTCAATTATTTAAATCTGGGAACCGTAATCATGAATGCTCGTAAACACAGTCTGTAATGTGTTGTCGTCTCCTTTATTTGACAAAAACAAGTTTTTTTTTAAGCACACTTCAGTCTCATCTTTTTTCGTCAATGATATTGCATGTGTTGATAGTCACAGTTATTGTTTAATGACGTGGGTGTCGTCTCTCATCGTCTTGTCTTAGTCGGAAAAAAAGGTTGTCAACGAACATTTTTCATTATAGTTTTTGTTAACAAAATGAACACTGATAGAGTTGATCAGGTTGTTGATTGTGGCCTGTGTAATGTTGGTCCACTCCTCTTCAATGGCTGTACGAAGTTGCTGGATCGGCAGGACCTGGAACACGCTGTCGTATACGCCGATCCAGAGCATCCCAAACATGCTCAAAAGGTGACATGTCCAGTGAGTATGCTGGCCATGCAAGAACTGGGATGTTTTCAGCTTCCAGGAATTGTGTCCAGATCCTCCAACATGGGGCCCTGCGTTATATTGCTGCAACATGAGGTGATGGTCGTGGATGAACGGCACAACAATGGGCCTCAGGATCTCGTCACGGTATCTCTGTGCATTCAAAATGCCATCAATAAAATGCACTTGTGTTCGTTGTTCATAACATACGCCTGCCCATACCATAACCCCACCGCCACCATGGGCCACTCGATCCACAACGCTGACATCAGCGAACCGCTCACCCACACATCTCCATACACGCTGTCTGCCATCTGCCCTGTGCAGTGAAAACCAGGATTCATCCGTGAAGAGAACACCTCTCTAAAGTGCCAGACGCCATCGAATGTGAGCATTTGCCCACTCAACTCGGTTACGACGACTAACTGCAGTCAGGTCGAGCCCCCGATGAGGACGACGAGCATGCAGACGAGCAAGAAGATTTATATTCTTCTTCGTTAGTTTTTATTGGCAGTTGGCAAACAAGCTGAGTGATGTGCAATGCATTACCGTCCGCCACCACGCACGGTAATAGAGCTTTTGTTTAATTTTTTTGCCGCTCCAGTCAGAATGACTGAGAGGACATGAAACAAAGTTGAAATTATTTTAAAAAACCTGAAAGATTCGGGGCTTAAGCCCAATTCGCCACCCCGCCACTCCGCCCCTGGTGTGGAGGTCCTGGGCTGGTGTGGTTACACGTGGTCTGCGGTTGTGAGGCTGGTTGGATGTACTGCCAAATTCTCTGAAACGCTTTTGGAGACAGCTTATGGTAGAGGAATGAACATTCAATTCACGGGCAACAGCTCTGGTGGACGTTCCTGCAGTCAGCATGCCAATCGCACGCTCCCTCAAAACTTGCGACATCTGTGGCATTGTGCTGTGTGAGATAACTGCACATTTTAGAGTGGCCTTTTATTGTGGCCAGCCTAAGGCACACCTGTGCAATAATCATGCTGTCTAATCAGCATCTTGATATGCCACACCTGTGAGGTGGATGGATTATCTCGGCAAAGGAGAAGTGCTCACTAACACAGATTTACACAGATTTGTGAACAATATTTGAAATAGACCTTTTTGTGTACATAGAAAAAGTCTTAGATCCTCGAGTTCAGCTCACGAAAAATGGGGGCAAAAACAAAAGAGTTGCGTTTATAATTTTGTTCAGTGTATTATGTTCATTATTCTTTTTTTGTGGATTTGCTTGTTCACGTGACAATTCAAGTATTACGCCTGTCTCCTGCATGCGAGAGGAATAGAAGAAAATGGGTAAATGTCAGTTCAATTGTAAGTTCATTGTTTGTGCTTATGGGTGTGTGATATGTATCGTCTGTGATATCGTAATTATTGTTTTAACAATGTGCGAGCTGACATCGAGTTCATCACTCACGCGTTCACTGCGTGATGTTTGCAGTTACATGCCCCCAAAATTCAAGATACATGGGCAGCCCGATGAGTTTTCGTCTTGCATGATGTAGTTATACAATATCACATGAACAAGAGTGCCGTTTTCCCCAAATATCAGCACGATCGCAAATGTGATATTTATTTTACACAACAGTTAAATAAACAATAAGTTAACATTGAAACCACAGCAGAACTGAGTCTCTGAGCAACAGGCAGCAATGATTTTTTTTACTGATTGAATCCGCGTTTTGGACGAATCAGTTTAATGTATGATTCAATGACCCATTCAACTTGCTTTGTTCCTGAATGACCGAGCTGTTTGAACGAATCAGTTTAATGAATGGTTCAATGACCTATTCAACTTGCTTTGTTCCTGAATGACCGAGCTGTTTGAACGAATCAGTTTAATGAATGATTCAATGAGCCATTTGAACAAATCATTTTAATGAATGATTTAATGAGCCATTTGAACAAATCATTTTAATGTATGATTCAATGACCCATTCAACTTGCTTCGTTCCTGAATGAATGAGCCGTTTGAACGAATTGGTTGAATGAATGACTCACTCATTAAGACAGTGACTTGCCGCCACCAAATGGCAGTTTCAGTTGCATATTTAAAGTACCTTTTAATTTAAAAGTAAAAATAAGTAATCATTTCATATTTGTCAAATATTGATTAAATGTATGTAGACTAATTGTAAATATATTAATGCCACTTCTGATGCAGCTTCTGTTTTACCTCTGCTCTGCAAAGATGGATTTTTTGATATTTCATTTGATTAGTAACTGCAATATACTGTTATTATTCTAATATAATTTAATTTGAATGTTAGAATTTTACATAAAAGATTATGCATACATCTAACAAGTTTAGAAAAAAAAGAAGCCCTTGTATAGATAAAATACCCCTGGAAATCAATGGAAGTGGTCAAATATTACCCCTTAATAAAAAAGTTAATTTCTGTCAGTGCTGTGAACTGACCACCGCATAGAATATGAATAATATGAATGTCTTCATGAGTCAGCTGTCAACAACAGGCCTGAACCAGCCATGGTACCCGCACAAAAACACACATGGCAAAATATCATCTAATTATTGTTATCAGCAAAATCTTTGGTCTTAAAAAGCCTTAAATTGCACCGTTAAAAATGTCCAGAATTCAGAGTTTCACTCTACATGTTTTCATTCCCACAGGCAGGAGTGAAAGGCACATTAGGAAGATTGCTCGGCGTTTTTGAGGTGAGCATTTTCTGATGGTAAACAACAGCCAAAAAGAAATTGAATTACAGTGATGGTGTCGAGAATAAAGTCTAAAGTTATTTTCTCATAGAATGCATTTTACAAGAATAAAGTTTTGAGATTATTAGTAATATTAGTAAAGTTTTCGAAGTAAAAAGGATGATAATAATGTTGCAGCATTATAGATTTTGGTTTAAATTAGGGCTGCAACAACTAATCGATTATGGAAATAATCAGATTTGATTATCGGTTAATCCTGTCTGCATGTTGTGACCGGAAAACATCCATCAGCCATGTGTAGTAGTGAATAACACATTTCTATGGACAAAACATCTGAAATATAGTGAAAGACAGAGTTCACACTGCGAGCCTTAGCTCCGATTTATTGCTCAGATCTGATTTCTTTGTATAGAAAGTCACAATTATTTCTACTCAGACAAATATTTCTTGTTAGACATTAAATGTAGGTTTCAAATTCTGCACGTAAAAAAAACACTAGTATTTATATGATAACAGTAAAAGTGCTATTTTAGTCTAGTATAAACGTAAAATAATTAGTTTCGATCAATATGTTACGTTTAGTCTAGCTTTTGGTTTGGTTAACATTTTTTATTTTGTTATTTTAAGTCCTGCTTTAAATTGGTAAGCAATTAGTAATTGATTTGTTTGGTTTTGATTGTAAGGTTTACATTTTAACACTTTTTTTAACACATAATGTATAGCATGGCCTAGAGTATACTTTCATTGCCTTCAAATTGCACATTGTTTAAAGGACACCATCGGGCAGGATGTGTCATAAAAAATGTTTTTTTTGTTTTAAATTAAAATATTATATTTTTTTAATAATTTGTAATTATTGGGTTTTTCGTCTGATGAATCACAGAATTAATGACCAGATTAATTGATTATCAAACGTTAGTTGAAGCCCTAACTTCAATTTGTCACTAAAAACGGTTGCATTTATTCTACTTGTGCTGAAATGAGTTGTTTTTCTTCACAGAACCGAGACCGAAAGCACAGAACGTACGTCTATGTTCTCATCGTAACTGAGGTTATGGAGGACTGGGAGGACTCTGTGAATATTGGTAAGAATTTGAGAAAAACTAGTAGGTTAGCTTGTGCCACAGTTATGCTGTGTTTACTGAATCACCATCATTACCAGTTCCAGTTAGTAGAATCCAAAAAATCTGTTCTTGTTTGTCAAAACCGTAGTGTTATAATTTAGTTAGAAAGTGGCAGCAACATTATTTAGGTTGAATTTAGATTAGTGCTGTCAACTTTAAAGGAGTAGTTCACCTCAGAATAAAAATTTCCTGATGATTTACCCCCCCACGTCATACAAGATATTCATTTCTTTCTTTTTTGTTTTTTTAAGTTTTTTGAGGAAAACATAAATTAAGGTAAATTTTTTAGGTAAATTATCAGGAAATTTTAATTCTGTAGTGAACTACTCCTTTAACCCATGCCATTAAGTTTTTCCAGTTTAACACGTTCACAATATTTAACGCAGTTAATGCAGCATCCGTTTTTTCTGTCATGCTTTGCCTAGCTACATTACATAATCACGCTGTTCTTCATGCAAATGCTTTAAAACCATTCAAGCGTGACAAGACAAAGAGAACGTCCTGACACACACACACGCAGCGCCCAGAAAGACGCGCGCCAGTATCAAGTTCTCTTTCGTGCTTCAACGAACAATAACACACAATTATGACAAAATGCCCGTTTTGTCGAGCAGTCTTAAATAAAGTCTTAAACAGAGTTAAATAAAGTTTTAAATGAACATCAAGGGAAAATGGATGCGTGTGAGATCCGTTTCTCTCATCAAAATCACTCACTGCTCTTCACTAAAGAACTTTTGTAGCTTTGATAAGGATTAATCTATGTATAATTTATAGTGTATGTAGTGCAGACTGTTTGATAACTTTATTTAATTTCTGTATTTTCTACCTGTTAGGTTTGAAGGGCACAGGTAAATATGACATTTATTATGGGTTTATGTGAGGATTGTTTGAAGTTCACTTAAATTAAAAGTTGTTTTATTTTTTGAAGCCTAATAAATGTTTAAAAAACATTATAGCTTTCAATTACACTGTAATGTTTAATGGCTATAATTAATGTTTAAAATTGGGGTAAAAAATCTATTTCATAGAGACAACATCATTATCAGTATTAGTATCAGTAATACTGGCCTTCATTCATAAAACAATGCCATTATTAAAGTATTTAAAATGTACTATCTTTATGTTGTTTCTACATTAATTTGCAGAGTAACTGTGAAATTATTACACATGAAATATATTAAAAACTTAGAAAAACATGTTTTTAATCATGATTAATCTCAGAAAAAATGTGTGATTAATCTAGTTGTTTTTTTATATCGATTGACAGCACTAATTTAGATATATGTTTTTGCCAATGTTACCTTTCTTTCTTTATTTATTGATACATTTTTGTCATAACATGCATTGCCGTAGAAACAAATTAGTGAACATGAACGGCTCAAAACACAATGTCAAAGTCGTCGTCTAATTCCAGACACAACGTGAATGCAGAATTTGTGTTGTGTTTCGTTCGCAGGCAGGAAAAGGGAGTGGTTTAAGACTGAAGATGCCCAGCGTGTGCTCCAGTGTCATAAACCTGTGCAAGCCTCTTACTTCCAAGCCCTTCAGCAGGACTGTGTGACCAGCAACGGCACATATAACATTCATCAAAACTCTCTCTCCAGCCTCAGATAACCTGCAACATTATCCAGTTTTCTCCCTTTTCTTACCCGACTGAGCTCCTTCTGCAACCACTATCACGTTTTTTTTTTTATTTCAACACATTAATGACAACAATGAATGAAATCTGATTGCATTTTACCTGCCTTTTTAGTGTTTAGATACAGAATACAGTCTGGGGATGTGTGAGATTAGAGAAAAGTCGAAGAATGGTTTGCAAATGAAAGTTTGTCTTGTGTTTTAATGAATACTTGCATGAGATTCTCATTTCCTAACGTTTATTGAATGCAATTACACTATTGTGTCTTGAAGTAAGTGGTGTTTAAAGAGAAAGCTGTCAGAAGTGTTCATAATGATGATGTTTTGTGGCCCTTTGGTTCTGCAGCGTTTGGATATGCTGTTATATAGAGTTGTTTGAATTATTTGCATGAGCATGTCACACATTAATGATCTTAAAATATAGGAAGTCTTAGGTTTTCGTGATGTGAACTAAACTGAATGTAGATGTTTTCTTAGTCACAATGATGAACGGGGCCATTCAACATTGTTTTCGTGGTAAAATCACACATTCATAGTTTTAGTTCTTAAAACTGCTAAACAAAATTGGTTATGTCTTATGTTGATCAAAAGGAGCCTGAAATCAGCCAATATTACACACTTATGTTGGGAATTCTCACAAACGCAGGTACAGTCAGATTCTTTTTCAAAAAACACGTTTGTAAAATGTTATAATGTTGATTGGGTTTAGTGGTTAGTAGACCACCACTTTTACCATTGAAGGAGATTTTGATAGAAAGTGTGGTGGTTTTTCCGGGTCTGCAATCCTAGATGTCCTGGTGAAAAAGTTTTCAGTGAAAAAAAAGATTTAATTTGGTGGCTTAATGTGATGCTTGATCAGTCCAGAGTGCACTTGTTTTGTTGTAGTACATGATTGTATTGAAGAGAGACTCTGAAGGACATTCTGAATTTGAGTGAAGGTGAAAAGAGCCCGTTTAGGACGTCAGAAACATAAATCTCATACGCTGGACCTCTTCAGCGACTGCTGATGATCTCACTCTTCTGAGGGGTTTGCACCCGTAATCATGGCACAATAGCAACACTTAACAAATGTCTCTGTCATTTCAGTTTTAGTTGTAATAATTTCAAATTGTTTGTCCACTCATAAACTATAACCAGTGTGTGTGTGTGTGCAGTATGTGGGTTTGTATGTTTGAAATAATGTGATTAGTCGAAAGACTTGATGCCAAGGTTAGCTGTCGGTCTAATGAATTGCCTCTTGTAAGGGGATGATTTTGTTTGAAATGTTTACAACTTGATTGTAGTTTCTCTTCAGACACTGGATATTCACTGACCTCTTTTCATTTGTTGTTGATGACTGTTAATAATGGTGTCATTTCATTTTTAAAAGGCGCTTTTCTTGGTCTTAAACTATTTAATCTGTCCTAATTATAAATTGTATCTCTTTTTTTTTTTGATTTATACATTTTTCACAAACATATACTTTAAATGAGAATTGTTTAGGTCTCAAGTGAACTTGTCTTATCAGTATTTCAATGTATTATTTTGAATTATTAATTAGAAAGCTAAAACGATACTGTTTTGCTTTAAGATTAGTTCACTAAACCCAATCCAAAGTTGGTCCTCCAATGTTTGTATAAAACAATTCTTATTTCAATAGTGAATTTAAAAGCTGTGGCACAACATCACATTTAAAGGTGCAGTAAGTGATTTAAACACTGTTGATATTTGAAATCAAGCCAAACAAACACAACACCCCTCCCTTTATTGCTCCAGCACCAAAATGCATGAACATGCAATTCAGTGGATGTGTCTTTAACATAGCTGAAGCGAAGCAAAAAATAAAGCGAAGATGAACAGTAACTTACTCTCTCTCCATCCCATCATGTGTGGACATGCCCCCTACTGCTGATTGGCTGACTCTAACTCCTCCCCCATCATGAGTGGACACGCCCGTACTGATGATTGGCTGACTCTAACTCCTCCCCCATCATGAGTGGACACGCCCATACTGCTGATTGGCTGACTCTAACTCCTCCCCCATCATGAGTGGACACGCCCCTACTGCCGATTGGCGGGCCCTAACTCCTCCCCCATCATGAGTGGACACGCCCGTACTGATGATTGGCTGACTCTAACTCCTCCCCCATCATGAGTGGACACGCCCGTACTGATGATTGGCTGACTCTAACTCCTCCCCCATCATGAGTGGACACGCCCATACTGATGATTGGCTGACTCTAACTCCTCCCCCATCATGAGTGGACACGCCCCTACTGCCGATTGGCGGGCCCTAACTCCTCCCCCATCATGAGTGGACACGCCCGTACTGATGATTGGCTGACTCTAACTCCTCCCCCATCATGAGTGGACACGCCCGTACTGATGATTGGCTGACTCTAACTCCTCCCCCATCATGAGTGGACACGCCCATACTGATGATTGGCTGACTCTAACTCCTCCCCCATCATGAGTGGACACGCTCGTACTGATGATTGGCTGACTCTAACTCCTCCCCCATCATGAGTGGACACGCCCGTACTGATGATTGGCTGACTCTAACTCCTCCCCCATTATGAGTGGACACGCCCATACTGATGATTGGCTGACTCTAACTCCTCCCCCATCATGAGTGGACACGCCCACACTGATGATTGGCTGACTCTAACTCCTCCCCCATCATGAGTGGACACGCCCACACTGATGATTGGCTGACTCTAACTCCTCCCCCATCATGAGTGGACACGCCCCTTACTGCTGATTGGCTACAAGTGTGTTGTGGTCCTCGGTCCGATCCACTTTCAACAGTGTTTCTCAGAAGTCGCTTACTGCACCTTGACCAGCTGTGGCAGAGACTGGTTGATGTCCATCTAATGATGATTAATATGATCTTTCTCTACCCATTTATTACAATCGTTAGTGGAATGTGAATAAGCAATGAACAAAACACTCTTTGTACCGAAATTATGCCAGATTTGTTCCTGAATTGTAAACGCTGCATTGTTTGAAAAAAAAACGTTTTAACACTTATTAAATTTTTGTGTTGTAGAGAGAGATTATTTTTTGGTGTAAAGTATTCAAAAGCATTTCAAGAATCTCAAAATCTGTCCTCAGTCGCTCCCCTTTTGTAACATTTCAAGCACACGGTTTACCCTGTATCGCTCTGCTGTATCTGATATTGGGGGAAAAAAAATCGACTCAAGACTGTATAACAGTTGTGTCAACAATCCATTAATAAAACAAAAATGCTACATGCATATCATGAATTACAGGTGCAGTTGTAACAGTTTCTTGCAATTTCTTCTTGGTTCGGTTTGCTTCACAAGGCAACATTTCTCAACAGACCAAAATTAGATAGTAAGTAAGGGATAATGTAGAGCGAATACCATAACAACATAACCACCCCGTTGTTATAGCGAATACAACCCCGACAGGCTGATCAGGAATCTTGAATGAGCCTGAAGGGGTTGTACTTGTATTTAAAAGTCGCTTTGGATAAAAGCGTCAGCTAAATGAATAAATGTACTCGCTATAACAACCGCCTCGCTCTACATTATCCCGCTTATTACGTGGCTACCTACCAAATCAATAATTTGACACAAAAATATTGATTTAAAAAGGAGTTTATTGATTTAAAAACGATTGTATTGCTCCAGAGTGAACAGAACTGTGTCCATGGTAACACTCTGTTTTTCATGGCAACGGTGTGATACACTTAGCAGCGGTGTGTTATCAAGAAATAACAGACCGCATACTACATCAGAATTCAACCAAGCGATGTAATAAAATATGGATAATAGTTCAGTCACACACAGTGTTGGCATATGTAATATGCAATAGAGGACACCAACCCGGGTACAGCTAAAACACCGTGTCCCAACCGTACACCCGCTGACCTACTCGCACATTTCTCTCGATTGTTCAGTGACCTTGCACAATGTCATGAAATATGTTTTTAGAGCACAGAATAGTGTTTGCATTGGTATAAGTTAAGTTTAACAGTCATGAAAGGATAATTAACAATTTATTGTGGAAGGGACATGGTGAAGTGAAAATCTTACCTTGGAAAAAACTTCTGCCGATATCTTAGGAGCTGATGGACCCACGTCTTTCAAATTTCCCACGATCAATCGCAGAGAACACATGCGGGTCAGGCTTCCTGTGCACACAAGTTATTTAAGGTGTTACTACTGTACACATGACCCAGATGTACTCAGTCTACCCTACACAGACGGTAAGTGTAGCTACTTTAAATGGCATTTCTTCTAAGCCAACGTAGAGAAGAATAGCAATGTTGGGCCACAGGAGTCATGGATAAATATTCAGCACAGGAGACCTTAGTTTAGGATCTGAAAGACTGGAGATAAACAGGAGATGAGAGCCAGTTCTGAACCGAAAACAGCTGCTAGTGTGGCTGTCAAGACCTAAACCAAATCCCGCCTTACATTCATTCTTATTCGAGAAGTCGTTTGACTCGTATATACGTCATAACAAGGAAGAAAAGACTATCGCAACTTCCATTTCATGCCAACTTTAAATTTTAGCACAGGTACGTCTTTAAGATATCTGCTAAAGAGCGCTTGATCCGGAAAACATCTGATGCTCATCTTAGAAAATGCAGTTTTACATACATTCTAAATCATAAACATTTAGACATTTTCTAAATCTGTCAGGAAACATCTTGGAGACATTGCAGATGTAAATGCAGACTTCATATAGACGTCTGTGATGTACGTGTGCTATCAGGGTTTAAATAGTGTGTGTAGAGAACAATGAACGCTGTGAATTGTAACAGCTTCAGTTATAGAGAACTACTCAATGCGTCACCTGGCGATACTCCCACACAGCCATTTGTAAATCAGGTGGTGAAGATTAATTTAATACTTAGAAGAAAGATGCCATGTGATGAAAGAGTACTTTGTACTAATGGGTTTTACATAATATTTATATCCTCTGTGTCAGGTTGAGTGCAGGTAGCCGAAGACGAGAACATTTATTAACAAAACTCAACTTACAGAAATAAACAGGAACAAAAGAACAAATGCCAGGACTTCAGAGAACACACAACCATACACGGACGACGACCAACAAACACTGAGGGAAAACACAGGGCTTAAAAGAACTGGGACTAATGGGATAATAAACTGAACACAGGTGAAGAAACTGAACACAAACGAGGACGGGAAAACTAACAGGACTAAACCAAAATCACAAAGACAGGGGGAAACAAGATCACAGAACATAACTAAACACATAGAAAACGTGACAGAACCTCCCCCTCCCCGAAGGCGCGTCCTCGCGCAGTATAACATCCAAAGGGGTGGGAGGGTGGGCGCCCTGGAGGCTGACGAGGGCATGGTGGTGCAGGGACGGGAAGCCTCCAGGGTGGAGCTGGTAGCTCGGGGAACCGGGGTGGAACAGGCTGTGGACATGGCGGAGCAGGTTGTGGGTGTGGGCGGAGCTGTCGGACCCTCGGGCGTCCAGGGCGGCGCTGACCCTTCGGGTGGCCATGGCGGCGAGGTCCCTTCGGGTGGCCATGGCGGAGATATTTCTTAAGGTGGCCATGGCGGTCAAGACCCTTCGGGTGGGCGCCCCCCCAAAATTTTAATGGGGAAATTGACAGGAAAGGGGGGATCCGGCAGCAAAGAGGGTCTTGGGCTGGGCAGGATCAGTGGGCTCTGGCGCGGGATCAACGGGCTCTGGCGCGGGATCAACGGGCTCTGGCGCGGGACTGGACCAGCACATCATGGGACGCGGAACTGGACGGGGCCAGCACATCATGGGACTCGGAACTGGACGGGGCCAGCACATCATGGGACTCGGAACTGGACGGGGCCAGCGGCGAAGGAAACTCTGGGCTGGACTCATGGACCGCAGTTGATGCGCGTGCCGCCCACACACACAGAACAGCCACAATCAGTACCGTGTCCTCATGAGCAGATCCAAGTGCGGCGTATTCAGTCTCTGGCGGGCAGGCGATTGGCTCCGGTTCTGGCAAACAGGCGACGGGCTCAGGCTCTTTGCTCGAAGACTGGCTCTGGCTCTTGCTCGAAGACTGGCTCTGGCTCTTGCTCGAAGACTGGCTCTGGCTCTTGCTCGAAGACTGGCTCTGGCTCTTGCTCGAAGACTGGCTCTGGCTCTTGCTCGAAGACTGGCTCTGGCTCTTGCTCGAAGACTGGCTCTGGCTCTTGCTCGAAGACTGGCTCTGGCTCTGGCTCTTGCTCGAAGACTGGCTCTGGCTCTTGCTCGAAGACTGGCTCTGGCTCTTGCTCGAAGACTGGCTCCGGCTCTGGCGGGCTGATGAAAGATTCAATGTTTGACGGGAACCTTGGTGAGGGCTTTGCGTTGGATGACACCAGCGGTTGATGGAACTCTTGGTACGGGAGAGACTGGAGTGGAGAGAGAGGCCTGGACTCACCTCGATCACATCCCCTAATGCGACCACCACGGGTTCCCGTAAACCTAGCCAACCGAGTTCCCACGAAACGTTGTCTCATCTTCGTTTTATAAGGTTGGTCGTTCTGTCAGGTTGAGTGCAGGTAGCCGAAGACATGAGAACTTCAATATAGAGTTGATTTATTAACAAAACTCAACTTACAGGAACAAAAGAACAAATGCCAGGACTTCAGAGAACACACAACCATACACGGACGACGACCAACAAACACTGAGGGAAAACAAAGGGCTTAAAAGAACTGGGACTAATGGGATAATAAACTGAACACAGGTGAAGAAACTGAACACAAACGAGGAGCGGGAAAACTAACAGGACTAAACCAAAATCACAAAGACAGGGGGGGAAACAAGATCACAGAACATAACTAAACACATAGAAAACGTGACAATCTGAGCAAAGATTATATAACTGTTCAAAGTTTGGCCAACCTGAGGGGCATGGGTGCATCACTATAGCCAAACACTCAAAGTGTTGCATTATTTTCCTGTTATTACTGTAAAGCTGCTTTGAAACAATCTGTATTGTAAAAAAGCGCTATATACATAAAGGTGATTTGACAAAGGCCTCTGCTGTTGTATTCCCTCGGTTAGTATCAGACTGAAATGAAGCCTCCAGAAGAGGAAGATGCATCTGAAGGTGGAAGTATAATAGTCTACTGTTATCTAAAAATAATATTGTAGGCCTAATATTTTTTTGACAGCAAAAAGAAATAAGGCATAAACAGATAAAACATGAATAGTTTATCACCGTGATATAGAGGAAACAAAACAATTCAAAAATCATACATTTCTTCTCAAATATGGATAGGATTGTAGAAATAAGCAGCAGGCGCTTATTTTTTTTTCATCCTTGGAGAAAAAGCGTCGTGGATCGCGATGGTTCCCTGTTCCCGGAGATTGACAGCCCCGGTTGGACCATCCCCCACCGGCGTGCGGAGAGTGCGCGAGCGCGTTGCGCACATCGTGATCCGGTGAATGCGGAGGGACACGCGTGCGGGGTCACCTTCCATCACTGCGAGCGAGCGAGCGAGGAAACCGCACGCACGGCATTCATTTCGGTAAGAAACAATCTTATTTTCATGTTACGGCATGGTCAATATTATTGTATGGTGCATATTTTAACTGGGTGTTGCTCTGTATTGAAGTGTTCCTTCTGTTCAGACCTCTCTTCCTTTTTGTACATTAAATATTTTTTCGTGGTTGTTTGCGGTGTATTTGTGCACATCATGGCAAGAAATCATGTTAAATACCGACATGCCCACGCGAAGAAAATCAAAGCGCGTCGTTATGGCTTTACTGACCTTACTAGTTAAAATATTAAATTCAAGCTATCCATCCATCCATCGAGTAAAATTGTTTAAGATAAAATGTAGTGAATGAAATATCGGGGATTTCAGAAAAAAGAAAGGTCACTTTGAATAGCCTACAGCACAAATCATGTGTAGCCAAAGAAAAATCAGAGCAAGGCCATGTTGATAATCAGGATCGCTTATTTCTAACGTTATGAACATCAGACATGAAATATCACCTATGATATTGATGGGTTTTCTTCAAGAGCACTGCTGGTTTTAGGCAGATGGCGAGGGGTGATAAAACAAATATCACCAGAAATATAGAAATATCATTCTGCTTGGGATTATTTCGTTCAAAATTCGATGAAAATCATTAAGTCATCGGGCACGTTTGCTGTAAAACCTGTCGGAAAATAACGCAATTCAAGGAAGGCATCTCAACTGGTCGTTACGTAACAGCTAGCAACAACAACAACACTGAACACTTGAAATAAACAACACATCGACGAAGAAAAGCCCGAACCATGACATAATCAACGATATTTACCTCACAATAAGAGATATGTGTTTTTATTTTGCATTTATTTTGATTATAGGTTGTGATAATTCATGTTTTAGATCGGCATGTCCCCTAACCCACGGTCTTATAATACACGAAAAGCAATTGAACTCACTGACTTACTATATATTGGCAAAAGCTTCTTGTGTGTATCGATCAGAAGAACCTCCTGCAAATCTACAGGAGATTTTGATGGACTTTGACGTGCCCTTGCGTCATCATCCATTGCATGTTTATACAGATCATTTGGGTAGCCTAAAAAAATAAATAAATAAATTGGTAGCCAATCATACTGCTTCATTCTTTCAGATGACCACTTATGGTCAAGCAGGCAATGTATTTTAATATCATACATAGCATTTTGATAAAGCGACCATGGCTCGAGTCACTAGCTATTTTTTAAAACAAAATATCATCGGTTCATTTAAATATTTTGTATGATATTGTTGAGGTTAAAAAAACAGTAGTCCCTTAATCTTCTTTTTCTTCAAGTTAATTTATGTTGCTCAGTCATATTTACTACATACTTGGAGATTTATTGCAGTGTTATGACTTTGCCTGGGTAAATATTCATTTGTTTTGCTGTGTCTATTGAATTGTTTCTTATAGTTCTGGGTGTTGGCTGTGTGTTGGTCGCTGTCCGCGGTGCTGAAACCAGATGTGTCCTGTTAAGAGTTTAGAAATGCCTTTTAGCTAGTGTTTCCATTCATATTTTCATGAATGTTGTAAAAATCAACAACTTTCTGGCGTTCTCACCAGCCAAAATGAGTGTTCTGGTTTTAAATATTAAAAGAAACAAAAATAAGAAATAGCCGGAAACATAGGTTTGTTGAATTTTCTCACACATTGCAAAAGTTCAGTGTGTCAGAATAAGACGCATCAGGTTAGTGCATTATATCATTGTTTTCGTATTAAAATGGATATTCCACAAAACACAACAGAGAGGAAATAAGCATTTCCCATTTAGAGTTGAACTGTGTTTGTGTTCTGTTGGAAGATGATTATTTGACTGAATATGGAGCTGATGACATCTGAGCCATAATTTGGGTAGATGAATCTCGACCACGCAACCAACAGCGACTGAATGGATTTGATCTTTTAGACTAATGAATGTTGGTATGTCGAAGCTTCAAGCCAATGAAGAGTGTAAAGCTTTCAATATGTCAATCCGAGACCATCCGAGCAGTTTATAGATTTATTTCAAAAGCCTAATTGAAGAAGAAGAAGAAGAGATGGGAGAAATATATGCAATTATTTAATCTTCATTTATCACGGCTCCATCAGGGTGTTTTTCCATGACTTTCATGAACACCATGAACTCTCAGCTTCAGTCCCTCTTGAGTAACCCGGGGTTATGTGTCTCTCTAAAGGGCGAAATGGCTCATCGGCTGCGAGATTTAACCATTAAACCACACTATCTAGAAGAGAAGGAAGCTTACCTTCATAACGCTCCTGTCTGCTATATGTAGACAATCATTGTAGCAACCGAACAAGCAGTACAGACTGTAGTTTCCTTCCTTTCCCCCCTCAAACACTACATAGCGTCGCCTTCTTAGGCGTTCACCATCAGCATCATTCCTTGTAATATGTGTGTGTTTCTACAGCAGTTAATGAAGCAGTTGTCTGTCAGATTCAGTCTGACTTTAGATCATAGTTCAGTTAGATCAAGTTCATTTGTAGTCATACACCCGAACCCTGCTGCTTCAATCATTCCTAAAATATTAGCCTCTTTGTGAAGCTGCTTTACATAATATAATGATCAGACTGAAATTATTTGGGATCTTGTTAAAAAAACACTTTTGGAAGTCTGAATGTTCATCAAACAGCTTTTCTCCATGTATCGTTTGTGAGCACCACACACTTCTTAGACTGAAAAAATAAACCCCTTTCCATTTTCTGCTTGGTCACTTATGAATATTAGATTTAGGGTGAGTTCACACTTGTTGATCGGTTCGATTGGTCCGGACCAAAAAAAAATTGTACTGGTCCACTTAGCGTTCACATTGGCATTTTTAGTATCAAAACTAAAGAGACCGAATCTAAAGGCATAGGGATGTTCACAACCTGATTGGTCGGCTTATATTAAGTTTTTTTTGCGACAGAATTCACCGAACATCCAAACCAGTGCTGTGTTTTGGGATAAAAGTGCTCGTTGAATGTGTGTAGCTACATGTGATGGTATTTTGACCAGCTGAGAACTCATGAACAGCTTATATAATGTGTAAAAGAGTCAAAACAGCGTCAGGAATACCTCCGTCAGTTTAGTCCGGAACGGGGCACGGTTCGCATGAAAAATTGGTCATGTGAAAGCGGTCATGCGGACCTGGGAGTTTGCCGGTGTACCGAACCCAAGACTACCTGAAGGAGGAGTTCGGTTGCACTCGAACTGTGCCACGATTTCATGTGAATGTGAAAGCAACCTGGACTCGGGTGTGCAGTTGTTCAGGAAGAGTGTGAAACCAGACCAACGCTGCAGGGGCGCCGGGAATCGGACCGCAGCAAACGTGCTCAGTGTAAAAACACCCTTAGATGTATTTTGTCCGTGTTGAATTCATATTTTATTCGAACCGCACCAGAGTTCGTTTGGAAGTGGACCGAGTCCCAGCTTTTCAGCAACCCGCTTGATTGGTGCACCAGGCAGCGCTCGGCAATCAGTCGCACCAGGGTTTGTTTTAATCAAACCAAACATGCCAACCCAGACAGCAACATAATGTCGGCCCAGATCCAGCCCACATCTGGTACAGGTGGAATTCTCATGTACCAGATGTGGCCCAGATCTGGGTAACACTTGGGAGAAAAAACACCTGCTAAATAACAACCAAAGAAAACACTAAATGCTGGGACAGTCTGCCTGTTATGTATATATTTTTGACACATTTGTTAATGCTGTTTTCTACATTAATAGGCCTATTCATTGTATTCTAATAACTTTAGTTGTCACAGATTCAGATGACTTATTGGGTGGAGAAGGTGGGACTGTTTCCATTTTTACACCAGCTACATTCCCGTCTCTTGAGAGTCGAGAGCATCCCTTAGGCAGCTGTCAGTTCCTCTTCTTCAGTGGCAGGACTGGTTCCCAGCATGCACTGCAGCATGGATGACTCATGCAAACTACTGTGCTGTTGTTTACTGCGCTGTTTTCACGGATGTTGTGTTTTGTTGCTCCTTTACGGCATGATTATTGAGTGTCACCATTAAGTTTATCAATTTCTTCCATGGGACTCAAAAAAGGAAATTCAATGAATAGGCAATGAAGATTTTCCGCTAACCATGCAATATTTGTTTGAGAAACAAAGTTTTCATTGTGTTTCTGTTGCACATATTGTATAGAACATGTATGCAACAGTCTTCAGTGCCAGACTTAATTCTAGATCACTTATAGCCCTTACATGGCCTCACCCAGGCTTTCTACCAAGAGGAAATCGCTCTTTAATTCACAGGATGAATCTTAAATGAGCAATTGCGTCTGGCAATGGTCTCGTGTCATGTAGATAAAAGACTAGGATTCTAGCTGTGCTCTTAGAGTTGTAGTACCACACAAAGCCTCTGAAATGTCGGCTGAATGGCACTTTCGAAGTATGCTTTATTAATAATCAGTTACATTAATTAAATGGACATGTTAGTCTTGGCTTTTATAGCATTAGTTTGCTCCGCAACACCTTTACAAAGTCAACGGCGCTGAACGCATCAAAGCTCCATGTCATTGTGATGGCCAGTATTTAAGCCACATAAGTTTTATCTATTCATATTTGCATTTGATTTATAAATAAAAGGACATTACTATGGTTTGGTTTAATATCTTTATTTTGTCATTGTACTGAGTCAGTGCACGGGCTTAGTTATTTGGCTTAAGATTAAAACATTAAAACCAGCTAAAATTCGTCTTTGGCTAAAATGTGATTTATAAAAACATAGCTCAAATTGTTAGTTCATTTTGTAATTAAGATGACTTGAAATGTTTAATACCTGTTGTGTTGTGGTATGGACCAGCATAGTGACAAAGAGATTCAAACAGGAAGTTGATCTGTTTTATGGGAATTCTAAAGGAAATGAAACTGTACCAACTTTGATGTATTAGAGGGGACATAGGAAAATGTGATGTCTTGATCAATGTGATGTTTGTTTAATATGATTCTTTTGCATTAACTAAAATTTATCCATGGCTCTAAATTTAGTTAAATGTATTGTCTTTATTCCAGGGTTTGTGTTGTTATTGTTGTGAAAATTTGTATGGTAATGTTTCCCCTTCTTTGTTTTCATGGTGCTGGCCACCTCTTATAAATTCAGTGTATGTTTTGTCTAGAGAGTGTTGTTACTTATTGTACCCTGGGAAAGTGGTGTTGAATTTTGTCCTCTGTCAGTTTGAGAGGCTCAAGCCCAATTATGTCCTTTTTGAATACTGGATTTTTCTTGTGATATAATTTGAATGGAATACAATTTTTGGACCTTCTTGTTTTTAACTGTTAAAATTTTTTCGCCTTTTTCCTCTCTAATGAGGCTTGATCACTTTTTATCTTGTGTAAGCAAGATTTAATAAAACATCACAATTGAAGACTACTTTGCTCCCTGTTTTGTGGCGATGGACTAATTTTTTAGATGTGATTTGCCAAGGCACATGGCAGATCCATCACAGTCATCACAGAATGTTCACTGTAGGACGCAGCAATCAAATACAAGTTCAATTAAGGCAACAGTAATTTATTTATTTACAATGGAAATTCTTTGGTATGATAGGCTTAATATATATATTATTATAATGTTATATGACTGTGTATAAAATAAAATTTTTAATTAGAAGATCAGAAACATCACAACCTGGAATGGATATAACAGCACCTGTTAACTGAATGCTGAAACAGATGCTTCTGTTGATTATATTGTATATTATTTAGTTTAAAATACAAGATAAATAAGAAGAGATTTCTCTTTTGTGGCTCTATAAAAATAAAAATTGACCATGTTGTACACAGGAGTCTGATCTTTTAATAGAAAGATTAAAAGCAAAATATTTTTTTGCATCTTGTTGTAGCCACACAAAAACAGGTAAGACATTTAGCGTTTGAATTGTTCCAAGATTATCTAATATGTGATTAATTATACAATTACCAATTACCTTAAAAAATTGCAAAACAAGCATCATTGCTGTAGAAATGCCCATTTTGCAAAAGAGTTACTCAGAGCTAACAAGCCTGAACTAAAATTTGCTCAACTGTCTACACAGGTCACTTAGCACTGTAATGATTTTTTATTATTATTTTTTTTTTTTTGCCAGAGACAATAAAATCAATGGCTTAAATAGATATAGCTTTGAATGCAGTAACACATATTAATGACTGCTAAATGTCTATTTAATGACATAATTAATTGGTTACAGACTTCACAAGTCAACAAATCGGATTAATCATTTAAGACCTAATCTTGTGGGGTGGGATGGGGTTAATGAAAAGGTAGGTTTAGGTAGAGAAACGATGCAGCATTTACCTGTGTTTATTATGAAGTATGTGCAGCTGGATTTTATAAAGTCAGCATTGGGTTTAAAGCACTCAGCATATTGGGAGGGAACAGTTATATTAGGAAGTTATTTATAGCTTATCTGAAATCTGTAACTTGTGTCTTGATCAAGAAATTATAAAGAGAGACTGTTTTTTTTGCTCCCTACTTATACAGCAAATTCAGAGAGCTGACACAACTCTAAAACTTTATAGCTCTACAATATGAGGTTCAGATGCTACATATCTTGTACCATTATTATCTGTCCAGGGTGCTCCCTATACACAGATCATGCAGTCTTCATAGGACTCCTGCCCCCCCGGGGAGACACCAAAGACATTATGTAAGGACCGATGGTAGTCAGATGATCACCTTGCTTCCAGTCCCACCTGGTCAGAAGATCAGCTTGCTCTCCACCCTGGTCCATCAGGGTTGCGTTTAACTCCACTTTTACACTCACAAATAACCCTAAGCACTTCCCCTCGGGGAAATCCCCACCGCCATTTTGAAGTGTGTTCAACTTCATAAAGTGGACAAGAAAAGTTTATCTGTACAGACCATCAACGCCTCAATTTTGACTGAGAGAAAGAGAGTACTCGTTTCACACTTCAGGCAGATCCATAAACCATAATGTCACAACTGCAACTCGCAGTCCTCACACTTAATTTACCCACAAGTGATCAAGGGCTTAGGGTGATCCAATTTAAAACCATTGCAAGGGTGGCGCCAGTAGTGGGCACTTCTGCAGTGTAAGCAATGACGTACATAGCGAGGCAAGGGCATAAAAAAGTGGACTTAAACGCAGTCCAGGAAGTTTAGGGATTGCAATTATGTTACATGTTCAACATTAATTAGTGCTAATTTCAGACTTTGTTAAATCCATCTGGGCAACTAGGTACATCTCATCCCAACTTCAAGCTGGATAATGCCAGCAGCCATATCACCATGTAGCCCAAGACTGGTCACCCACTGAAGCTAAGCAGGGTTGAGCCTGGTCAGTACCTGGATGGGAGACCTCCTGAGAAAACCAGGTTGCTGCTGGAAGAGGTGTTAGTGAGACCAGCAGGGGGCGCTCACTCTGTGGTCTGTGTGGGTCCTAACACACCAGTATAGTGACGGGGACACTATACTGTCAAAGAGCACCGTCCTTCGGATGAGACGTTAAACCGAGGTCCTGACTCTCTGTGGTCATTAAAAATCCCAGGATGTCCTTCGTAAAAGAGTTGGGGTGTCACCTCGGCATCCTGGCCACATTTGCCCAGTGACCTCTGTCCATCATGGCCTCCTAATCATCCCCATATATACTGATTGGCTTCATCACTGTCTCCTCTCCACCAGTAAGCTGGTGTGTGGTGGGCGTTCTGACGCAATATGGCTGCCGTCGCATCATCCAGATGGTGCTGCACATTGGTGGTGGTTTTGGAGATTCCCCCTTCCACGTAAAGCGGTGATGCCATATAACAGTACTTCTCAAACCTGTCCTGGAGCACCCACCACCAATGCACATTTTGGATTTCTCCCTCATCAGTCACACCCAGTTCAAGTCCTGAGCCGTTTCTCAAAATTCGTTCTTGTCTGTACTTGTGTTCTTGTGGACTAGTGTAACGTCATCAGTCGTTGAATAAAAAAACAAAAACATCAGTAGGCTGTTTGTAATTTAAAAACGTAAGCCTAGGAGTAGCCTATTAATTGGCTCTATTTGAAATGCAATAACAAAAATATCAGTTTTCAAACTGGTCTGTAGGAAAAAAATAATTAATATAGGCTATAACAAAATTACTGGTGTCTGGGACCTCAATACTTGCATGTTATTTGTGAGGCTTTATCAATCAGTGTGAGGATTGTGTCATTATGTCTATGATGAGTCACGCAGGCTGGGCTACACCGCAGCAGTATACGACCCGAACCAGTGTAAAATAGTCCCAATATAAACACTTATTATAGGTGTACAATAGTGTCTCAGGATAAGACAAAAACACGGTTTTCAAAATATGACGCGACCCCCCAAAGAGCTCGCTGAGGCCCCCTTGTGGGAACTGATGGCGTACAGTTCTTAAAAGAACCCCCTTTTCCTTTGTGTGAAGAACATTTTAATAATCTAAAGAACCTTTTCCTCTATAAAGAACCTTTAGTGGAATGGAATGTTTCCATGAATGTTAAAGGTTCTTCATGGAAGTGTAGATGCCAAAAATTATGTAAGGTCTGGAGATAACAACTGGAGTGAGCTACAGACTGATGAAGCAGCTATGGGGATCCCTGGAGGTCCAACTGAACAACATAATGTAGATGCAAAGTGGAACTAGGCCAATATTGAACTGAATTGTATTTGCTTTTTGTAACTGATCAGTCCCTTAGTCTTTGGTCTTATCTACAGTTCCAAGACTTGACTGGAGGGTTCCTGCCCTCACTTATCCCTATCCCCAACTAATGAGACTACACCTGAGGTTAAATACTCTACGTTTACTGCCTTTCCAAAACTGTCAATATCTGAGAGAGTTTGGGAAACTTGAGAAACCAGCTTGCCAATGACGTACCATCCAGTCTGCCCTTCAATACCTCAATATATCTCCCAGTAACTTAAGAAGGTTTCCCAGACTTTGAATAATGTGGAGCCAAAGATGGAGGACCTCATTAAGCATCCTTGACCTACACACTTCAAGGACAAGTTTCTCTCTCGTCATGCTGGATAAACCACCAAGAGAGTGGAAGGAGCTCCACACACACAGACAAAGTCCCCTTGCAATCTAAACCAATTGCAATATGTCTTCCATGCACGGATTAGTTTGGATAATTCTGAACTAGCCTTTATGCTTCACAGAGGCAATTTCCACCTGGACAAATCTGGTGGCACAATATAGATGACATTCTTTATTTCTTCATTGTGTTCAACAGTATTCTACCTCTCAGAACTCCAGAACAGACACAGAAATGCTGACTATTTTGATCTTATTCTAGCTGCGGCCCAAGCAGTGGTAGTAGTGAACGGTGACTAGTGTCTTCACAAACCTTTTCCCGAGGGTCAGTTTAGGTTTTGTTCCCTTTCGTTGTCACTCCGAGTTACGTCGGATGACGACGAAATGGGGTTTCGCTTAGAAAGCCTATCAACTTCGAGTATTACAAAACGAGCCAATGGCAAAGAAATGCCATGGGTCTGCGGAATTTGCATGACGTAACTCCTCCCCACCTCGTGGGTATAAAAGGAGGAAGTCCGGCAACATGCAGCTATGTTTTCGCTTCGGAGCCAAGTTTATTCTTCTCTCCACAAGCCATCTCTGGATTGTCAGCTTCACAAACGAGTACCTCGAGTGTTGGTGTGACGGCGATCTACGGCGAGCGCGTGCTTCCTGCTGATCTGTTGCAGTGGTCTGCCAGTCGGTGTGTGTCTCCCCGGGTGCTTCAACACTTGAGTTTTCTCTCACTAAAAGAGCTCTTTTAAGACGGCTCGCCCGTGCATTTAAAAAAAAAAAAAAAAAAAAATGAATCGTGCGGCAGCTTGGTATCGGACTCTGTTGGGCACGAGCGTTGTCTAGTATGTTTGGGCTTGATCATGCTAGAGCAGCGCTCGTGGATGACTCATGTTTTCTCCGTGGGAACATGACCATCGCGTCATTAAGGTCGAGACTCAGTGAACTCACATGAGTGAGAGTCCCCTCATCCATCCCCCGATCTTCGGCTGGTGGCCAGGGTGACCTGAGGGTTTCGGTCTGGAACAAGGCGCCGACTATGTGTCCGCGACCCCAGCCCCCCTCTTCAATGACGGTGCCCGCTAGTGAACAGGTGATTCCCACGGGTCTACCCTCTGGTGGCCCGTGTGTTTCATTTGAAGCTCAGAGGATGATATTATGTTTGTAGCAGCTTCACTAGGTGGGTTTGATTTTCCTGGAAGTGACGACTCGTCACAGCTGCCACCTTCTGGTGCAACGGCTGTGCCTGAGTCTGATCCGGAGATGACGGCCATGCTTTCCCGGGAAGATTGGATTTTGGGTAAGGCCGCTGACCCTCGTCCACGGCAAACCCCAATACCTTTCTTCCCGGACGTGCATGATGAGATCTCGAAGTCCTAGAAGGGACCGCTCGTTGATCTCATCCGCCTTTCCTCCCCTCGATGGGGCCGCTGCCCATGGGTACACTGGGGTCCCCCCGGCTGAACGCTCTGTTGCGATGCTATGTGTCCTCAGAGTGCTTCTTCCCGGCGCAATCCTAAGCACCCTTCCGTGGCCTGTAGTTTTTCGTCTACGCTTGTGGCGAGATCCTATAGCGCCACGGGACTGGCAGCCGCCTCACTGCATGACATGGTCATTCTGCTGGTCTACCTGACCCAGATGCTCATGGTCCTGCACGAGGGCGGGACTGACCCAGGGCTCTTCACTGAGCTGCACGCCGCCACTAACCTTGCTCTCCGAGCGACGAAAGTGGCCGTACGCTCCCTGGGTCAGGTGATGCTCACCATTCTGTGGCTGAACCTGTCTGATGTGCTGGATGCCGTCCACGGACTGCTTCGCCCCTGTCCCCCTCTGTCGCCAGGCCCCTGGCAGAGCAGGCCCCCGTGGGACGACCAGCCTGGTCCTCCCCTGGCCCCCTCTGCCAGAGCGCGGTTGCTAACTGTGCCCCCACACCAGACCGCTAAGCCGTCCACGTCTGGGCCAGTTACTCCGCTTCGCTGCCCCTCCGGGGGGACGCCTGTGGTTCGCATGATCCCGCTGGTTCAGTTCCTGGGAGCCTGGTTAGAGCTTCCCCGTCTGTCCCGCTGGATCGCGCGGACCGTCAGGCTCGGCTATGCAATTCAGCTCGCACGGTCTCCTCCCCGCTTCAGGGGAGTCCGCTCCACTTTGGTCGGTGGCAATGCCCCCATCATGAGAGCAGAGATTGCCACCCTGCTGGCGAAGGGTGCAATCGAGACTGTCCCTCCAGCCGAGATCAGGTCCTGCTTCTACAGCCCCTACTTCATTGTCCCCAAGAAAACCGGTGGGTTACGGCCAATCCTGGACTTGCCCGTGCTGAACCGCTCCCTTCACAGGCTGCCGTTCAAGATGCTCACCGCCAAACGCGTTTTCGAGTGCATTCGGCCACAGGATTGGTTTGCAGTGATCGACCTGAAGGACGCCTACTTCCATGTCTCCATTCTTCCTCGACACAGACCGTTCCTACGGTTTGCTTTTGAGGGGCAGGCATACCAGTAGCTCACTCTTGAGATCAGGTTTGCGAACACAGGGATCTAGTGCTCCGGCACCTAGCTCGTCTGGGCCTTCGGGTCAACTGGGAGAAGAGCAAACTTTGCCCCGTGCAGAGGATCTCTTTTCTCGGTATGGACATCGACTCGGTCGCCATGTCCGCGCAGCTTACGAGCGAGCGCGCGCAGTCACTGCTGACTTGCCTGAGACAACTGAGGGCAAGAGTGCGGTTCCACTGAAACACTTTCAGAGGCTCCTGGGGCATATGGCATCTGCAGCCGCGGTCACGCCGCTCGGATTGCTTCATATGAGACCGCTTCAGCTTTGGCTTTGCGACCGAGTCCCGAGGTGGGCATGGCAACAAGGCACGCTCTGAGTACCAGCTACTCCAACCTGCCGTCAGTTCTTCACCCCGTGGTCGAACCTCAGTTTTCTCAGGGCGGGTGTCCCCCTGGAACGAGCTTCCCGGCATGTTGTTGTCTCAACAGATGCCTCCACCACGGGCTGGGGCGCCATGTGCAATGGACATGCTGCTGCGGACTCCTGGACAGGACCCCAGCGGCTATGGCATGTCAATTGCCTCGAGTTGTTGGCAGTACGCCTTGCCCTGCACCACTTCCGGGCGTTGCTCAAGGGTCAACACGTACTAGTCCGATCAGACAATACCGCTACTGTAGCGTACATCAACCGTCAAGGTGGTCTACGCTCCCGCCGTATGTCACAACTCGCTCGCCACCTCCTCCTATGGAGTCAGAAGCATCTGAGGTCGCTTCGAGCCATTCATTCCTGGAGCGCTGGACTGTGCAGCCGACGAGCTCTCATGGCTTCAGCCCCTCCCTGGAGAATGGCGACTCCATCCCCAGTCGGTTCAGTTGATTTGGGACCAGTTCGGAGACGCACAGATATATCTGTTTGCCTCTCACGACTCGACCCATTCCGCCCAGTTTTATTCCCTGACCGAGGGCACGCTCGGCACGGATGCTCTGGTGCACAGCTGGCCGCAGGGCCGCAAGTATGCGATCCCCCAGTGAGCCTTCTTGCGCAGACTTTGCGCAAGGTCAGGGAGGACGAGGAGCAGGTCATTCTGGTTGTGCCTTACTGGCCCATCCGGACCTGGTTCTCCGAACTAGTACTCCTCGCGACAGCAGGACTGCCTCCCTGGCCGATCCCTCTGAGGAAGTATCTTCTTTCTCAGGGACGGGGCACCCTATGGCACCCTCGTCCCGATCTTTGGAACCTCCACGTGTGGCTCCTGGATGGGACGAGGCAGGTTTGAGTACCCTACCACCAGCGGTGGTGGCTACCAGCACTTCCGCTAGAGCGTCGTCCACGAGAAGTGGAACCTCTTCGTCAGCTGGTGCTCTTCTCACCGAGAAGACCCCCGGAGATGCTCGATCAGCGTTGTGCTTTCCTTCCTTCAACAGGGGTTGGAGCGAAGGCTGTCTCCCTCCACCCCGAAGGTCTATGTTGCCGCCATTGCCGCACACCATGACCTCTTCGAAGGTAAGTCGGTGGGGAAGCACGACCTGGTCATCAGGTTCCTGAGAGGAGCGAGGTGACTAAATCCGCCTCGCCTCCTCTCGTTCCCTCTTGGGACCTCTCAGTGGTTCTAACTCCCCTGTAGAGTGCTCCCTTTGAGCCTCTGCAATCAGTCGAGCTTAAGTTCCTGTCAATGAAGACAGCGCTCCTGGTTGCACTGGCCTCCATCAAGAGGGTAGGGGACTTGCACGCACTCTCCGTCGACGAAGCGTGCCTGGAATTCGGGCCGGCTTACTCTCACGTGATCCTGAGACCCCGGCCTGGATATGTGCCCTAGGTTCCTACCACTCCCTTCGGGACCAGTTGGTGAACCTGCAAGCGCTGCCCCCGGAGGAGGCAGACCCAGCCTTGGCACTGCTCTGTCCAGTACGCACTCTCCGCGCCTACGTAGACAGAACGCAGTGTTTCAGGACCTCAGACCAGCTCTTGTCTGTTATGGTGGGAAGCTGAAGGGAAAGGCTCTCTCCAAGCAAAGGTTGTCTCACTGGATAGTGGACGCCATTGCTTTGGCATACCAGCAGCAAGGTCGAACGTGCCCCCTTGGTGTGACGGCCCACTCCACCGGAGTGTGGCATCCTCTTGGGCTCTAGGGCATGGCGCCTTGCTAACAGACATCTGCAGAGCTGCAGGCTGGGCGACACCTAACACATTCGCCAGATTCTATAATCTCCGAGTGGAACCAGTGTCCTCTCATGTACTCGTTTCAACTAGCTAGTACCGGACCTGCTCAGGAGTCTTCGCTTGCTCGCCATTCCACTCCACGGACTGGATACGTGCGATATTCTCCTCAGGTGAGCTTTCCCGAAAGCCCTGAGCTCCTCCAGCACTCCTGATGTCGGCGCCAGTGTCTCTTGCCTGCGCATCGGCTAGGTGCCTCCTGTGTGCATGGTCCCTCCCCTGAGCGACCCCCACATGTGTATGTCCACTGTAAGCCTCTCTGAGCATGTGTCTTTCCCTTGGCAAGCCACCTTGCCACCCCTGGGGTTGAAATATTCCACCTGCGGCTGGACACCCCAGTGTTCTCCATATGCTCCCTTTGGGTCATATGTGTATTCTCTAAGTCCCCCCCTCCGGGTTGGCATTAATTGCATACTTCCCCTAGCTTGGGATATGCTCCCAGTGTACCTTGGTATTCCTGTGTTAATGGAGTCCTTCGTCCGTCTAGGACAGGGATCTCGATTACGCAGGGCACTGGAAGACAGCTGAGAAGGTGGCGTGATTAGACTGGTAACCCCATTTCGTCGTCATCCGACGTAACTCGGAGTGACAACGAAAGGGAACGTCTATGGTTACGTATGTAACCCTCGTTCCCTGAGTAGGGAACGGAGACGTTACGTCTGCCTGCCACTTTCCGCTGTACCGCGGGGATCGCCTGAGCTCAGTCTTGGCTCCTCAGCGAAGAAACATATCTGCATGTTGCCGGACTTCCTCCTTTTATACCCACGAGGTGGGGCAGAGTTACGTCATGCAAATTCTGCAGACCCATGGCATTTCTTTGCCATTGGCTCGTTTTGTAATACTCGAAGTTGATAGGCTTTCTAAGCGAAACCCCATTTCGTCGTCATCCGACGTAACGTCTCCATTCCCTACTCAGGGAACGAGGGTTACATACGTAACCATAGACGTTATTTATTGTGATAAATATTAAAGACAGTGTCATCTGTATTGTTCAAGAAAGAAGTGGGCTAACATAAATGTCAGAGAGGTCACAAACTCATCCTGTTTCTAACATAATCTGAAATTATGCTTGGGAACATTGTTCAACAGAGCAAGCTCATTAAAAAGCAGCTAGATCTGCTGAAAAACTGTTTTAAATGGGGAACTGCTGCTTCAGCTACAGATGCTGTAAATGCTCCACAGAGAGCAAAGGATACTAACAGATATACAGATTCAACAGCGTACTCGGCAAAATAGTTAGTTGTCTACAACAGTGATGGGTCTATGGATCAAGTCTATGGTTGGTTAAATTTGTCATTAAAGAGGATGGGGTGAAATTCACAACCCATCGGTGGAGTCGACAGCCATTTTAAGTAAAATTGATGTATTTACAACACAAACCATGGATGCATTGAAAGACAATGAACCAAAATGATGAGTTTCCATGTTACACACACTCTTGGACAAGTGATTAGGATGATAGCAATTAACTTACATTCTGTATAAAGGATAAAGCAGTGACTTTTCAGTGCTTTAGGAAAGATAAATGGTGAATACATTATTGTGCAGACATAACATTCTTCCTGTTCTTAGTCAATTTTTGGGCAATTGTTATTATATGTAATAAATGAAATAGTTCTCTTTGTTGAGCATTTCAGTTGCTTGTCTTAGAAAGTTGAGTCTTTGACTGTGAATTGAATGGATTCAAAAATATACCCGAGGCAGTTTTAAATAATCTTCAGTGACTGAAGTATTTATGCATTCGGCAGATGCCTTTGACTAAAGCAACTTACAGCATATTATACGTTTTATCAGTATGTAGGTCTAATAATGTAGCAGCATGTGATGAGGAAATTAATTCATCTATCTTGAACAAGCAATTGTTTTGGGTTAAATAAAAGATTATGGGATTTCTCTAAATTACAGAGAGACCTGCATAGACACACAGTAGTTGCCTCAGTGAAGTGAATGGGCATTCATTGTCAGAATTCATGTGATTTCATTCTCAATTGAAGATCACACCACTGTTGACAACTACTAGACAACACCACTCTATTCTCTTTTTCTTTGCCATGTCAAGAATGTCCATTCTAGCATGACTTCAGCTTCACCTGGAGTCCAATGTGCAGTAGGAAAGCACTGCCGATTCACTCATAAGATTTTCTGTGCCTGTTCTCTTTGAGTTCTACTTACGAACCACCCTTATACTAATCAGGTCGTCCAGATGCTAATAAAAATAAAAGCAAGTGGACACTGTTATTTATAACAATGCAAGTGGCATAAATCTGGTAATGCTGTTGTTTCTCACCTGCATCATCTTATGCTGTGTTCACACTTGTCATGTTTGTTTAGATTAAAACAAACCCTGGAGCGATTGCTCTGTTAGTGCGGTTCATTTGAATAAGTGTGAAGCTGCCGTCTGAACCCTGGTGACACCAAACAAGTGGACCGAGACGCTGAAAAGATGGATCTCTGTTCGCTTCCAAACAAACTCTGGTGCGGTTTGAATGAAATATGAATGCAACACTGACCAAAAACGTACCAAAAACAGGACATGTTGGCACAGGCGTAACTATCAGTAAGCAGGACGCGGTTGCTTATGGCCCCGGACCAATCGGGCCCGCGTGACTGGAAGACATTGATTGACATCCGGGGCCCCCTATCGCATTTTACTACTTTTAGTCTGATCGCATTTTACTTTATTGCAAATTTATTTGAATAAATAATGACAACAACATATTTTACTGTTCATTAAATAGATGTGTGAAACGAACAATGATGGATTTTGGTGTAATTTGTTTTGAATTGGGACTAGGGAATCCCAGGGTCTGTAAGTGAACATGCGTATTGCATGCAAAACAGTAAAAGCAACAAAAAAAAACTAGAGACAGACAATATCGTTATGGAGTCGATGTCAAATTACAAAAACAAAAGTGGCTTTCAAAAGTGAAAACGAAATGAGGAATAGCAGTGAGTAACTATGTCTTATGGTGCGCATTTTTTCATGTGTTATAGTGCGCATTCACCAGGGTATTTTTTTTTTTTTTTTTTTTTTGTGGTGTGCCTAGGCCGATCCTGATTTTGTCAGTCATCTCATCTCTTATTTGCTGTGTCTCTATGATCCTATCCTGTCCTATTCATGGTAGCCTACTCGTGGACATTGCGTCATCACATGCTGTAGTAGGGGCCCGCCTTGATAATCCTGCATAAGGGCCCGGTGTTGGCTCATTACGCCATTGCATGATGTCATAAGATGCGACCCTAAGAAGCACAGAATGCTCAATTTTTTCTCGTCATAGTCGTGATGTTGCCCATCACAGTTCAGTACAGGATCAGAACCGTGTCTCATCACAGCAGATCTTCATGTGTGTGTGACGGAGGGATTCCTGACACTGTTTTCACTCATTTACACATTTTATAAGCTCTTCATGAGTTCTCAGCTGGTCATAATATCCTCATATGTAGCTACACACATACAATGAGCGCTTTTAGCACAGAACACAGCATTGTTCTGGATGTTCGGTAAGTTCTGTTGTGAAATATATGTAATATAAGCCGATTTTTGAACATACAGTATCCCTGTTCCTTTAGGTTTGGTATCTTTAGGTTCGATACTAAAAATGCAGATGTGAACGCTAAGCGAACCGAACTACAAGTGTGAACACACCATTAGATATGCAGTGCTGGAGAGCTGAAGACATTATATTATGAAGACCGGATATTTTTGGGATGTACTTTATACTGCTAAACCCATAAACCTGTATTTTTGGTGTTTGTTCATGTTGCTTGTTTCATGTGATTCCGTTTTGATCATGTGATTTAGTCATGTGATTCCAGTCATGTGACCTCTGTTTTCTGCGTGTTCATGCATGTGTCATGTTCTCGTTGGTTCATTGGCTTGTTATCATATCATTTCTGTCTTTTCATTGGTTCATGTTCATCAGTTCCACTTTGTCATTGGTTGTTGTTGTCATGCATTTCCCCATGTCCATGTGTTTAAGCCCTCATGTTTGCTTGTTGTGTATTGTTAAATGCAACCCACTGTTGGTTTCATGGTACATGTTAAATAGTGATGGGAGAAACAAAGAGTTTCGAATCAATTGAACCAATTGCTTAGAGAAATGATTTAGTTTCGAAGCGTTCAAAGCGCCACACGCTGCTGACCCCTACTGGTCAAAACAGTGGAAATGCAACAAAAACTCATGTGAAACGTGCATTAAAACACCTTCTACAAACACATTGCAAATGTTTTATTGAAAGTAAACTCGATCAAATGCAATTAACTAGTCATCTAATAAGATTTAATGCTGTGTCTGTGTAATATGTGTTCTTTTATAAATTTTCAAGGCTTGTTTAGTTTGTTCCATTGATGGCTCAGCTAAACATGCGAATAAGAGACTATTCACTACTATTATTCCTTTTAATTATACCAATGTCTCATTAAAACGTGTACAAATGTATAAAACTGATCAGAGATCAGGTAAAACCCATAGACACTTGTTCAATGGTTCCCCGTTGAGGGGCGATCTCAGTAAATCCACATGATTCATGGGTTCACAGAGATCTTCGCCCAAAAGTGGTGAACCTTTGAAATCTCGAAACGTTTTTAAACATTTATGACGTAACAAAGCCTCGTTACAAAACTTTGGCAGTTTGATACATGCTCTGAACCACTGATTTAAAAAAAAAAAAAAAGATTTGTAAAGGTTTCGAAGCTTCATGAAGCAGTGTTTCAAAATCACCCATCACTAATGTTCACGTCTGGTCAAGTTTGAGTCTGCTCAAGTTCATGTTTAACTTTACTTCAACTCACCTGCAGTGGACTATCATTACAATACCTGTAAAAAACTAGTCTAACTTGGGATTAGTCCAGGAACTGGAACATAATCTTTCAATATTGAGCCCTTGATCAATACATTTTATAGCTTCCAGGTTCTTCCAGGGTGGCTGTCTCTATATTAAATAAACTGTTTAATAACAGGTAAACAATAACAGTCATACTCAAACACTTACCTGGGAACATAAATCATTTTTTTGTGTCCCAAAACACAATCCATCAATTCCACCATCTCTTCTGTGTCTTCCACATAATCGATGTCAATTGAGTTGAGATGAGTAGGTTTCTATCGTCTTTCGATCACAGGGTTTAGACCTCTTATTAGTTTTAAGCACTGTAAAAACATCTACTGGTCTATTTTCAGTTTTGCTCAGTATTTGAAATATTTAGAAATATTGACTTTAAATAATTTTGTACTAATAAGTTAAATTAAATAAAGAAGTTTATACATAATGCCAACCATGTGCATACTGTATGCTCTCTATTCAATGTCATTTTGTAGTTAAAATTTTAGGTCAAAGTAGGTAATATTGTTAGCTTAGCTAAATAGAAACAGAGGTCTATAATACCTGGACTGGGCTAGTTAGCATTCCCTTTCATCTTTCTCGGCTTGCACAGGATTCTCCTGAAAGTGCACGATTTGAATGTTTTGATCTGTGCTAATGGAGTCTTATGCTCAAAAGCCATGACTATGCAGATGACAGCACACAGTTCAGAGGATCATAAGCCGCCTGATGTCAAAGGCAGCAGACAGACTGTCAAAGCCCATTTCATGCTTTTAAGATTCCTCCTTAAATTGTAAACTGACAAATAGATGTGTCGGTTACAGTATATGTTGCTTGCGAACATTTTCCAAATGTTTTCATTTGGTCAGAAAGCACAGTTATAGTGTAGTTAGTGTGTCTCCCAGCAGATGCTAACTGGACCATGCTAACCAGCTTTGAGCGCTTGATTAACCCTCTGGGGACCAAGGGGTTTTTGGGGCCCTTGGGATGTTTTGACATGCACTGACATTTGTGCTTTTTTCAGTTATTTATAAACATGTTAATGGCAAAGGTGTAAATTCACTCTATATAGCACAAACGGGGCTACCATAATATGTGAGCAACATGTATTGTACATGTTTGTATTTTTGAGAGAATATTATTTATGCATGGTTATTGAAAAAACTAAAAAGAAAAGTTTCTGAAATAAGGCCACAAAACACATATTGATTATTTCTTCACAAGACTTTTGAAAATTGTATCACATAGTCTAGAATATTTGCTCCAAAACTATGTGAGAATCATCCTGACTACTCATTCAGATAAGTCAATAAAGTCTTTTAGAATGTGTATGACGTGTTTTGTTTGAGAAAGCTTTATGCGAAGGGGCGTGATCTCTCATTAATATGTGTGGCATTTCACACCTGAGAAAGACAAAGACCCTCCCATAAAGGCCCTATTAGGTGTGCTATCAGGCCATATCATTATGAGGAGCCTTGCACAAAGAATGAGAAGATTTAAAAAAGAATGGCTTTTAGATTGTTTGGATTTATTTACAACACACACACACACACACACACACACACACACACACACACACACACACTGCTTAGAATAAGTGAACAGACTCATGCTAAAGTTGACTAAAAAGAGGAATAAAAAATCTTAAAATACAGGGTGCATACGTCTGGACACTTCTATCACACACCCTTCACCATATAGACATGGTTTTATTTCAGTTCAAAGTTCAAAGTTAGAGTTGGAAACATCTTGAAAAGAAAATGGTCTTTTTCCATAAATGTCTTAGTTTGATCATACATATTTCAAAGTTGAGGATTCATTATTTTGATATAGCTTGCATTGGAACAAACACTATAACATCTTAGTTGATTAGTTTATTGACAAAACATACTATATATTTAACATATGAGCAGAAAATCCTAACAGAAGCTTATTTTATGTTTATTTTAGACTAGTCAACGAAATGTTGTCTTTTATTTCGTCTGTAATAGTGCGTATCTGTGTTCATTCATTCACACACACACACACACACACACACACACACACACACACACACACACACACACACACACACACACACACACACACACACACACACACACACACACACACACACACACACACACACACAGAAACATGATTCACATTTAAACAGTATGCTATTTTTCCGTTTACAGACACTAACGTTATTCTATATCGCGATTAGAACAAAGCACAAGCATAAAACACTTACTTCTCAGCTGAATCTGTTGCTCCTCCTCGTGGTGAAAATAAACCAGCACTTGTTCTGAGGTAGGTAAATGTCCCAGGATTGTTCCTCATATAGCCGCGCAAGACGACAGTAGATTAATCTGACTAAAAAATATAGTGTGTTTTCAGAGTTTATGGGCGTTAACGCGTCTCAATGTGTTGCTTCACATATTTGCATTTGAATTAGCGCGTGCTCTCCGTGGGCGTGTCACATTACCAGAATAATGAGCTGAGAGGAAGATAATTAGACCGGCTGACACGTCTCTCTTTTTATATAGATGACATAGACGGAGAATATTTATTTTAGTTTTGAATCGGATCATTTAAAAGTACAAACTCAAATGATTTAAAAGATATATTGCTTATGGCTGGGTGAATAGTATTTGCTGAGTTTTGTTGAAGATTAGAGACGTGCTCCAGAAAAAAAGTTCACGGTGACTGAGAGGCAGAACGCACACCCTGTTTATTTTCTTTATTTTACAAAAGCACAATATTTTATTTCGATTGTATGTGGGCACATAAAAAAGTAGACATTTAACAGATTATTTTCTCATATTTCTTAACTCTATATGAACAGAAATGATGGTAGTACTTTAAGTCTATTTTTCTGCTATGTGAAAAAAAACAAGCAAAACGCGCCGGCGCGTTTCTGGTCCCCAGAGGGTTAAAATGTCTCTTGCACGGTTCATGTGAGGAGTGCTATTGGCATGGTGTGAGTGTCTTTTCCTTCCCATCCTTTCAAAAATGCTGTAGCCCTATCAGGATAATGATGTGGTCAAATGTTAATACTATGGTATTTAGATATCATGGCACAAAAAGACAACCTTTTATATACAATGCCATTTATATGGTTCTCCATTGTACTCCAAAAATGTAATGATAGCAGTTTTTCATGACCAGAAAGCCAGGTCAATAGGTTTTGAGACAAGGCCTACATTTTCCTTTGTAGCAAAAGTTGTACAGATGTGAATTATGTATGTCATTGTAGCATCTAATGTTTGGTAGTCTGTAACTTATGCTAATGGTAACAATATACATGGAAGGATTTAATCCAATAAGTCATCCAGTCCAGTTTCAGTTCTATGATTTGATGAGCTTAAATGCGTGACAAGTTTGTCCATTAGTATATATATTTTATTGTATGTGTAGTTACTTTCACTTTAAATGTTTTTGAAGCATGCCCAACCAGAAGTGATGAGTTTGCTAGATTTATGAAGAGCACCTGCTTCAGGGAACAGTTTCTCCAGGTGCGCAGTGAACATCTGTTCTACAAACTAGCTTGTTGTTTATATGTATTGTTGTGTGGCAAATGATTAGGAATGTCTTTCTCTTTTATATTAAATCTAATGTGTGTGTATTGTCTTTGTTAACCCTTAAAAAAAATATACTTCAACTTCATTTTAGTGAGAATACTTTTATGTAGTTCGCATACTAAAATCAATGTACTAGAAGTATACTTGTAAGTGTACTGTTTCAATACTACTTAAGAGTGAATTGTCCCACTTTTTAGTGTATAAAAGTATACTTTTAAGTATACTTTAAGAGTAACAGTATTAAATGTTTTAACCCTCTTTTTGGTGTTAAAAAATCTACTGTCAGGATTTACTAAAGACACGCAGTGAAAAATTAGCGCTGAAAAGGCATGGACAGGGTTATTGTTGCTGTTGATCTTATTGCTTATGCATTTGTAGGAGTTTCCCGTTCAGACCCAAAATGTATGGTAGGAGAGTATTTAAATTTAATCACGTAAGGTGAAATTCATATATACACTACCAGTGGATTTGCCTACACAAAAATTCAGATAGGCTTACTCAGAATTAGCATGATTTCTTCTTTATAAATCAATATTTCCAAACAATGAAAGTTTTAAGACAGTATGTAAAACTATGTGAAAAAAGTATTTAATAGGCTACTCAATCAAAAGAGTAAACAAAATACTTAATTTAAGCATCTAACGATCAAAAGATTGAGTACTTTTCTGTCAGTGTAAGTCAAGTATTTCTAAGTGCAATTTTAAGTACATAAAAAGACTGAAAGTATACTTTCTCATTTTAGGGCTTAATGGCTATCTAACAATATAATTTTTTGATAAATAAATATTTTTGCATATTCAAGAAGCGAGACTAAAAAAACACAATTAACAGATTATTAGTAAATAGTACAGATAATATAAGTAAATATTTCCTTAGTTATTTTTTGTTTTAACAGTATGAGTACTTTTTTTTAATTGAATGAGCAAAAATATTCATGTTTTAGCACATACAGACTCAGTATTTTTTACTTTCACGTATGTAACAGGCTTTCGAGGGTCTCAATATGAAGATGATTTAATAAGTAATTGAATAAACGATGTGTTTACTATTACAGTGTACAAATGAATGAGTTTACTGGCACATTAATAATCTACTGTAAAGAAAGTAGCTTTGAATCTCTCATCCCATCTCCTGTTTCTCTTTCTTTCTATCTTGATTTTGGTCACGCTTTCTCTTGCCAACAGCCTGATGGGAGCGTCACAAGTGTGTGTGACAAGTGTGTGCTGAGTTTAGAGATAAACCACTGAACATCTTAAGGTGGAGCTCAACCACTAGACTAGATCATTTTTACTTTTTATATTTACTATTTATTATAATCACAAAATCATTCCGGAAAATAGATGTTTCTAACGATCACTGTGTTGCCAGATTATCACAAACACACAGTCTCTCTCTCTCTGATGATTAATCTCTTAATGGCTGTTCTTCCACATTACATCAGACCCCTTCGAACCTCCAGTCACATGACTTGGTTAATCACAGCTCAGCCAATCAGGCTTCTTCTGATGAAAGCCCTATCTGAGGGAGCGCTGTTCCCTGGCAACTCCTAGCATGCTTTTCTTACATGCTGTAAGCTCCTCAGTTATTAGCTGTGGCGTCTCTGCTCTGATCTGTTTAGCCAGAGCTCACCTGGGTGATCGGCCTCTCTCTCTTTCTCTCTTACACTCCTCCCTCACCATATCACTGACAACACTTGCTACATACTTTCATTTGTTTTCAGTTTCTTTGTTTATCTCGGGCAAAGTCATGTCGCAGTGCTCTAATATGGCAGGTATAGTAACGGTCCTGCTTCGCGGTAAAAATATTTTTGACAGAGCTATCAACTCTTTTATTTACTCGAGAACACAGTGCATGAGCTAAAGAGTCTGAAAAAAATTAATTGAATTTAGTTTGATTTAATTTTCACACCATCTTATATTAGTTTGAGCTGAAGCTAAGGTTACGTTTAAGGCGGGCGTACACGGTGCGAATTCTGACGGTCGGAAGATCGTATGTCCACGCACACTTTACGAGTGAGTTTATCCGAAAATCGTACGGAGGCAGTGATATACGACACGATTTTACGACCTGCTGAATTCCGAAGAAATCGCACGAAGTTCCGTGCCAAAAACTCTCTCATAACTGCATATAAAATATTGATACAAGCCGTGATTATTTTGCTACATATATAGGCTTGTTTTCAGCACCGGGAAACGGACGTCCGGTCACCCTTGTGTGTGTGTGTGTGTGTGAATGAGTTAAAAAACTTAGTTACGGTAGGCTACACATTCAAAAATAAAATTTCAAGCTCTCAGAATGATTAATTAGCCATTTAAACCACCTCATCATGTGAGTGTTTGCAATTCATTTTGCTGCGAGAAGCTAGCGCAGTGAACGGGGCTTGAGTGAGCTTGAGCGCGTTGTGAGTGAGGGCGCGGGTGCCAGATCCCGTGTTGCCAGATCCACATAATGGAAAGGTGACAGTAGTATTCTGGACTTGTGTTTTGGATTAATGTCACAGTTTAGGGAGTTATTAAAGTGGTTTGTGATATATTAATCTTATTTCCAAAACACAAGCTTTGAACTTATTTCGGATTTTTATAATTTCTTTGTTTTTGTTTGTTTTTGCTTGTTTTTCGTAGCGATATCTGGCAACATTGTTCTGTCGGCATTAATAAAAAAAAGATTAGGCTGTAGACAAACTGTAATTGCTGTTAGGAAGATACAAACGCAATGATCATCGTGACGTGTAAGAATCTGTAAGAAATGTATAACACTATCAAAAACAATAGCATAATACAGATCTGTATGTTACAGAATAAAATATGCCAAATACTGGCCAGCAGGAACACGGCAGATGCTGTTTAGTTAACCTTTCACAAAGTCATCATAAAAACATTAATTGAAGCAGTGTTTCTAGTAGTCCACACCATTTTCGTCTTTCTTCTGTGGATTTCCAGAGCTCCAGATTGGTCAAATTCAGATAGATCAACAAATCGGCTCATTCAACCGCACACACCTCACGAATGCAAGCCGACAGCTCCCGAACTTTTTCGACATGCTTAAAAATTATCGGGAGGTCGAGAGGTGCTCGGCTCGGCTCGTATCTTCCTCGCACACGATACGAGCCGCGACATGCGAGCATCTCCCGAGTGAAAAAAATCATCTGCGAGCACGACAACGATATGCCTAAAACGGAGAAGTTTTTCCTTTGAGTTTTCCGCGTACAGACGACACCATTATCAAAACGATCCCCATTCACACGGATCCGCGAAAACGACTAGAAACGCTGTATTCTGCTGCCAGGCCATTAGATGGCGATGAAACACTATAGACTGAACATGTAATGCGCATGTGCATGACGTCATCATCTTCAGACTTGCAATTTTGTTTTTTAAACGGAGACCATTTTCAAAAAAAAATTGCACTTTGAAACCCATTTTCAAAACTTTGTGTTTTCACGCACACAAAACGCCATTGTCGTATAAATGAACGGCCAAACGCATAAAAAGTAAATGGTTTTAGTTGAAAACTGTGTCGTGTAAACAACCCCTAATTCTGGCAAGCAGGATGAGTGGCGTGATTGATAATGAGATTGGTATCTCTCACGACAGTGAAGGATGAGAGAAGACCAGGCCTGGACGTTACCTTGTGTTTTGTGCGACAGTTTTGGGATTGTGTAGTGCTGATATTTTGTGCTGATGTTTTCAGACAATCATACCTCCTTTCTATGTAAATTAGGTTTATTATAGATTGTGCCTTATTTGTCTGCCACAGTTAACAATGCTCTATTTGCGCTTGTGGGAAGCAAACAGATTTTTATTTAAAATATACTTTTTTTCCTAGCAATTATGGCTGCAATAATTCATCAAATGATGGAGAGGAGCATTATCTGAGCTTTTTAATGATGGAGAAGAGCATGGAGCGATGTATCCAGTCAAGCAGCCTTTCAGAATTCAACCTATTATGATCAAAAGTTGGTTTTAACTGCCTTTTCAGATGTTTCAAATCATATGTGCATTATTAAAGTCAAATGACTGTGAAAGTAGGCTCTGCAAATCCTAATGCAGTGCTGTGAGTGACTGTGGACAAAAGTAATCTTATATAAAGTTTGTTTCTATTAATTTAATTAGAAACTTCTTATCCCCGTTTTCATTGGTTCCTTGTGTGTTTCTGAACTGATAATGCATGCAATTTGTGAGAAAATTCATTTTGCATGCAACAGATAAGTTTGCTTATAATGCAATAAGTATTTGCGTACAAAAGGTAAGAGCATGAATTATGGATGCACATTCCTTCTGATAAAAAGTATTACTTTTGCATTCTACATTTATGTTCTAAAAAAGTGCTTTCTTATATATAAAACATATCAAATGGCCCATAACAAATATCTGTTCAACATCTACTAGTCTGATATGGATCCGACAGCTCATCTCAGTAAATTCATAAGAACACAGTTGCTGCAGGGAGACTGGCGTGATATATTTAGCAGCAGTCTCTGAAATCTGCTTACTATAATAGGTTTACATGTATGTGCGGTAGTTTTCACTAGACATTTGTTAACACAGTGCTTTCAAAGAAAACCATCCAAGAAATAGTGACATTATGTACTATTTTTCAGTAAAAAAGCAGTGCAGCATTTAGCGTATGTGCTCCAGAAATTAATTATGCCCGGTTACAAAAGTCAGAGTCACAATTATTTTTTGTCCTGATCCCATTTCTTTGGTTTCCCTGAAGCTCAACTAGTCTCGCATTGCAAGACGTTCAGACTGACGGCTTTCATTGGCCAAGGACTTACCAGAGGCCATCTGAACGACATATAAAGCAACCAATCACAGTTCATATTGTTCGCGTCATGTTTAGGGGCGTGAAAATGTAACGTCGATGTCCCTACAATAACAGATCAGCGTGCATCTAAGAAATGATTAATTCAGGAACGTTGTGCAAGTTTACTGCAATGAGCGCTCATTTTCACAGTTATAAACACGATGGCGTTCTTCCTCCATAAGGGGGTTTAGCCAAAGCCACTCGAAGGCTAGCCTGCAACTGAAAAAATGTAGACATTAAATCATCATGTTCTCTGACCTGTTTGTGTAGTCCCTAATATTTCCAACCATCGGAGCATTTAAAGCTTCAAGTACCAAATGAAAAACTTATTTTTGCAAGTTCGCTAGTAAAAATGAACGGTAACTTTATTTTACTGTCCTTTTTTCATGTTAAATGTACTTACCATAGTAATAACTGTAAATTATGCATAATTACATGCAACTAAACCTCAACCTAATCCTATCCTAACCCTATAGTAAGTACATGTAGTTGCTTAATATTACTCAAATAGTACGTAAATATATAATTACACTGTAACAATGACACCTTAAAATAAATGGTAACCAAATGAACAATATATTGACTTAGCCAGTTTGTTCCTATAATTAATCTGCCACATTAATATAATGCTTTAAATAATGAATAATTGATAAACAGTCCTTGTAAATAAAGGGAAGACAGTTGGAGAGGAAGCAAGCAAAGTACTGTTAAAAATCTGTAAATGAATCCTGAAGGGGGGCAAATTATAGTCTGCTTCGAACGCATGGCATGTGTTCTCATGACATCACTGTTGTCAAGGTGATGATGTCATGCTAATAATGACATGTCTTTCTGCACCCATAATCACACACAACATGAGACTCTCTCTCTCTCTCTCTCTCTCTCTCTCTCTCTCTCTCTCTCTCTCGTCCCCTCAGTTGACCTGACTATTCCCTTATTCCGTCACTGGATTTATTTTAGTTGTCCCCTCTGTTAGTTGTCCAAACCTGTGGAGACGCTTCAGGATCCTTGTGTTGTTTCTCCGGCTGCTTGCAGGTTTAATTAGATATTAGATGCATTAGACATGCCGTCTGAATGAAGCATCTCTGACAATATAAAAATTAAATAACACCACATTTCAAATTAGCCTGTTTTACGTGTGATTTAGTATGTTAGTCAACACATCAAAATAAGTGTACTTCTTTAAAGCTAAATAAAAGATTCTTAGTGAAAGTTAATGATTTATAATTTCATTTAAAATATAATTTGTAATCTGACATTTTTACAAAGTGCCTTTTAAAGGTCTACTTAAAGGGATAGTTCACCCTAAAAATGAAAATTAGCCCATGATTTACTCTCCCTCAAGCCATCCTAGGTGTATATGACATTCTTCTTTCAGACAAACACAATCAGAGTTAAATTAAAAAATGTCCTGACTCTTCCAAGGCCTAAAATTGGGATGAATGGAGGATAAGATTTTGAAGCCCATAAAAGCGTTTCCATCCATCATAAAAAGTGATCTATACGACTCCAGGGGGTTAATAAAGGCTTTCTCAACCGAAGCCATGAAATTGTGTAAGAAAAATATCCATATATAAAACTTTATTAGCTTTAATAACTAGCTTCCAGCAGACGGCCGTACGCATCGTTTTAGGGTGAAAGAGTAACACTTGACCCGACCCGAGTGCAAAGGATAGAGCAAATCAAAACACTGGTCGCGAATAAGAAGTCTAAAACGAGAAATTTAAAGGGAGGGTAAAACACGATTTCACTTTTCTAACTTAGTTAGTGTGTAATGTTGCTGTTTGAGCATAAACAACATCTGCAAAGTTACAGCGCTCAAAGTTCAAAGCAAAGGGAGATATTTGCTTTTAAAGAAATCAATTTCTAAGGACAACAGCAAACGGCCGGTAGGGACTACACGACATTCCTCCAGGGTTGCTGACATCACTAACCCCAATATTTACATAAACCCCTCCGAGAATACTAAATAAGGGGGACGAGGCCATTTTATATTGCTTTGGAGAAGAGTTGTTGTGGTATAGGCTGGAGTGTTGTTGCCGCAATGCCGTCGAAACGCTGTTATTTTCATCCGGATTGCAGGTCCACTTTGTTCAGCCTTCCTAGGGTCGGGGGAGTTAGGGATCAATGGTTAATTATTACCCAAATCTCGCTCTCTGTGCTGCACATGTTACAGAGGAAAGCTTTCACAATCTTCGCGAGTTCAATGCAGGATTCGCACATCGGCTTGTCCTGAAAAATGGAGCAGTTCCAACTTTAAGAACAGAAGCTGTTGTTTACGGGCCACAATCTGTAAGTATGATTTATTTTTCGTCGATGTGTTTTCCTGTAATAGTTCGTATTGTTAATTGTACGTTGTAGCAAGGAAGTAAACAAACGACAACGCTGTTTGGCTCTGCTGGTTTGTTAAATGCTCATTTGTACTTAACATTATCCGACAAACACCTAACGTTTATGAAACGAAATTCTTGTTTATGAAGCTTATTTTTTGTAATACTATAATAATTAGTACAATTAAATAACAGCGTATCTAAAAAGTAATGAGACAACAACAAAAAACAAACCTTTCTGAAACGTTGTTTAACAGCCGTTCTTGAACAGGTTCTGCTCGATCATCTTCACTAACATTTTCTGGGTCTGATTGACGCCATTGTTTATAATACACCAAAGCACAAAGTACCGGTAAAGGTACGGGGCGTGACGTTTCTGAAAAACGTGCACTGGGCGGTAAGCGAATCACAACACACTGGGCCAGCTAACCAATCTGAGCCCATTGCGTAGTTTTGAGGGACTGGCTTCATAGAACCCGGAAACCATCAGACCGTTTTTACAAGGAGGGGCAGAGCAGTGTAGAATAAAGGTAAAATCTATGAAAAAATAATGAATTTTTTGAAAAACGAAGCATGAACACGTTACAGTGCACCCCACAAACACAATCAAGCCTTTGAAAAAATGTGTTTTACCACCCCTTTAAAGAGAAATGTTGGAGAATTTCGTCATAAGAAACTCCTGCATCATACATCGCATCAGGAGTTACTCTTATGGCTCGCTCAGTATGCATACGGTCATCTGCAGGAAGCTAATTACTATAGCTAATAAGGTTTTACATATGGAGGCGTATGGATTACTTTTTATGATGGATGGATGCATTTTTTTGGGCTTCAAAATCTCACCTCGCCTTATTAAGCTTGGAAGAGCCAGGAAATGTGTAAATATAACTCTGATTGTGTTTGTCTGAAAGAAGAATGTCAAATACACTTGAGGGTGAGTAAATCATGGGCTAATTTTCATTTTTGGGTGAACTACCCCTTTAAGAAACAGTCATGAAAGTGTATTTTCTTTATTTCTGTATTATGGAAAAACCGAAAGCAAATGTACACATTTCCCCTCACCAGAGCAACCCAGCAACTTTCCATCAAAATGTTCCCCAGTGTTCGATTGTGATCCCACCCTCTCCCAGTGCACCCCCCCCCCCTCTCTCTCTCTCTCTCTCTCGTTCTCTCGCTCCTCCCCATAACCCCTTGCCTCATGCTGTCTAAGCCATTCAAGTAGAACACGGCAGGATTATCCTCTACATGAGCTCCTGACACACTCCAAAACCCAGACCGCATAAGAATCTAGTGGAGGACAAAAAAAAAAAGACAGATAGTATCACCAGCCGGACCTGTGTAATGATATCAGGATCATTTTACTCTTAAAAGGTCCTAACATTGTTTTTGGATGGGTTCACTGTTGGTAAGTTCATAGGGGTTTTTCTTTTTTTTTTTTTAAACAAAGAGCTAAATTCTGTATGAATGGAAGAATATTTCCTTACGTTTGGTTCTGCTAGGTGTCTTTTTGGCATTTTCGAGTAGATCAGTGATTTTTCTTTTATGAAAACCACTGCAAAAACGCAGATGATATTGCTAGAAATATCCTACAAGTCAAATGTTTGGACACACTTCACTGAAATGTTCTTATGTCTTTTCAATCTGCATGCTTTTGATAAAATGCTTGAAATTAGTTTTGTAAATAAATATGCCTAAGCATTTTTCTAAACATGTATTTTGTTATTGTTGGTTTAAATTGGTGATATTTAGTGGATATTATAGAAAAAACAGCTCAAAGTGTCCAGGACGCATGAGGTCCTGTTGAAATCTCATGAAGCTGGCTGAGAGTGAGCAAAGCTGGACTTTCTCCTACAGTATTATAAATATCGAAAGTACAGTTTCCTAAATATAAATACCGTAAATAACCTCTTTTGATACGCTTATGTAGCTCAATGGATAATCTAAAAGAAACAGCAGTAGATTCAGCATGCTTTGCAGTAAGCAGTTCACATCACAGCACTGTCTTGTCTTCTGATAATAACTAATGATAGTTTTTTCAAGTTGCTGGCAACAATTTATGTCACTGTTTCCCTGACAGGTTAGATTAGGCGTAATCACTGTAATTAGTATATTGTAACTCAGTTCAGAAAATGTTGTGATAAAATGCCAGAGAAGTGACAGAAACAGTCATTATTTTTCACTTTAGGGCAAATTCACTTTACGGTTGTGCCAGTATTGGGCTCAACATTGGTGCAAAAACATTACTAACCAATTGCAATCACGTGTCCTCCCCTGTGAAAAAGAAATGTGCTTGATTGTAATGAATGTGCATGTTACGATGTAGGCAGGAATGAAGCAGAGAGTGAATCCAAATGCAAGCACTTTAATAATCCAACAAACAGGTAATCCAGGGTAAACTCAGAACAAGAACTAGGAACAAGGTACTCAGAACTCAGACTACAAGCAACATTAAACAACAACCGACTGAATTGTATTTAAACCAACTGAAACACAAGGGTTTAAATACACAGACAAACAAGCTAAACAAGATAACAAGGGGGCGTGGTTAATAAGAGACACCTGGGGAGACTAATAAACCTAACGGGGAACAGCTGAACATGAAAAGACAGGGAAACACATGACAGACAACAACAAGGAACAAAATCCAAAACCCACACCGTGACATGGACGTGAATGGTCTCTGGCTCGGCCATCTTGTCCGTAGACACTGGCTTGGAGGAAGTGACGTGAACCGACTTTGGATCAGCAGAAGTGACGTGAACAGTCTCTGACTGGGCAGAAGTGACGTGGACAGTCTCTGGATCGGCGGGCTCTGGCGCAGGATCAACGGGCTCTGGGCTGGGCATGATCAGCAGGGAAGAGGGCTTTGTGCTGGGCAGGACCAGTGGTGACGGAAACTCTGGGCTGGACGGGACCAACGGCGAAGGAATCTCTGGGCTGGACGGGACCAGTGGCGAAGGTAACTCTGGGCTGGACGGGACCAGCGGCGAAGGAAACTCTGGGCTGGATGGGACCAGCGGCGAAGGAAACTCTGGGCTGGACGGGACCAGTGGCGAAGGAAACTCTGGGCTGGACGGGACCAGCGGCGAAGGAAACTCTGGGCTGGACGGGACCAGCGGCGAAGGAAACTCTGGGCTGGGTTCATGGGCTGTCGCTGATGTGTGTGCTGCCCACACACAAAACAGCCATGGACACCACAATGAGCGCTGTGTCTTCCAGAGCAGACTCAAGTGCGGCGTGTTCAGTCTCTGGCGGGCAGGTGATTGGCTCCGGTTCTGGCGAACAGGCGACGGGCTCAGGCTCTTGCTCGAAGACTGGCTCTGGCTCTTGCTCGAAGACTGGCTCTGGCTCTTGCTCGAAGACTGGCTCTGGCTGGACGTGGCTGACGTGAAGCTCTGGCTGGACGTGGCTGACGTGAAGCTCTGGCTGGACGTGGCTGACGTGAAGCTCTGGCTGGACGTGGCTGACGTGAAGCTCTGGCTAGGTCTCTGGCTCGGGTACTGTGGGGTTGCGGAGCTCCTCCTCCACCAATCCCACAGTAAAAGTTGAGCCGCTCAACACAAGGGCCAGGTCAAGATACTCCTCTAAAGTTCCATGAGGATCATGCAAGGGCATGAAATAACTGAGTAGCTCAGATAGTCCCCCTCTAAAAAATATCATGAGGCACTGAGAATCCATAGACGTTACGTTTGCCAGTTCACATACTCCTCTATGGTCCGATCTCCCTGATGGAGACACATAATCTGTGCTGCTGGTTTCATATTGGTCGGTTGTTCTGTTACGATGTAGGCAGGAATGAAGCAGAGAGTGAATCCAAATGCAAGCACTTTAATAATCCAACAAACAGGTAATCCAGGTGTAAACTCAGAACAAGGTATTCAGAACTAGGAACAAGGTACTCAGAACTCGGACTACAAGCAACATTAAACAACAACCGACCGCAAACAACTGAAACACAGGGGTTTATATACACAGACAAACAAGCTAAACAAGATAACAAGGGGGCGTGGTTAATAAGAGACACCTGGGCAGACTAATAAACCTAACGGGGAACAGCTGAACATGAAAAGACAGGGAAACACATGACAGACAACAACAAGGAACAAAATCCAAAACCCACACCGTGACAGTGTACTTGTAGTGCACTTCAAATCTTAAATGTAAATTTAAAAATGTATAAAGATATAACATATTAATAAAATAAAAGCCAGCTTAAGTGTTTTAAAGAGAGCACACTGTCATGTTTCTTAAAGGGATCGTTCACCCTAAAAATTTAAATTTGTCATTTAGTCACCCTCAAGTTTTTCCAAACCTGTATCAGTTTCTTTCTTCTGTTGAACACAAAAGAAGATATTTTGAAGAATGTTGTATTTTTTTCCTACTATGGAAGTCAATGGCTACCCTCAACTGTTTGATTACCAACATTCTTTAAAATATCTTCTTTTGTGTTTAATAGAAGAAAGAAACTGATGTGGGTTTGAAACGATATAAGGGTGAATAAATGATGACAGAATTTGATTTTTGGGTGAACTATCCCTTTAACACACTTAAGTACACTTTTAAAAAGTGCACTTTGTAGTCATGTCGGTTCCACTTTATATTAACTGGCTTTAAGTACTGTGTACTTAGATTGAAATTAGTAATTTGATACAAAGGACTCATTGTGTAGACACATGTTTTTACATTGTACGTATATTTTGCAATACCTGCATGTAATTACAGCTGTAATTAATTTATGTAACTACATTTGTAATTACACTGTTGACCCTTCCCTTCCACCTTAACCCAACCTTAACCCAACCCATACCACCACACCTGACCCTAAACGTACCCGTATCACACCTCAATAGCAGCACAAGTGTTTTACAATACAACATCAACACAATAAGTACATTGTACTTATTTTTTCGATGTAAGTACATAGTGCTTAAAGCCACTTAATATAAAGTGGGACCGTAATGGTCAAATTAAATGTTTTACCACATTTAAGTGTTTTTAATAAACTTGTGTAATGCTTTAAAGTACTTAAACTACTTTTAGTGTAGTGTGCTATTCAATATTAGATTTTAGGTTAATATACTGTATTTTAAATTAACTAAATTGCAACTTCATTACAAAAGTGCATTGCTTAATATATTTAAACACAAGACATACATGTTTCATTAAAATTACATTAAATTTAAAATAACATTAAGATTCCTCCTATTACATAATACATTCATTTCACACTTAAGTATATTCTATTTTTAAAAGTATGCTACAGTGTACTTCTTTTTCACAAGGATCAGGTATTGTATACTATTATGACATATGTAAATGAAGTAACGGTAATTATTTCCAAAACAAACACACCTCCTTTCTGTCACATTATAGATTTTTACAGACAGCAACATAGTGCCGGCCCAGATCTGGCCCACATCCGGTGCATGTGGATTCAACGCGTACCAGATGTGGGCCAACACTATGTTGCTGTCTGGGTTGCCACATCGTTTCACAAAATCAGTGCTTTGTCTGCTGCAATTAATATTATGCTATTTAAAAGAGATGGTTTACATGTTTTGTTTGTCATGGCACCAATATTTCATCAAATTATGGAGGAGAATTATATAATCAGGCATATATCCAGGTTTATATGTGGTTTAGACTAGCACACTCTCAACATATTAAAAAAGCAGACTCAGCCCAGACAGCAACATAGTGTCGGCCCAGATCCGGGCATGTACATCTGGTACATGTGGATTCAACAAAATGATTACCAACATTCTTTAAAATATCTTCTTTATGGTTCAATAGAAGAAAGAAACTGATGTGGGTTTGAAACGACAAGGGTGAATAAATTATGACAGAATTTGATTTTTGGGTGAACTATCCCTTTAACACACTTAAGTACACTTTTAAAAAGTGCACTTTGTAGTCATGTTGGTGCCACTTTATATTAACTGGCTTTAATTACTATGTACTAAAATTGAAATTAATAATTTAAACAATGGACTTATGGGCCGACACTATGTTGCTGTCTGGAAGGTGACTGTATTATATAGTGCACGAGGGATCGTGTCCAACTCCTGCAAGTACTCCAGGTCTTGCTAGCCTGCCTCATCCTACACAACACAGCTGACCTGCAAGATGGGGAATTGTGCCATGCTTTCAGCATAGATTTTGATTGGCTGTCAATGTTTTTATTGACATCTGCTTGGTCTTCATCTGAATGAAAAGAGAGCTGAATAAGGACAGTCTTGCAGTTTGCAAATCATTGTGTTCATGTGTTTTCATTGTATTTCGAAATACGCTTTATATTGTGTTTTAGGCTTAAAGGAAATGTCTGTAAACCTAATGAAAATTACCAGTATCTTTCCATTTTTCTACCGATTGTTTTTCTT